>BQKN01062937.1:83738-114909 GCA_022839385.1 Asparagus kiusianus
ATATATTAATTAATATTAATATATTAATATATTAATATTAATATATTAATATATTAATATATTAATATTAATTAATATATGATTAATTTTCCTGTTTTGCTGAATATATGATTGTTTTAGAAAAACCATCTGATCCATCCGATCCAATGTGTTTTTCAAACGATTGCAAACACTTTTGGGAGAAAAACCAAACACCAATGTGTTTTTCTAGAAAAACACAACAATAAAAACACATTGGTAACCAAACGCACCCTAAACAATGCCAAGGGACTCATGCAACGATATCAATTTATTTAAAATTTTGCTTTCAATTCGTGATCGGTGGAAATTGAACCTCGGTTATTCTGGTACCGTGTCAAAAAACTTTGCCAATGCACCAAAATTCTAAAATTATAGTGAGGCTTGATGGGGATTCGAAACAATCAAATGGAATCCGTGCCTTTCTGGACCTTGTGTTTGAGAGTAGGAAAGTAGGAAAATTTACCGCAAATAAAAGATAAAACTTGCAGGAAAGTAAACAAGAAAGAACACACCAGATTTAACGAGGTTCGGCAACGTGCCTACGTCCTCGGGGGCCACACCACAGAATTCTTTGATTAATTGAAGAAGATTACAATGCCCACAAATAGCCACAAAATTCTTTGATTAATTGAAGAAGATTACAATACCCACAAATAAGTTTTTATCTCTATGAGATCTCTCTAAAGAATCATCTCAAAAACCCTCTTTTTCTATTGCACATGAAACCTAAAAACGTTTAAGGTATATAAAGAGTCACAACCCAAAATAGATTTCCAAAAGAACCAGGAATTTGCAAATCCCGACTCCGGTCGACCGAACATGCAAAGTCGGTCGACCGGCCAGAACGACAAATTCTGCAGGGTCTGATGTGCACGTTTCGATCGACCGGACTCCTCACGTGCCAGAGTGTCGATTTCTTCTCAGGCATCGCGGTCGACCAGACCTCCTCCATCGATCGACCGGCCATCGACTGGACTGTTTTCTTCTTAGTTTTGATTCAGCTTTGGGTCTACACACTTAGACTAACAATCTCCCACTTGGAGACCAAAACACTATCAACGAGTTCACCCAAACTCCTACCTTCTTCGCAAGCATCTTCTCCTACACGAAAAAAATCCATTCTTCAATCATCATCAATCCGGTGATCCCGCCGATCCTCCTGGTGTGACTCCGCCTTCAACTCCTACGCGTAAAGGCAAACTAAAGTTGCACACAACTCCAGTTTCTCGATGGCCACTGTTTTCGTTAACATATCCGCATGATTTTGACTTCCCAAAAATCTTTTTTAGCTGTAACTTCCCGTCCTTAATCAGCGAGCGTATGAAATGACATCGTACGTCGATGTGCTTTGTTATGGCATGATATACTGGATTCTTGGTAATATGTATAGTGCTCTGGCTATCACAATAAAGAACTCTGTTCCCCCGCTTTAGATCTAACTCTTCCAGGCACCCAGTCAATCAAATTATTTTCTTGCTGGCTTCAGTCATTGTGACATACTCTGCCTCAGTTGTGGACAATATTACAATCTTCTGCAGACTTGAGACCCAACTCACTACTGTCGACGCCAAAGTATAAACATACCTCATGGTACTTCACCTCGTATCATGATCACCGGTGAAATCCGCATCCACGCAGTACCAAATCCTTCCTCCTGAAACATAGTGGCTTTTTCGTAGTTCCTCTCAAGTAACGCAATATCCACTACACGGCCTCTCAATGCTGCTTCCCTAGATTGCTTGCAAACCTGCTCACAACTCCCCCTGCACGGGCAATATCTGGCCTCGTGCAAACCATCGCGTACATAAAACTATCAATGGCTGATGAATATGGCAGTCTACTCATATGATCCTTCTCTGCATCTGTCTTGGGTGATTGCTCCTCAGATAACTTGAACTGACTTCCAAAGGGCTTGCTAACAACCTTAACATTCTGCATGTTGAACCTCTAAAGTATCTTCTCAATGTATTCAGCTTGACTCAACTTCAACGTCCCTTCAGCTTCATCTCTACTGATTCACATCCCAAGAATTTGCTTCGCTGCACTCAAATCTTTCATAGCAAAATTCTTTGCCAACTGCTTCTTCAAGTTGTTTATCTCCTCTAAACATGGTCCTACGACTAACATATCATCAATATACAATAATAACACGATATAGCTGGACTTGAACCTCTTGAAGTAGCAATAATGATCTGAATTGCATCTTCCATAGCCATTGCTCTGCATGAAGTTATCAAACTCCTTATACCACTGTCTCGAAGCCTGTTTCAAACCGTACAAGCTCTTCTTGAGCTTACACACCATCTCTTCATTTCCTTCTTCAATGAAGCTAACAGGTTGCTTCATGTAGATTTCTTCATCCAAGTCACCATGAAGAAAAACAGTCTTCACATCTAGCTACTCAAGATATAGATCTTTTGTAGCTATTAAGCTCAACACCACTCTGATGGTTGTAAGCTTCACAACAAGGAAAAAAATCTCAGAATAATCCACTCCTTTCCACTGTTGGAATCCCTTTATGACTAATCTGACCTTATACCTCTTACTTCCATCACTCTCCTGTTTGACCCGATAGACCCATTTGTTATGCAAGGCTTTCTTCTGTGCAGGTAGCTGGGCTAACTCCCATATCTCATTCGAGTGGAGAGAATCCATTTCTTCTTACATCACATGCTCCCACTGTTGAGATTCACTAACTTGCAGAGCCTCCTCATAACGCTCCGACTCTCCGTTATCTGTTAAAAGTAAGTAATCAAGTGATGAGAGATATCTGAGATTTGGTTTGGGTACCTTGGATGACCTCCTAAGCTCTATGCCCTGCGTAGTAACTTTTGCACCTGGAGTCTCCTCTGTACTTCAGTCAGAACTAGCACTATCTCCCTCATCTGGAAGTTCCTCTAAATCCATGTATTCGGATCCATCTGTATCCTTAGTGCTGCTCTCACTATTTTAGCTATCCTTGACATTGTCCTTGTCCTTGTACATCATCTCCTTATTGAATATCACATCCCTGCTCCTGATGATCTTCCTGTTTTTCTCATCCCAAAGACGATACCCGAACTCATCAATACCGTATCCAATGAATGTACACTTCTGTGACTTAGCTTCTAACTTATCCCTGACATGGTCACTAATATGAATATATAACACGCAACCAAATACTCGCAAGTGTGATAGATTGATCTTCTTGCCACTCCAAACCTCCTCTGGAATCCTGAATTCCAATGAACTGATGACCCATGATTAATCAAGTAATCTGCTGTTTGCACCGCATCCGTCCAAAATATCTTAGGCAGTCCTGCATGTAATCGCATGCTCCTGGCACGCTCCATCAATATCCTGTTCATCTTTTCCGCAATGTCGTTCTGCTGCGACATCCCTAGAGTAGTCCTCTCCAAACGAATCTCGTTTAGAACACAGAACCTCTTGAACTCCTCTAGCTCGTATTCTCCATGGTTGTTTGATCTCAGACATTTCACCTTTAGTTCTGTCTCGTTCTCCACCATGACCTTCCATTTTTTGAAGATCCCGAACACCTCTGACTTGTGCTTCATGAAGTATACTCACACCTTCCTCGAGTGATCGTCGATAAAGGTAACATAATACGCCGAACCACCAGGAGAAGACACACTAGCTAGACCCCATACGTCTGTATGAACAAGCTCTAGCTTCTGAGCTTTAGGCGGTCTTCCACCCTTTTGAAAACTAACTCTCTTCTGATTCCTATAGATATAGTCCTCGCAAACACCAACTTCCACTAAATCGATGCTGGTTAGCTTTTCTTGTGATTGTGAAATTTTCATCCCCTTCTCGCTCATGTGTTCCAGCCTATTGTGCCACAACACTCTCCTTGTCAGCTGCAATTGCGAGGGTGTCACTCGCATATGAGGTGAGGTAGAGAGTTCCTGTTTTTTTACCTCGGGCAACCACCATCGTGCCGTTGGAGATTTTCCATGAATCCTTGGTGAATGTTGAAACATAGCCTTTCGCTCCAAGCTGGCCAACGAAAATAAGATTTCTCTTTAGCTTCGGTATGTGTCTGATATTCTTCAGATTCCACTTAGAGCCTTCAACTGTGTTTACACATTACCTCTTCCAACAACACTACATGGTTTATTATCTCCCAAGTATACTTTCCCAAAGTCCACTGCTACATAGTTATGAAGAAGCTTTCTATTAGCAGTGGCATGGAACGAGACTCCCGAATCAATAACCCATGAATCAGAATCGCTATCCATAGTAAAGATCAAGGCATCTTGTACGAGATGAGCCTCCTGCTTATTCGCATCCTTCTTTTGTGCTTTACAGACTGAAAACATATAGCCCTCCTGAATGCAGTTCTAACACTTCCCTTTGATAGGCCCAACTTTCAAGTTTGATCTCTTTTTGGTTGATTTCGATCGATTCTTGTTCTGGTTACCCTTCTTCTGGATTCTGCCTCTCTGCTCGAGATTTAGTGCTGATCTTGAACCTTCTGATTCAGGCGATTTTCTTCTAACCTCCTCAGATAGAATCATGCTAACAACCTCGCTCAGCTTCAACTTTTCCTTCCCAGCCGAATTGTTAACTACGGTCACACAACCTACCCAACTATCCGACAACTGCGATAGAAGTAATAGGGTCTGTACTTCGTCATCAAACATGATGTCCACGGAGATAAGTTGATCAACAATCATATTGAACTTACTAAGATGCATCGTGAAGGAACGTCCTTCTGCTATCTTGAGGTTAAAGACTATTTTGATGAGATATACATTGTTTGCGGCTGACGGTTGCTCGTACATCTTCGCGAGCATTTCCATAAGCCCCAATGTCGTCTTCTCCTTCAATATATTGTGCACGACTGTCTTGGCGAGCGACAACCGGATTTGCCTTAGAGCTTTCCTATCTAGTATCTCCCACTCCTCGTCTGATACCTCTTTCTTCTTTCCTTTAGCTTTGCCCATCAACAGACAATACAAATCCTTCTGATACAGATAGTCCTCTATTTGTGACTTCCAGTAGGCGAAGTCTGAGTCGTCAAACTTATCGATCTTAGATTTGCTTTCCTCTGCCATGGCTCTCACACAAACCTTCTGAACGAAGCTCTGATACCAGTTGATGGGGATTCAAAATAATCAAATCGAATTCGTGCCCTTCCGGACCTTGTGTTTGAGAGTAGGAAAATAGGAAAATCACTGCAAATAAAAGATAAAACTTGTAGAAAAATAAACAAGAAAGAGCACACCAGATTTAACGAGGTCAGCAACGTGCCTACGTTCTCGGGAGTCACACCACATAATTCTTTGATTAATTGAAGAAGATTACAATGCCCACAAATAGGTTTTTATATCTCTGAGATTTCTCTAAAGAATCCTCTCAAAAAACCTCTTTTTCTATTGCACATGAAACCTAAAAATGTTTAAGGTATATATAAAGTCACAACCCAAAACAGTTTCCCAAAAGAATCAGGATTTTGGAAATCCCGACTCCGGTCGACCTAACATGCAAAGTCGGTCGACCGGCCAGAGCGACGAATTCTGCAGGGTCTGGCGTGCACGTTTCGGTCGACCGGACTCCTCATGTCGGTCGACCGATCAGAGCATCAATTTTTTCTCAGTTTCCTACAGGCATCATGGTCGACCGGCCAGCGACTAGACTGTTTTCTTCGTCTTTTTGATTCAGCTTTGGGTCTACACACTTAGACTAACAAGGCTTGAGGGTTATCTTTTCACAACAAATAACTCAAACCTTCATGAACCTCAGACTGCAAATTGTTAGTTAAAGCAAGTTAAATTAAATAAACATGATCACCATAAAGAAAAGGAGAGAGAGCACACGCAAAACTAATTTGAAAACTGGCTGAAATGAAACCATTGTATTTCTTTAAAAGAAACCATTTGAAATTTAGTTATTTTTTCATTAAATCCAGCACAATCTAGTTTCTATAGAAAGTTAAGAGGAAGACAGTTGTGTTTACCTACAAAAAATATCGAAACGCCTATGATAACGACCTTATAAACATTGCCAGCCTTTGCAGCCGAGAGTTCTATGAGCAACGATAGACCGCCTGCGCATACTGTCCCTAATCCTCTGTTCAAGCCCTTGTACAATGTTGCACCTTGCAATGGAAGAAGACATACAGTGAAGAACATAATCAGAGAAGAAACACAAGTTAGGGATGTTCTGGGATTTTTTTGTGAAATTTACCCAATAATGGTTGCATGAACCCCATATGTTTTCATTAATAAGAGTTCAAATAAAACATCTGCAGAATATTTCCAGGTCTTACAGGAGTAGCACAAACAGAACCAGAATTTCTCGCAGGGAATAGATTTGATGGTCTATTTGGCTAAATTTACCTGCGGTAAATTCAAGAACCAGAACAACTGTCATCACAGCCCACATTGCGTTTGATCCGAAAATTTTGTATAGAGGACCCAAGAGATAAAGCAAGGAAACCAATGTAATGGCCGTGCCCATCTTCACAGCGTGAATTACTCGCCTCGGGTCTTCTTTCGCTACATCCCATACCTTGTGACATATCGAGGATGGAAATTTCTTGATCTTCTCAATGAATTTTGTGACCTTTGATTTATCGGATTCTTTGATTTCAGACATTGTTATTGCTGTAAATAGATTATGAGAAGAAGCAAAATGATTAGAAATACTCTGTACAGGATTGTTTCAGATAATGTCAATGGATAAAGAACATACCAATAAATTGGTTTTTTCTGCCCCCCAATTTAGGATAATCATTGAAGGTTTTGAAGACTCATTAATGTCAAATTAATGGAAGAACAAGGAAGTGGAAACCTGTATAATGAGACTCATTGAAGGCTTCATTCAACCGGTCCTAATGGAAAAAGGTAAAATAAAACACACAGAAATCAGAATTATTCCAGCTGATATTGATGATATAATTCTCTACAAAACTGTCAAATGGATAGAAAAACTCACCAACGAATCGGGAAATTTATAGCTTCATTCCATCATTTCGTGCCCGATTTCGGAAAACCATCAAAGAATTCACAGTCTCTGTAATGGGGGCGCATTGGAGGATTCAATGAGAATCAATCGAGACAGAATGCCCAGACCTTGAGAAAGCCCAATTGTGTATTCTGGGAATCATATAGAATCATTAAATGTGTAATTTATTCACGATAAGTTCATTACACTTTTTTTAAAAAAATGCAATGAGAGAGAAGAAGGGAGCTCAATTGGTCCCTGGTTGTGAATTTGCAGAGAGATAGAGAAGCGGGGGGCGACAAGAAAGGCCACATGTAAAAAATGTTGGCCTCTATTGAGGTTGATTTCATCAAATGAACTACAATCTCTTGCATTTAGCATCCTTGGCGGGAAAATAGGGTGTGTGCGCAACTCCCATCCTTCTTTCATCAATATTAATGGGTAAAGGTTGAGATGTCTAGTTATTGGACAAATTTTCAACTTGAGGGTGTGTTCGGCAATCACCCTAAAACTGGACCAGGACTAATCTTGACTCCGTTTTAATCTAAACCAGTCTTGTTTTGGGCCAGGAGGTGGTGATCCAAAAGAAAATCAGTTTAAAAGTTAAATTTGGCCTTAAAAAAATTGCGCTAGTTTTGATCCAGAGAGAGGATTGAAGGAGGAAAAGTGCTTTTTTTGGGGTTAAATTAAATGGATCAGTTCAAGCCCAAACCGAACCACATCGAATTGAGCAGACTTGGGTAGGTTCAGTTCGGTTCGGTTATAAATCTAGAGAGGTTAGTATCAGGACAAACTCGGGGCCCAATAGAGCAAAATCTCAGCGAATAGTAGAGTAAAAATAATAAAAAGAACAAACAGATTTACGTGGAAAACCCCTTAAATGAATTTGGGGTAAAAACCACGGGCAATGATAGAATAATCCATTATAAGGAAAAACTTTGGAGTTACAATCTCTTTTTACAAGGAGAAACTCTCTCTAGTTTTCTCTCTCTCACTCTTATATATATATATGGAGATTGGTTTTTGTTGTGATTTCTATTTCTGATCAGCCCTATTTATAGGCAACTGAAATCACTATGCACTAATTTCACATTATTTTTCTTTTAATATTTTCAAACTCTGCCTAACTCACAAAAGAGACGGTGCCTAACAATTAGGTTGATGTCTCTTTCAACAATCTCCCGCTTGAAGATATGATTGAGTATCAATCATATATTCACACCATCCTTTCTACCTTACCATCTTCATATTTCTCACGTCTCCGACAGACCACAAGAGGATCGATACCAAATAAATTTATCAGTATTGACTATTTTTGTCAAAAAATCTGCTAGGATGTCCTTGGTGTGAATTTCTTGCATATCCACTGTTCCTTCTTCCACTTTCTCACGAACGAAGTACTCGAATGTGTTTTATCTTTGAATGAAAATCTGGATTTCTTGCTAAATATAAAACACTTTGACTGTCACAAAATAGAAAAATCTTATTTTGTTCATGCTCGAGTTCCTCCAGCACCATCTTTAACCATATTGCCTATTTACTAGCTTGTGTAGCTACTACATATTCTATTTTTATTGTTGAAGTAGTCACAACTAACTGCAGTTTTAAAATCCGGCTTACAGCTCCGCCAGCAAGTATAAATACATAGCATGTGGTGGATTTGCTATTATCACGACCACCTGCATAATCAGAATCAACATATCTATTGACAATAGAATCTGATCCCCCATATATAATGCAACATTTGAGGTTCTCTTAATGTATTTTATGATCCTCTTTACAATATTCCAATGCTCTTTACCAGGATTCGTCATGTATCGACTAACCACTCCCATTACTTGTGCAATGTCTGGTCTTGTACAAATCATAGCGAACATTAAACTTCTCACTGCTGATGCATACGATACTCAAGACATCTCCATTCTCTCTTCTTCACTACTAGGATTCATACTGGAGGATAACTTGAAACTAACAGGAAGTGGGGTAGAAATTGACTTACAATCTTGCATGTTAAACCACCGTAAGATTTTCTTCAAATAATTATTCTGAGAAAGCCAAATCTTCCTATTAATTCTGTCTTGGATAATTTGCATCCTTAGAATCTTGTTTGCAGATCTTAAATCTTTTATTTCAAATTTCCTAGCTAACTATGCCTTTAATTCTTTGATACGATCTTTGTTGGGGTCTGCAATCAACATGTTGTCAACATACAATAATAAGATAACAAAGTTACTTTTACCAAACCTCTTGAAATATGCACAAGGGTCTGTATTAAGTCTGTTGTATCCAAGGCTCATGATGAATGAATCAAATCTCTTGTACCAGCATCTCGACGTCTGTTTTAGACTGTACAGAGATTTGTTCAATCTGTAAACCAAGTTCTATTTTTTTTCTTCAAAACCTTCTGGTTGGAGCATGTAAATTTCTTTTTCAAAATCTCCATGAAGAAATATTATTTTCACATCTAGCTGCTCTAGATACAATTCAAATATAGCGCTCATAGTCAGGACCATTCAGACTGTTGTAAGTCGAACTACAGGAAAAAATATTTCATTAAAGTCAATACCTTCTTTTTGAGCATATCCTTTCACCATCAATCTAGCACAATATCACTCCACTTGATCATCACCCTTTCACTTGATCTTATAGACCCATTTATTTCCAATGGTCTTTCTTCCTTGTGGTAGTGACACAAGTACCCATATCTTATTCTTATGGAGAGCTTCAATTTCTTCCTACATCGTTGTCATCCACAAAGATGCATATATGCTATTTATAGCTTCATAAAAAGTTGATGGCTCTTCATCCTATGTTAGAAGACAGTATGCAACATTACTTTCTGTAATATACTCCAAGTACCAAGTCGGTGGTCTTCTCTCACGAGTTGACCTTTGAACTTCTAGAGCATCGAACTCGACTGGTTCTTATACATCATGCTCCGGTGTTGCTTCAGAAGAATTTTGATCATTTTTACCTGAACAACTACAATATCCGAGTCATTCCTTGAACTTCTTTCATTTTCTTCACTTTGTAGTTGGTTCTCTACAAAGATAATATCTTTAATGATAACCTTGCGGACAATGAGATCCCACAAGCGATACCCCTTTACTCTGTCAGCATACCCAAAGAATATGCATTTTCTGGATTTTGAATCTAGCTTTGTAATTTGTTGGACATTGTACGTACATTACGTGTGATGGACTTTTAAATATATAGAGGTTGGAATAATCAGCTGGCTTGTCGGTCCACATCTCCATCGTCGTCTTTAACTATGTTACAGTTGATGGAGATCGATTCACCACATACATGCAGTTTTTACTGCTTCCTCCCAAAAGACTTTATCCAGATTTGCAGTGGCCAATATGCTCTTGTTCTTTCCAACAGATTTATGTTCATCCGCTCCACCACTCCATTTTATTGAGGAGTATAAGCAGTACTAAATTATCTTTTGATGCCTTCTTGATTACAGAATGTAAGAAATTCAAGTGGCCAATATGCTCTTGTTCTTTCCAACAGATTTATGTTCATCCGCTCTACCACTCCATTTTATTGAGGAGTATAAGCAGTACTAAATTATCTTTTGATGCCTTCTTGCTTACAGAATGTAAGAAATTCACCGTCTGAATATTCCCCTCCATTCTCTGATCTCAAGCAATTGATCTTATTTTCAGATTCAAGCTCGACTCGCACTTTGTAAGCTTTAAAGATTAAGAATACATCCGCCTTCTTCTTGATAGGAAATACCCAACATTTCAGGGAGTAATCATCAATAAAGGACACAAAATATTTTGCTCCTCCTATGAATGTAACTGGTGCTTGCCATATATCAGAATGAACTAGTTCCTGAATAGCCATGCTTCTAGAACTCGATGTGTTGAACTTCAGTCGATGCTGTTTACTTGTAACACAATTCTCACAGAATGGAAGAGTTACTGAATTAAGTCCATGAAGTAGCTTCTGATCGGAGAGATCGAATCTTTAAGCCCCATTCTGACATATGACCTAGTTTGCGATGTCACATCATAGTTTATTCTTCTCCATAGCTGGTTGATACCACACATGAATCATCTTCCTGCAGGGTTTCTTCCTTGAGTATGTATAGATTTGTAGCTATCTTTTCTCCTTTTATCACAATAAGCGCCCCTCTAACAATCTTCATGATCCTGTTTTCTATACGGGTCTTGCACCCGAGCTCATCATATTGTCGTAAAGATAATAAATTATTCTTCAAACCCTTCACATATCACACATCTTGAACGGTGCGTATTGTACCATCAAACATTTTAGTTTTGACTAATACCAAAAATCTCCAAGACATGATCATCGCCCATGAATACAGATCCTCCTGAGATAGGTTCATATTTTTGAAACCATTCTCTCCGGGAGGTCATGTGCCAGGAGGCTCCTGAATCTAGAAGCCAGACATCAGCAAACCTCTTTCTGCATTCATTAACAATAGTTGTTCCACTGTATAAAATTTTACAATCGTCTGATGTGCTGACAACGCATCCTTGAGATGTTGATGGCTCTAAAGATTTTTTATCACCACTCTTCTTATTGTGCCAACATTCCAATTTTACCTGTCCCCTTTTGCCACAGTTGTAGCATTTGATTCTTATTACTTCTTAATTTTGATCTATCATGGGTATGACTCCTACTGGAGCCACGTTCCGTTGATCATCCTCTCATCACTGATAAGGCCTCCACTCTTGTCTGCCTATCTTCATTGTTCTTGCACCGATTTTCTTCCTCCAGGTGTAGGCTGTCTAAAAATCACAATAGATAGCTTATTCCCCATCAAACACCGATGATGGAAGTTATAATCTGACGACTTCCAGAAGCCTACAATTTAAAGACTTTCACGTAGATCGATGAAGGTTACAATCTGATGACCTTCGCAACAACTGATGAAAGCTCTAATCAACAGCCTTCACAATCAACATCGGGAGTTACAATCTGACGACTCTCACATATCAGAGAGCTAAAGCAAAGATTACAAAGTAACGATCTTTGCAACGCTTCGACAGAAAGAGACTACAAATCGACGGTCTCTTTAAACCAAGACGTGGAAGTCCTCCCCGCGTATCAGCATCAAGACACACCGCGTTCATAGCCATGAACGCAGCTTAGACGCAGCTTCCAACGCTGCCAACGCAGCTTCCAAATTGCTGCAAATGCAGCTCAGATCCAGCTGCCAACGCAGCTCATGTTCGGCTGCAAACGCAGCCTCCGAAAGCTGCCCACGCAGCTGCCATCCGCTGCCAAACGCAGCTTCCAAGCTGCCAAACGCAGCTTCCAACAAGATGCTGCGTCCGAGCTTCCAGACGCTGCGTTTAAGTGCAAAATTCATGCCAGAATGCAGAATTTGCGTTTGACTCGTTCAAACACGAGCTGAGCGGTTTCAAAACCGTTTCCCACGATCTGAGGGGATCACAACTCCACTCAGGAGTGATTTAAGGGGTGGTTACATCCCATTAGCCCCACTTAGGAACGAATTAAGGAGGTGGTTACACCCCTTAATCCCCTATAAATAACTAAAAAATCAGCTTAGTTCGGATCTGGCTTTTTGATCCTTCTTTTTGGCAGAAAAGAAGATATCGGGTTGGTTGGATCTTTCATCCTTCTCCTTGGCAGCAAAGAAGAGATCTTGGGTTTGTCTAACCAGTTACGATTAAGATCAATCAACTCATTCAGAGTTTCAAACTTGCCACGTAAGTCCTCCACAACGTCAAATCGTGAGGAGAAGACCATGTTCCAGTGAATCAAGACGTCGGGTCGTCAACGAGAAGCAAACTCGACACGAGCATTCAAGGGAGGCATCTCATCGCCACCGTGAAGAACCCAGAATTAAACAAAGGGGAGAATCCAGATCAATTCTCTTCTCTTTTGTAATCAGAAAATCCAATTGTAATTGAGATCAAATGAATACAAATCAATTTTCCTTAGTTTCTTTTACTGCAAAATTTTCCACCAAACACCAGGCAACGACTGCAACGTTGTCGAAGACTAGATTGTCCGTGAGTACATTGTTTGTTAGGTTGATGATGAGCTGATCATATGAGTCAGGTAGACTCTGAAGTAGAAGTTCTGTACATTTATTCCCACCGATTATATGCCCCAAGGTTGTGAGTTGGAAGAACAGTGTGTTTAGGGTGTTGATGTGGTCGGTCATTGATGTAGATTCTGTCATCCTCAGAGTGTAAATTCTCCTTTTTAAGAAGATTTTATTGTGCAGAGATTTTGCCTCATATAGCTTTGTTAGAGTATCTCAGATCTTCTTTGCTGTCTTCTTCTCCTCTATGCTTGACAGCACCCCATCTGCTAATGCCAGATGGAGATTTACAATAGCATTTCCGTCCATCGATCTGGTTCCACTTCTTATCATCTGTGATGTCATCAGGCCTTGTACCGATGGCCTTTAGGCAATTATTTTTTCTCAAGATAGCATTTATCTTCAACTTTCACAGTGAGAAATTATTCCCGTTGAATTTCTCGATCTCGAACTTCGCTACCATTGCTTCTACCACAAACAGTAGCTTCTTACTATTTCACGTAAACAGTATTTGTATTTATGAACATTAATTGTATCTGTAAATAGTATCGTACTTGTGAATAGTATTGTATTTATAAATAGTACCGTACTCGTGAATAGTACCATCGCCTTCAAAGGGTAAATGATAATCTAACTTATTTCTGATGTGGAGGATCCACCTTTGGTAATAGCTACAAAGCATACGATAAGTAGATACACGCACCCTAAACCAGGCTCTAATACCACTTGTTGGGACAAACTCAGGGCCCAATAGAGCAAGGTCTCAGCGAATAGTAGAGTGAAAGTAATAAAAAGAACACACAGATTTATGTGGAAAACCCCTAAATGAATTTAGGGTAAAAACCACGGGCAATGATAGAAGAATTCAGTATAAGGAAAAACTTTGGAGTTATAATCTCTCTTTACAAGGAGAAACTCTCTCTATTTTTTTCTCTCTCACTCTTCTATATATATAGAGATTGGTTTTTGTTGTTGTGATTTCTATTTCTGATCATCCCTATTTATAGGCAGATGAAATCACTATGCACTTATATTACTTTTTTTAATATTTTTAAATTCTGCCCTAACTCACAAAAGGGACGGTGCCTAACAATTAGGCTGGTGTCTCTTTCAACAGTTAGGTGCGGTTTGACGAAAACAGTTAGAACCGACCATTTATTACATGATTAACCATCTAATGGATGGTTCTGATTTGTCTTAAAAGAATGTGAATATGAGCAGATATCACTTGATCTAATAATTGTTAGATTCAGAACAAATAACCACCTTCCATTGAATAATAAGTTGTGGAGTTTAAAATGTTTTTCAATTCTGAAGATACTATTCAGTTGACTACTGTGGTTTATTGAATTCAGGGTTGTTACTGAAAAGTTAACACTTGCGTTTTTTTCCATAGTGAAAATGATCCAAAATCCATAATCCTTGTTGATAGGAAAAGAAATTTCTAAATTTCTCTACAACTTCTGGACTGGCTCAAATATTTTGTATAAATTACTTCTCGATAAAACATGAAAATAAATTGAGGAAAAATAAAAAACAATGACAAAACAACATGATTTCTATAAGAAACCTAGCAATACACACAGTAATTCACGTGTATTCCATAATCTCTTTTAGAGCTTCAAACATATACAAAATTTCAATGCATATTTCTTAAGAAACATCACCAGCACTTGAACTCTCACTCTCCACACTCAACTCTGTTAGCTTGACTCAGTCATGGTGACCAAATCAACGATTCTCAGTAGAGAGAATTGTGGATCGTGGAAGGTTTGTTGAGAGAAAATCTCTCATTGGGGCGGATCTTGGGGGGTGGAGTTAGGAACCGAAGCCTCCACTGCTGGAGAGCTCGGAGGTTCAGAAATGACTGCAGCTTCTACAATGCTCGCAGGCTTGAACTTGCTTATATAGTAACTAAGAGGAGGTCCGGAGTATTCTGCGCTTTGAACTTGAGGATCAGTTTTATCAACTTGAAGAAGGATCGATGAGGCTGCAGCGATCGATATGAGAGCTAAACCTGCAGCAACGGCTGCAGTGTTCTCTGCTCCCTCTGATGATGTTCCTGCCGACCCTGAGCTTATTGCACTCTCTGCAACATAAACTGCTGGCTGAGGAAAAGAACATAAACAATTGATATTAGTAAAAAAATAATAATTGGATGAAGAGATATTATGCACTTAAAGAACTTGTGCAGGTAAGAAGCAACCTATACGCAAACCTTTGTGGGAACTGATGTGTGAGTTTAGCCCCACATGAGGGGGGGGGGGGGGGGGGGGAAGGATTAGCAAAAAAAATTCAGGATCAGGCAAAACGGGCGTCGGTCGACCGGTTCGGTCGACCGAATTCGTGCACGGGAGGCATTGGACGCCTGGATCAGGGGCGGTCGACCGACCCGGTCGACCGAAGGAGTTCTGCTTTGGGGCGGTCGACCGGCGCGGTTGACCGATGAGTTTCTGGACATCTCGGCATCTGACTGGAAGGTGGTCGGTCGACCGGGCCGGTCGACCGGAATTGTTCGCGGCCGACCGTACCGGTCGACCGACGATGCGGATATTAGTTGGTTCAGTTTTCTGACCCGGTTCGTTTTGGGTTCCTATAAATACCTTTTGGGTGTTTTTTAGGGTTAAGAGCAAGGACGAATTTGAGCAGATTGAGAGAGTTTTATTTGGGCTTCTATCCTAGGAGCAATTGGAGAGATTGAGAGTTGATTGTTGAGGGTTTATGAGAGATTTGTAACCCTAGTTTGTTCCTCTTGATTTCTAATAGTGAAAACTCCCCCCTCCTTGCCCCGTGGACGTAGGCATCTCGCCGAACCACGTAAAATTGGTGTTGGATTGTTTGTGCTGTTGATTGTGTTTGGTTTCTTTATCTTTTTCGGCGATTGTTTTGGTTTCTCGAGGCACAACAATTGGTATCAGAGCTCGGGCTACGCTTGGGCTATTTTGGAGGAGTAGATCGTTTTGGAAGTTCATCTAGGGCTTCAGTTGGTGATAAAGGTGGGATCTTTTTGGTAAAAATCTCATCTTTTTTCAGTTTGGATCTATTTCTCGTTTGTTTCCGCATTGGTTTGGTGGTGCTTTGAGATATATGGCTGAAAAAGATAAAAGTGGGGAGGGTTCTTCTGGTGTGAAGGCCGTCCAAAGTTTGAATATACATTCTATGAAGATAGATGTGGAAAAGTTCAACGGCACAAATAATTTTGGACTTTGGCGATGCGAAGTCATGGATGCGCTGAATGCGCAAAATTTGGAAGATACATTGGAGTTGGACGGGAAACCGGCCGACGTTGAAGAAAAGGTTTGGAATAAAATGAATAGAACGGCGTGTGGTGTGATTAGGTCTTGCCTTACCCAAGACCTTAAATATGATGTGATGAATGAAACTTCGGCAAAGAGGATTTGGGAGGTCCTAGAGGGCAAATATTTGACGAAGAGCGTCGAAAATCGTTTGCATTTGAAGAGGAGGCTTTATCGCTTCCAATTGAAGAAGGGGACATCCATTGGTGATCACATGATCCACTACACGAAGCTACTTGCAGATTTGGCGAATGTAGATGTCAAGATTGAAGATGAGGACAAAGCGTTGCTGTTGTTGAGTTCTTTGCCCGACGAGGAATATGAGACCTTCGTCCTCACTCTTATTAATGGAAAGGCATCTCTTTCATATAGTGAGGTCACCGCAGCCCTTGTGAACTATCAGCTTCGAAAGAAGGACAAGGAGACTTCCATTGAGCCGGTTGCGGGGGCATTGGTTGCAAGAGCTAGAAGTCCAAACCGTGGAAGAAGGTCGCAGTCTAGAGGGGGGCATCCTGCAGTTGGTAGGAATCAGTGTGCCTTTTGTAGAGAGGATGGACATTGGAAAGCCGAATGCCCAAAATTGCAAGCTGTGAAGAATAAAGGGAAAGCTATCCAAGCTTCAGAGGTGAACGTTGCCAAGGCTAGTGGCGATGTTTCAGATTCAGATTCTTCAGGCTATTCGTGCCCAGCTCTTCCGTCAGTTGATGTTGCCGACTCCACCGAGTGGATGTTGGATTCGGGTGCTACTTACCACATATGCCCTAGAAGGGAGTGGTTCTCCAGCTTTCAGGAGTTGGAAAGAGGGGATGCTGTTTTTATGGGTAATGATCACAGGTGCCCTATTGGTGGTATTGGTACCGTTCGGATTAGGACGAGTGACGGGATGGTTCGGGAGTTGGCTGATGTGAGGTTCGTTCCTCAACTGAGGAAGAACATCATTTCACTTGGGGTATTGGAGGCATCAGGCTATAGGGTGACTTTGGCGGATTCTAGCTTGAAGGTCACATCAGGGTCCATGATGGTTATGAAGGGCGTCAGACGGAGTAACTTGTATTATCTACTTGGGAGCACGGTAGTGGATAGGGCGCTGACGGCTTCTATGGCTAGACTGTGGCATTGGTTGGTGCTGGGGTATATTGTTGGTTACACCGTGCACAGATTGTTGAGGAGTGCCATGACCTGCAGATTGAAGTCCTGCGAGCACATTGGGATGAGCGAGGAGACTCAGGTGGAGTTCAGCACTTCTATCCACCGATCGAGGAGTCTTATTGGAGGTGTTCAGTCAGGCATTGGGGGGCTTTCCGAGGAGGCATCATCGGGAGGTAATCGTTATCTTGTTTCCTATATTGGGGATTGTACTAGGCATATTTGGGTTGCAACCAAGTCCCGTTGGAATAAAGCCCTAGTAGTCCGCAATAGTTGGAGGAGGTGTATGGGCAGAGAGGATATCAGTCATACTTATTCTAGTAGGGGTCCTTTCTTGCATTGGTGCCGAGCTCATGGCAGTTGGAGACACTTCAGAGGAGAGGAGACAATGGGGCGACGTGATGAGATGGCGGATCTAGTGGGCCGTTCCTTTCTGGAGGAGGATCGGAGTTGGTTGTCGAGCAGTGGGTCTGATATTCAGGCTTTGACAGGATTGGGTCATCTTATGAGGTTGCCGACTGCTGCGTATAGTATTGTTAGATCTGGTGGAGCTGTTTCAGATTTTGGTCGGCGTCGGATATTTGGCTACCCAGCACTTGGTCACATTGTGGATGTGAGTTTGGATCCGATTGCGCATTTGGGATTCAGAAGTTCATTTGGCTATCAGTTGGGAGCTTCTGAGTTTGGTCTGAACAGGTTTGTCACTTTGGACTCTCGGCAGGTGGAGAGTATTGATCAGATCAGAGGGATATCGCAGCGGGTGGAGGTTGATGCTACTTCACATTGGGTGGGGATTTCCTCACATACTCCAGGTCATTCTGCATTATTGGAGATTCCAGCTGAGGTGACACAGCGTGTGAGTCATTTGGATTTGGATGCGGATGACGAGTTGGTTGATTTGGATGCAGCTGGTGGATATGTTTTGGATACGGCCATTGTTTCACCTCAGGTGGAGGTGTTTGGTTCGCTTCAGTTTGGGGCCGTTGTTGATGCTATCAGCCGCAGGTTGGATTGAGGGCCTTTGGAGGCCATTGGGTGAACTACGTGAAGGCTTGATTCCTCAGAGAGGATACGTAGGCAGTCAGTTTTGATGCAGCCGATTTGGTGAGTAGACACTATTGGTTTGGGTGAGTGTTCGCACTCCCGTTTGGTTGGTGTTGGCTCAGTTCGATTTGGTGAGTAGACACAGTTGTTTTGGGGTTGAGTGTTCGCACTCCCGTTTGGGTCTTGACGTGTTGTGATTGGAGTTCGTTGTCATGAGTCCGTTGCCATGGCATATTGGATACAGCAGTTGAGACATTGGTTTGTTTGGTGTCGGCTCAGATTTGGGAATCATTCGCCGAGGTGGAGATTGAAGGATTAGCAGAATAAATTCAGGATCAGGCAAAACTGGCGTCGGTCGACCGGTTCGGTCGACCGAATTCGTGCACGGGAGGCATTGGACGCCTGGATCAGGGGCGGTCGACCGACCCGGTCGACCGAAGGAGTTCTGCTTTGTGGCGGTCGACCGGCGCGGTCGACCGATGAGTTTCTGGACATCTCGGCATCTGACTGGAAGGTGGTCGGTCGACCGGGCCGGTCGACCGGAATTGTTCGCGGTCGACCGTACCGGTCGACCGACGATGCGGATATTAGTTGGTTCAGTTTTCTAACCCGGTTCGTTTTGGGTTCCTATAAATACCTTTTGGGTGTTTTTTAGGGTTAAGAGCAAGGACGAATTTGAACAGATTGAGAGAGTTTTATTTGGGCTTCTATCCTAGGAGCAATTGGAGAGATTGAGAGTTGATTGTTGAGGGTTTATGAGAGATTTGTAACCCTAGTTTGTTCCTCTTGATTTCTAATAGTGAAAACTCCCCCCTCCTTGCCCCGTGGACGTAGGCATCTCGCCGAACCACGTAAAATTGGTGTTGGATTGTTTGTGCTGTTGATTGTGTTTGGTTTCTTTATCTTTTTCGGCGATTGTTTTGGTTTCTCGAGGCACAACAGGGGGGAGGATAAAAACAGTTAATTGTGGATAGACCCCTGAACTATCGCCAAATTAAACCTACTATCCATGCAGTTCTATTGCTGCTGATAGATCCCGAGTGAATTTTTTAACCCTTTTTAGTTCAGGGGGCTATCCGCTACAATAGATTTTCACCCAGGGAGTCTATCTACAACAATAGAACTAAAACATGCTCTGAAACTTACTATTGATAAAGAAGTACATTGTTTAAAAAAATCTTTTTTTTTTTTTAAAATTTTCATAGGGAGAGTTTTATAATGGCAAACCTCGACAGAATAAATGTTGGTTTGGCCGGCAGTATCCTTCTCAACATAACCAGTCCATCCCTTCTTCTTGGGAGGGTAAGTTCCGGCTATCTTCGTCTTCTCTCCTGCTAACCATTCCATGCTCACCTTCCCTACCTGAAAATTTCTTATACACATCACTCACTAGTCTAGAAAATATATCTACCATGTGTATAGTTTAATGAATCTCTTCTTATTGCTAGAGTATTGAGAAGGAAACAAACATAATATTTTCAAGAGGTTTTCACAAACTAACTTGAATTGTTCTACTTTAAATTTACTGTTAATGATAGTCTTTCAAAAGATTAAATTGGCCTTCCTTGCATATGTTCATGGGGATGGAAAAACATAAAGGTTGAAGTATAAAGAATACTTTGGAGAAATTTTACCCAAGGTTTGACATATGGCAGGTAAAATATGATAGATCAACACAAAAATTTGCTGAGAAAACCATGAAGTATTTACCCAAATTGAAACATGGTAGTCATAATCTGAAAGATTCCTAAGACGAGCAACAATCACTTGCTCAATAAAAATTGCACATGTCAGCATAATCAAATTTCCTGGTTCAAGAACCTTTCTGACTATGATCAATGCATATGCTGACTATAAATTTGATAAAATATAAAACAAAACTATATATACAAGACCTCCTTCTCAGGGGCACATTCTTCAACGTTGCAGCTCTCTTCAGAGGTTGATGAATTAGAAGTAGAAGCATTCGCTGGTAAAAACTTGGTGTTTGCTCTGAACCATCTGGGTTTCTTCAGATTAATCCTTTGACAAGGAAATGAACAGCCGCTTGCAGATAGTATGGATTGTGATGAAGCACAAGCCATTGAAGAGAGCTAGAAAATAATTCTAAGACCCTTTTCTATGTACTTTCAGTTTCGTGCTTTTTTTAAATTATTTTTCTTTTTTATTATTATTGTTTTGAGCTTGTTTTTTGGTTGGCTTTGAGAGAGAAAAGAAAATCTCGGGTTAGATTCTATAGCTGGTTTCGAAGGGATTTGTGTAAGCCACGTCCCTTGTTTTTGCTTGAAGGAAGGTTTGACTTCAATAGATCCATTCGATACGGGTCCAATTTATGTTTCTCTGCTGTCAATATTAGCTATGGGGGATTGATTTTTTTTTGGGTCGGGTCCGGGGGGGCCCCCTCCGGGGTGTTGTTCTTCAAAAAACAACCTATAGATAGGTTTGAATTTCCTTATTTAGATGTTTTTTTATACCAAAAGCCACCTTATAAGTGGTTTTAGTTTTCAATCAACTACGTTTTGTAAACTTCTACTCAGTTAATACCCAAAATACTCAAAAAGACTTGGTACAATCCAAAACCATCATTCCTTTTGGTTCGCGCAACCCCAAAAAATTTCCGTGGGTCTACAAGAAGATGACAAAAAAAACCAATTCACTAACAGTAAACAGATCATAAAGCTATCATGTGGGATCCTATTTTGACAAGAAATTATCTATATGCTAAGATATCTATATCAATATGACAAGGGCTATAGCTCAGTTAGGTAGAGCACCTCGTTTACACGTGCTCCAACGCTTTTCAAGGAAGCCTATTATGCAATGAAGATAATTGGTCTTATTGAGAAATCGATGTCTTACTCCATAGATTCGAAGGAACAAGTAAACAATAGCCTGACAAATATTTGGTTCGGTTCGATCAAGTGCGAATTCAGGTGCCAAATCAAATAGAAGTAGCCTATTGCTCTTTCCTTGTGCTTATTTTGCTTTAGGGTTGGTTCACAGGTACAACTTTTGTAACTTCATGGTATACCCAAGGCTACGCGTGTAATTAATGAGGATAGTTTAGATAATTAAGGTATTGATTAAGTAAAATTTGACAAAAAGTGGTTGACTAAAAATTAAAGCCACTTATAAAATGGTTCATGTATAAAAAGAAATTTTCAAATGTTATTTCTATCTATTCAACCTACTTCAAAGGTGGTTTTCATGGGGAAAAAGAGTTCCTTATCCTAACACTAATATAAATGATATCTATCATTTAGACTTCTGTTTATTGTATATACCCATTATTCTACTCTGATTTATTTTCACATTCATTCACTTTCAAAATCATTCACACACTAAAGAAACACTCAACTTCATTTTTAGACTCAAATTTGATATTTGACTTCTTTATTCTAGCAAACTAATAATATAACTAAAATTATAGAAGTTTACTATACTTTGCAAGACATTAACACATTATTTGGTTCAAAACAAATCAAGTTATTTCGGGTACATAAATGTTTTTAGAAGTTTATAGGTTTAAAAACGTATCGAGATAAAAAAATTAGTTGAAAAGAAGACCTTAATTGTGTTTGGCAATAACCTAAAAGTTGGATGAAGATCAATATTGATCATGATAACCAGACTAGAAGTGAACCAAGAAAGGTTAATCTAGCAAAGGACTAATTTTGGGAGCTCTTTTCTCTTTTTTTTTTTTTTTTTTTTTGACCTAGATAAAACAAGACCAGTTTTGTCAAAAATTGGCGGCTCTTGTTTTCGCTACTTAGCCAACATTCATATAAATGACCTGATTATATTCAGGTGATCAATTACAGTCTATAAATAAAGGTTGGTTAGGATGAAAACGAACGAGGGCATTTGGTCTAGTGGTATGATTCTCGCTTTGGGTGCGAGAGGTCCCGAGTTCGATTCTCGGAATGCCCCTTTTTTTTATTTTTATTTTTATTTTACCCCTCTACTCCACTTATAAACCATTGATCGTGCTAATTTAAACAAAAGTGTAGATGAAGAAGAACGGACATGCTGAAGATCGGAGCTCCATGGCGACGATTGTGGGTGGAGGTGGAGCTCCAAGATCGGAGCTCGACGGCGACGGCGGAGCTCTCGACGGCTTTGGTGAGGAGGCGCGACGGCGACGACGGAGCTCTCGACGAGAAGGTCTCCTACGGACGAGATGCGGGCGAGGAAGGCGAGGAAGCTCGCTTGCGGGCGAGATGCGGACTTCGAGCTCGCCTGTCGAAGGAGTAGCTCACCTGAAGTCGTACGAGGAAGCTAGCTTGCACGAGAGCGGATGATGAGCTCGCGTGAAAGGGGAGGATCTCGTCAGGCGTGGTTGGAAACAACTGGGATCCAGCTGGAGCTCCCTAGGTTCCCTATAAAACGGAAACCCAGTTCACGGAGCTGAGTGGAGCGCTCTCTCTTGCGATTTAACAGAGAAGTTTTCTTCTCTGTGGCGGCTACAGCTTCTCAAAAGTTTTTTTGAGAAGGGGTTTTTTATTAAGAGAATTTTTCGGTCAAGAAAAAAAATTGCACAAGCTCTGTAACGGTGATTTTAGATTGAAAATCACCCGCGGTATTTTGAGAGATGTAGTTTGAGATCTTCTCTTTGCAAGTTTGCAATTTCTTATGGTTAAATAAGAAAATATTTGTGTGGTTCCCGTGGACGTAAGCAAGTTTGCCAAACCATGTAAATCTGTTGTCTCATCTCATTTAATTATTGTTTTATCTGTGTATTCGCTAGTGCTTGTGTTGGTTGTTCTCTCTCTCGGGTTGATTTAGCTTCCACGGCGGTGTGAGTAGTTTCTATCCTAACAATTGGTATCCGAACCCTTTATTCAAATTGGTAGTGGTAGAACTTCCAATGTGAGGTGGTGCTTGGTTATTGTGTGGTGCACACAAGGTATTTGTTAAAATTCCTAAGAGAAGCGGATTTATTTATACAAGCGGAGAATTGCGTCTACAAGTAAAACAAGTAAAGTGAGAAAATATGAGATCGAGAAATTCAATGGGAAGAATTGTTTTTTTATTGGATGATGCAGATGAAAAATTCATTGATTTCGCAGAAATTGCACACGGCTTTGACAGGAAGAGAAAAGAAGTACAAAGATATGTCTGATGAGGATTGGGACGAGTTAGATCTCGAAGTACGAACATCGATTATCCTATGCCTTAAGAGAGATGTTGCTTTCTTGGTGGATGGAGAGGAAACGGCTGCGGGCGTGTGGTCAAAGTTAGAGTACCTTCATGACGAAGAGTCTAACAAATCGGATCTACTTGAAATCCAAATTGTCTACTTGCAAGATGGAGGAAGGTTCGTCAATCCGGGAATACATCAACAAGTTCGATAGAATCATATCGGATTTGAAGGACATTGATGTGATAGTAGAAGATGATGATCAAGCACTTCTGTTACTTCTTTCTTTACCGAAGTCTTATGAGAACCTGGTACAAACATTGATGTTTGTAGGTGATAATTTGATGATGGAAGAGACTAGAACGGTGCCTCTAACGGATGATTTTCAGAAAATTACAACTAGTGACATGGCCACTAGTGGTAACAAGGAGCAGGCACATGGATTGTTTGTTAGAGGAAGGAGCAATGAGCGAGGAAAATGCAAGGGAGGAAAGTCTAGATCGAAATCAAGACCTCTTGCGGAAAGACTGTGTTTCAAATGCGGTGAGCTTGGGCATTTCAAAGCTAACTGTCCTAACAAGAGAGTATGTGGGAAAAAGAACAACAATAAAACCGAGAGGAGTGAAGACAAGGAAGAGGCGAGTTACGTCTCGGAGGAAGGGAGCGATAAAGAATGCTATACGGATGGCGAATATAGCTCCGGTAAGTGGATTCTTGATTCATATTGCTCTTATCATATGTACCCAAACAGGAAGTGATTTACTACCTATAGAAGTATTGATGGTGGAACCGTATTGATTGGGGAATAACCATGCTTGTAAAATGGTGAGGTTTGGTGATATAAAAATAAAAATGCATGATGGAGTAGTTAGAACCCTAACGGAAGTGAGGCACGTTCCCGACTTGCGGAAGAATCTTATCTCAGTTGGTGCTTTGGAGTCCGGTGGTTGCAAGATTGTAACAGAGAACAGAGTAAAGAATGTTGTTCGAGGTTCATTAATAGTGATGAAGGGCATTTATCGTGGTAATCTATATACACTTTTGGGTACGACAGTAATAGGAGATGCAGCGATTGTAACTGAAGGAAGTGGTGGAGACTCATGTGCGCACACTCAGTTATGGTATAGGCGGCTTAGGCACATGTCAGAGAAGGGTCTAGATATGCTTGGTAAAGAGGGTTTGCTGAAGAATCTGAAGAAATCTTGCATGGATTTTTACGAGGATTGTGTGTACGGAAAGGTGCACAGAGTCCAGTTCTTGAAAAACAAGCACAAGAGCAGAGATATATTAGACTATGTGCATACAGATGTTTGGGGTCCGGCTCAGACAACTTCCAAGGGTGGTTCCGAGTATTTTGTCTCGTTCATAGACGATTATTCTAGGTATGCTTGGATTTATTTTCTTAAGCATAAGAATGAAGTATTCGAGACATTCAAGAAGTGGAAAGCAATGGTTGAGAACAGGACATGTAAGAAATTGATGACACTAAGATCTGATAACGATACAGAGTATACAAACAATGCTTTCAAGGAGTTCTGTGATCATGAGGGCATTACTAGATATTGGACAGTCAGGTCTACACCACAACAGAACGGAGTCGCAGAGAGACTGAACCATACATTGCGGGAGAAAGCAATGAGTATGCGATCACATGTTGGTTCGGGCAAAGAATGGTGGGCAGAAGCGGTTGCTACAGCTTGTTACATAGTGAACCATTCTCCACATTCGACATTGAATAGTGATGTACCTTATCGGGTATGGTCAGGGGAGCATGCAGATTATGATAGGCTCAGGATTTTCGGATGTACAGTCTACTATCACGTCAACGAGGGAAAGCTTGACGCGAGGGCCAAGAAGGTAATTTTCTTGGGGTATGCAAAGTGCGTAAAAGGCTATCGCCTTTGGTGTACAAAATATTCCATGTTCATGATCAGCAGAGATGTTACATTTGATGAGAAATCCATGATTGCTAGGGCATCCAAGAATGGTGGTGTTGGGACTGTTAGGACTTCAAAGTCCCAGGTGATTGAAATAGAACCTAAATACCAATCAGGTTCTAGTCATGTTCAAGAGGAGGATCATGAAGATGATGAGCTTGAACAGAAGGAGGTTCAGTAAGAATGTATAAGTATTACAACAACAACAGCTCGAAGATAGTTTGGCTTCCACTAGGCCAAGGTGAGCATACAAGCAGGTTCAAAAGCTGGGGTCAGATCAACCTCTAAAGCACTATGGGTAGGTAAATTTGGTTGAGTACGCACTCTCGGTGGAGGATGATGGGCCGGTCACCTTCAAAGAAGATATTCGTGACAGGGATAGTGAGAGTTGGTTGGCTGCGATGGAGGAAAAGATAGAATCTCTTCGGAAGAACCAAACATGGGAGGTGGTCCTATTGCCCAAAGGGAAGAAAGCTATTGGTTGTAAGTGGATGTACAAGATAAAGGAGGATCCTTTCGAGCTCGGCGGTACAAGGTACAAGGCTAGACTAGTAGCTAAAGGGTTTGTACAAAGAGGATGTGGATTACAATGAGATATTTTCTCCGGTGGTGAAACACACTTCTTTTTGGGTGCTATTGAGTATTGTTGCCCATGGTGATCTTGAGTTGGAACAACTCGATCTAAAGACGGCCTTCTTGCATGGAGACTTGGATAAGGAAATTTATATGCATCAGCCTGAGGGTTACAAGGTTGAGGATAAGGATCATCAGGTATGTCACTTGAGGAAATCACTTTATGGATTGAAGCAATCTCCTCGGTAATGGTACAAACGATTTGACTCCTTCATGGTGAAGCATAGATTTTCCAGAAGCGATTATGATTGTTGTGTTTACATTCAGAAGCTTCGTGGATGTAATTATATTTATCTTCTTTTGTACGTGGATGACATGCTTATTGCTTTGGGGAGTAAGGTGGGGATAGATAGACTGAAATCTCAACTTGGTAAAGAGTTCGAGATGAAGGACATGTGCGCTGCAAGAAAAATACTGGGTATGAAGATTATAAGAGAGCGGGCGAATCAACGATTAATCCTGAGTCAGAAAGGCTACATAGAGCGGGTGATCGCGAGGTTCGGGATGTAAAATGCAAAATTGGTGGTGACTCCATTGGCACCACATTTTAGGCTCTCAGGTAAACAATCTCCCACTATAGCGGAAGAGAAGGCGCACATGGAGCGTGTACCATATGCTAGTGTAGTTGGCAGTTTGATGTACGCAATGGTGTGTACACGCCCAAATATTTCACAGGCGATCAGTGTTGTCAGTAAGTTCATAGCGAATTCAGGAAATGCACATTAGGAAGCAGTGAAATGGGTCTTGAGGTACTTGAAGAGTACCGCTGATACGGGTCTGTGTTTTGGTCGAGATACATATCAGATTGATGGGTTTGTGGATTCAGATTATGCGGGCGATTTAAACAGACGGCGATCTACTACTGGTTATGTATTCAGAATACATGGTGCTGCAATTAGTTAGCGATCGATGTTACAAGCTACAGTGATACTTTCTATTACAAAGGCTGAGTACATGACCATGACAGAGTGAGTGAAGGAAGCAATGTGGTTGTGGGGCTTCTAGATAATTTGGAGATTGAGCAGGATTGCGTGAACTTATGGTGCGATAGTTAGAGTGCAATTTATTTGGCTAAGAATCAAGTTCATCATGCTCGTACCAAGCATATCGACGTCAGGTATCATTTTGTGCAAGATGTCATAGAGGAATGTGGTATTTCTCTCATGAAGGTGCACACAAATGAGAACCTATCAGACATGTTAACCAAGGTGGTGACAAGTAGTAAGTTTCAGTATTGCTTGGACTTGCTTCATATCAGCCCGTATTGATCTGCCCAAGAGAGGAAAATGCAAAACTACGGTTAGCATGGTCCGGATGGAGGGTACGTAGGTAGCTGCGGTATAGTGGCGTAGCTGGTTTGGCCTGGTTGGCATTCATGGTGTTCTTCTGGTGATTGTCCAAAATTTGAGGATTATCAAATGATGGACGAGATTGAGAATTGAAGAAGAACGGACATGCTTAAGATCGGAGCTCGACGGCGATGATTGCGGGTGGAGGCGAAGCTCCGAGATCGGAGCTCGACGGCGATAGCGGAGCTCTCGACGGCTTCAGCGAGGAGGCGCGACGGCGACGGCAGAGCTCTCGACGGCTTCGGTGAGAAGCTCTCCTGCAGACGAGATGCGGGCGAGGAAGCTCGCCTACGGGCGAGATGCGGACTTCAAGCTCGCCTGTCGAAGGAGTAGCTCGCTTGAAGTCGTGCGAGGAAGCTCGCCTGCACGAGAGCGGATGATGAGCTCGCGTGAAAGGGGAGGATCTCGCCTGGCGTGGTTGGAAACAGCTAGGATCCATCTGGAGCTCCCTAGGATTTCCCTATAAAAGGGAAACCCAGTTCACGGAGCTAAGTGGAGCGCTCTCTCTTGCGATTTAATAGAGAAATTTTCTTCTCTGTAACGGTTGCAGCTTCCCAAAGGTCTTTTTTTTAGAAGGGGTTTTTTATTGAGGGAATTTTCCGGTCAAGGAAAAAAAATTGCACAAGCTCTGTAGCGGTGATTTTAGATTGAAAATCACCCGCGATATTTTGATAGATCTAGTTTGAGATCTTTTCTTTACAAGTTTGTAATTTCTTGTGGTTAAATAAAAAAATATTTATGTGGCTCCCGTGAACGTAGTCAAGTTTGCCAAACCACATAGATCCGTTGTCTCGTCTCATTTACTTATTGTTTTATCTGTGTATCCGCTAGTGCTTGTGTTGGTTGTTCTCTCTCGGGTTGATTTAGCCACCGCGGCGGTGTGAATAGTTTCTATCCCAACAGTAGAATAATTATAACGTATAAAATGTCCAGACAAAACTTGCAATGCGACAACTCAAAAACTCTTAGGAGGCAGTACCCCCATCAGACTTCGCACAAGTCAGCATCTAGACTTTAACTCTCTACAATCTCAAGTATCCACTTCCTCAGCATCTGTACTAAGTCCCCAGAAGCTCATGAATCCTGAGAAAAAGAATATCTACCGGTACTCAAGCGATGGAAAAAGGATCCATCCGAAAAGTTACATATCTAAAAGCAAAGCTTTCCGTACCTTAAACAATGCATCAGTACTACATAGCAGAAAATGCATATCATCAGGATTTGCCGAAATGTAAGAATCTCTCTACCGTGAACTTAGATTAGTCATCTTTCCACTTGTTGACATAAGAGAAAAATGCTGGTTTCTTTCTTGCCTCGACCCTAACACGAGTAGAACGTCTTCGCTCGCTATCCTCCAGTAGTGCGTTTTGAGCGGCCTCCTTTGATCTCTTTTGTAGCGCCATACTGTAATAATGCAAAAGAAAAAATATGTATAAATATTTGTGAATCAACGTTCTCAAGGCTAAAGTTTTTGAACTTAGAAACTACAGAACTTTAATAAACTATCTTGAAACTGATAAAAACAAACTCAAATGAGATCACTAAAGTATCACATCAGCTAGAAAATTGATGCGGCCTCAGCTATCGTGTATACAAGATTTCATCGAAAGCTAATCAAGACCCGATAAAATGTTAAATTTTTTCTTATTATTTATTTCTTACCATTTCTCTAGTGATTTGCAAATACATTTTTGAAATTTGTACATGTCTTCAAAACTATGAATGCCGATATCTCGAGAGAAGGCTGATATAGATACCAATACCGAGATTTCAAACTGAGTGGGACAATGTCACCGAGATTTCGAAGTTTGTTTGAGAATGTTACCAAGATTTCAAACTTTTTGGACAACGTTAGAAGTGTTTCCCAGGCAACAATTTTTTTTATCAACAGTATGAATATTATTTTTGTCTTGATAGGGTAGAGAAAATCTGTTTTGATGTATAAACTGAGAGAATATTAGTTGAAAAGATAATTCAGTCTCTAAAGTATTATCTTTCTACATAGCCATAGTAAGAGGGGTACTTTCATCACTATGGGAGTACTTTAGTCAGACAACAGTTTCTTGTAAGCCTTCAGATATCTCAAACAATCAATCAGAAGGGGGAGGGGTGGGGGTGGGGGTGGGGGGGGGGGGTCGTAGCTCGCACATTAAGCCTAGATCATTCTCTTCAAAAACAATATACTTAGTACTGGTTTGGACTATATCACAAATTTACAAACAAGAAAAAATTGCACAAAGAAGGATCACATACACATAAGATGTACAGCACTACAAAACAGAATATTCATCAATGCCTGAAATTGCCTGTTCCTTCCTCTTATAAATTTTGATTACGTGCTCAAGCATATACTTAAAACTATCTTACAAGCTCAAGAAAAGAAGAGTGAATTTTTGAACCTTATGCATGAGATACATTTCCGATGGACAACAACAACTATAAAATCAACCATTTCACCTGACTGAGATGGCAAGGTAGCATAGGAAAGAAAACGACGATTATAAAATCATTTTTTCTATAAGCAGGGCAGTTATTAGAATTCTTTCTAGAAGAATAAGGTGGCTTAACTCTTGATCACCATAAAACCTGTAATTATTCCCATTACAAGCAACTTAAAGGACAGTCCATATTACTCCTTTACTAGCTCTTTTAAGGGTTGGGGTGTGTGAGCAAGAAATGTTAAGTTTGACCATCAATGCTTACAGAGATAAATATTTACAAAATGCTAGAAATCATCAATGCACTTCATGCATAAGAAACTTACCTCATCTTTTGATAGTGTTTCTGCAGCTGTTTTTGAAGAGCCCTCTCCCTCACACCTTTTGCATTTAACGAACCCATGAGTGCGTCAAGCTGATTGTTATGAATTATATTGAAATGTCAGCATAGTATAGAAAAGAAGACAAAAAAGAATAAGGAGCGTACAGCTCGGTATCATAATAGTAACTAAAATAATCACCTCTTCCTTGGTTGAGTAGTAGCCCCATTGTATAGAGTCTGAACTTTCAACAAAAAGTCTTCCATCACGCCGGAAGAACCAATATCTGTTGTGGTTTCTATCTTTTCCTAGAGGATTGGTTCGAATAGATAGCTTTTCTAGTTCCTTTTCAATATAATCCTTCTGTGGCATAAATAATTTTCTCGTCAACAGATTGAAGATAAAGAGGAATATGTGTATGGACGTGAGAGTGTATATGTGCATGCTCACATGAAAAAGATCCGCACATGTACATCCAAATATGCAATATACATATATATACACAAAAGGATAATGAGGTCAGTTACTAAAGCAGGATATTTTCTTTGTTTGCAGCCTAGATCCTCTATCTCTCTTTAACGTGCGATCCATATGATCAAGGTCATACCCATGCCTTTAAACACATGGATGAACAATCATGAGGTTTGATATCCTCCATACCATGCATCAAGTGAAAGAAAATGAATAGTTTTCAGTAGTAAAACAAATAAATGGGTGGGTCTACAGGTAACATATAAATCACACGATTTTACACGTTCATGTATTTGAGGCCATGAAGAAAACAGTGGATTGTTGGAAGCGTAGTACAATTGAGTTTTAAGAGAGGAACCTTCCGCTCTTATATATA
>BQKN01062937.1:119344-150710 GCA_022839385.1 Asparagus kiusianus
CTAAATAGCTTCAAGAAATGAACCAGGCCAATATATCCACCACCAATATAAGATACTAAAATGGTCACCACCTGCAATGGAAATCAACAAACACCAGAAATGATTACCAAATGCATACAAAAGACCCAAAAGAAGACAGAAATTAACTTAAACCGCAATTAAAACACAGTTTTCTTAAGCTCCCTGCCTAGCATAATTTAATTGATAGGCATCAAGGTTACACGAGGACTAAATGCTAGCCTTTGTCTGATTCCCAAAGGCAATTTCACAGACAATTGATCAGCATTGTGAGAGGAGGTGTCGAATGAGAGAAGAAACAGCAAACAATTAACAACTTAACGCGCATCAAGAAAATCAAGCTAATCATGTCATAGCGTGCACAAAAGAGATTAAGAAAAAAGTTCTTTGAAAAATTTAGCACAATACCGCGAAACCCTAGACACCAACGTTCAATCATATACGCTAAAAATTTCCACCTCTCAGCCCCAAATCTAACGATCCCAATATATGCATATTTCACGGACAACAGCCTAAAAATGATTAAAGAAAACAAAGGAATAAACCCAACACACGACAACCTAATTTATCCAATAAACTGTCAACAATCTGCCCAAAATTTCGAAATTTGCAACCAATTAAGGCCTTCTGCAGCTCCTCCAGCGACAAATCTAATCCTATAACAGTAGAAATGAGCAAAACGAACAAACACCAACACACGAGACGTAGAATCTAGGGTTTTAGAGAGAGCGAACAATTTGACCTAGAAACCGCTGGAACCTCCACGGTTCCGCTCCCGACGAGGCGCAAACGAGAGCTCCCGGGGCGCTGCGTCCACAGAAACGCACAGCTCGGAGAAACAATAAAAGATAAAGATCGCACCTTTACAGCATTCGGGCAGTCGACGGCGAGAAGAGAAGGGAGCGAAGCGCGTCGCTCGGTTTCATCTTTTTTTTTTTATATGCGCTCTCACTCTCTCGCGTTTTTGCTTCTCGCCTCCTCACTTTGAACGCAATTTTCTTTTCTCTTTTTTATTTTGAGGGGAAGAAAATGTTTATAGTACACGTGGTAGGATAAGGAGAAGACATGTGTATGCTGACTTGGCAAAGACGAATCGCGTTTTTTCCTACATGATGGGATGCAAGCGGCTCTGATCAAGGCCCAGGTTGGCCTACAGCCCATAGGGCCTCTTTCTGCAATGGACAATTTTGGGCCGCCGTGTTCAAGTAAACTACCGCAATTTGCAAGAAGCAACTACTTCAATAGCATTTATGCCTTTACAAAAACACTGGGTTTGCTTTTACGTCACAGCTGTACATGTACGCGCAGACACAGCAATAACTGCCCAAATGAAATCTCAGGACAAAATTGGAGTAAACTACTTATGTAAGGAACACAAAAAGGACATTCATACAAAAATGCTTCATCTACAGCAGCAATTTGATGATCATGATTGTAGTTTCCAAAAGCAGAAATTAACATGAACGTTGGAAGTTTTTAAATGGCATACAATTTTCCTTTACAAAAGCGGAGGGCACATTTTTTTAACTACATCGACCTCCGATATCCCAAATGTGACGGAATCAATTTCGCTGAGAACTTACTCTCAACATCGTTCAAAAATTTTGTAGAGTTTCTCAAGTGAAGCAACCTACAAAAATTATAAGATGGTGAGAAGCAGAAAGTACTGCGAATAATTGTATAAGAATTTAACCGAAGGATCAAATGAACATTTAACAAATAATTTGCTTTACTTATTTGATCAATTTCTACCCCCTCCAATAATGATATTTTTGGATGCTGCATTCATTATCGTTAGTTCGTTACCGATGTATAAGAAAATTCTATTTAATTATATCAGAGATGGAGAACAACCTGCACGAAAGTTCCATTGCTGGCCATAGCATTTGGTGGCTTAAGAAATAGTCTCATGGCTGGGAACAAAACGTGTTGAATTGTCCACTCACGCTGAGCCCATGCTGCTTTGGCCTCAGCAAGGAGTTCCTGATCAATATCATTTTCTCCAATATCATCTGGCATTAGAAACAAGTATATTACTAAATTGAAGCCTAAAAAGCTAAATGAAATAAGACATTCAACATTAATTTCTTACAACTTCGGCATTCACATGATCCACATGGGGCGAAGCGGCATGTGTTTACGCTCAACGCACATATATGACATTGTGATACCCCCACACTTTAGTCCCACATGGACTAGTGTGAAGAAAATTTTGTGGTTTAAATAGAGAAAAACCAAGACTCAAGGGTAACTAGTGCTGGCATTTTAGCAAGTAGATGTTAGTCAACATCGAGTTACTCTGCTTGCACGCGCCAACAGGCCCGTGGGCCCGGGGCGTGACAGACATCAAGAAATAAAAGGAAGAAAAAATTATAATTGCCATCAATAAATTGAAAAACAATAGTCTACTTTGCAGCTTAAGAGCAATATACCAGGAGTGGCTGATTTGGTCCCTGCATCACTAATATTTTCAATTTGAGTTCTATTTCTCTTGTAGAATTGAACTCCATCACCAGAAGGATTTGGCAAAATAGGCGGATTCATCGCGTAGAAGTTTCCAATAACAGCTGCAATTGTTTGAAAGCATTCACTCTCATTGTCCCAGTCAACCTAAAGATTATGAGAACTGTTTAGTGAAATACAACTTGCATATTAAGTAAAAAGTAAGTTCAGCTTAACAAAATAACTCAATTCTCACAATGATAAAGTAAATTTAGACTACAATTCCAATAAAAAATTGGACTATAACAGCCAATAAAGGCATTTGGTGTATAATTTTTTAGAGTTAGCAAATTACATGCTTCATGCATATCTGATGTCATAGTGGTAAGAGAGAGCATATGTTATCCTTCATAGATAGAAAGGAAACACATGAAAAGGGAAGAACTTTTGAATAACAGAAAAAAAGACTGCCTAAACATAATATAGTCCTGGCTTAATCATGATCGAAAATTATTAATAATCAAAATACAACATCTTCAAGGGTAATTTTTTTCAGTGCAAAAGTATCCATGCATGCAAGGAGAAGTAATTTCAACTTTAGCAACAATCAAAGCATTATGAGCTGTGACCTACATCATTACCCAAGCTCAGCAAAAACTCTGGAAGACGGTCCATATCAGGAGTATATTGGTCAAGTACAACAGGAAGCCTCGTCAGGTTGCCTTGATGATCAATGTGGACACAGAAGCAATCGTCCAGCAATTCAGCTTTCTGCTTTAGCAACTCAGTGTTCATCTGGTAAGAGCAAGAAATAAATAACGGAAAGGTAAGCGTTCAACTCAAAGCAAAAACTAGATGGAGCTTAGTTACCAATTATTTATCACTAGAAAACAGGAAAATGTAATTGATTGAAATTTTGAAATGAGAACTGCAACATACAAGAAACAAAATTAATCATCTAAAGCTTCTCGTAATAGGGCACGTTTGGGGTATATTGCTAGAAATTTACGGCATGCATAAAAACAATGACCAGGTTTCACAAGCAGCTAGTCAACCCAATGCCAGGGCTCTTGTGAAAAGCTAAGTTGATGCCAAATACAATGTTGCTAATGAAACCATGCACAGAAGAGAGGATTCCATAAACCTAGAAAGCCGTCTAAAGGTAGATCACCTCATTGAGACTTTATGAAGTTGTAGGTAGTGTTATAATCAGGCTGAGAACAGCCAGAAAATAGTTGAAACAAGAATAAACAGACAAATTACTGATAGGCTCAGCAAATCCTTGATGTAGCTGGATGTTTTGGTATAATTTAGCACTCCAAGTTCATCCCATATGGGCAGATAGAAGGGCTTACTTCACCCATATCCTCTCAAGGTCGGTTCCTTTTGTGATGTGACCACACTGAACTTCAAGCATGCATCATCAGTTGCACCAACCACTAAATACCTACGTCATCTCTAGCTTAAAAGTACAAAAAAAAAAACATAAACCAAACCAGTATGGTCAAAATGAACTAACGATGCACCAACACTACATCTGTACACAATTTTACTTCAAATTTTAAAAACTGGTTTCAAGAACATCAGAAAAGGTACATGAGCAAGAATAGATGTCTTTTAACTATGACAAACGTCATGAGAATATGTCCAGAAAACCATTTGATGAAATGTTTGTACAAAGTGAAAGTGAAAAGATAACATGAATTAAGTAAAAATGTTAAAAGATGGTTCTTTTACTTCTGCGATCTTCTTTTTCAGATCATCATCCTCATCACCAGTAGAATCCAAGTCTTCCTCTTTCAGTGCCATTATTAACAACTCCGGAAGAGGAGCTGGATCACTTAACTGGATGGCATTGAATTTTCCAAATTTACTTACAGCTTGTTGATACATAAGCTCTTTGCTGATACAAAAGAATATAAAATCAAATGTAAATCATCAGCTGAATTAGAAAATCATGTACAAGTAAGAAACACTGAAATGGAGAGATAAACTTCAGAAGTCACCCTTACTTTTTTAGAGGAAGTAGAAACTAAGATACACTCTCTATCAATGTCTAAACAGGGTGTCGTGAGGAAGAAGTTACCAATTATTTGAATGAATATGCAACAATATTCAAATTAGGTAGGAAATATTTCATTGGACATATCTATTTCAGAATAAAATAAAGCCCTTCATTGAACATAACTTAGTGGTACTACTAAGTCAGCAAAAACACTAAGTTTGCATTTAATGGAAAAATCATTTACATGAGCATCTGAACTAAAAACTTCAAGAGGGAACGAAAGAGCAAAACTAAGAATGTATGGTCATGGATACAATAGGAGATGAGGATAACAAAAAAGCAAAACTAAGAAAGCATTAAAGTTATTATTAGTCAAAACACTACTTATAAACTCTTGCCTAGTAAAAGGTGAAGATAACAAACAATAAAATGCATACCTGACATTCACCACATTCATAAGATAAAGATGGGTATTGTACTGAAGCAACGCAAAAGTTTCATCAGCAAGTCCAATATATGTGCAATTTTTTACAATGTCCCTGAGACCTGAAATTATTAATGTAGTCTCTCAATAATAGCGTTACCATCATGTGGTCATGGATAGAGGAGAATGTATGCATAAAACTCACCAGAATGGACATTATTGTCAATATCTCTAACAAGCTCATTTACAGCAGTTAAATCTTCAGTGTCCTTAGGGTTCCTTCGTAATCTTATAGCAGTTCTGCAAATGAATTTAAAAAGTTCAAAGCTAACTAATCAAAAATAAAACGCCACACTTATTTTTAGCATAAACCAGGAGACAAAAGGATTCAATATATCAGTAAAGATGCTAACAAAAGAACCTACCATAATCATTCTAGAGCGTATTTGCAACCAACAGAGTTCATCATACAGTATAATCAGTGGGCAATACTTTATTACAGCTAGATGGAAAAACTGGCACTTGGGGACCTCAAAGAGTGGTGAGTAGGGTGTTTGCTGGCTTTTGAGGAGTCACAGATTTGAGGCAAGCGAACAGAATATTTGAGGAATTTGCTTTTTTGTGAAGTAATGACAAATCCCATCTCATTCACCCCTCAGGAAAAAAAACACACACACACACAAACACACATGAGAAAAAGGGGAGGGCAACACGTAACTCTTAAGCAGGAAAAAAACCTCACTGGCCATTAAAAAATAAAAAAACATAAATCTTGACTGCAAACAAAGTCTCAATGCTGCTAAGAATGTATGGTTCAAGCAGGTTATCAAGAAATGATTATTTATCAAGTAGCATGCGAGATGACGTCTTGTAGGTTTTGACCAGTTCTCTATCTTAGTGAATACAAGTGATATATAAGAACCAATGGATCCAAGAACGTATCCCACAATAAACTTCCTAGAAATACACAAAAAGATTCATGAAAATCACATTTGTTACTGAATAAAGATGTTGGTAGTAGCATACACTGTTTTAAAAAAACCTCCGCCTAGTCCGCTTAGGCGTATACCTACGCCTAGACGGTGCCTAGACCGTCTAACTAGCGCCTAGCGCCTAGGCGGTATTTAGGCTACCCACCTAGATTTTACGAGCGTTTAGAGGAGCATTGTCTGCTTACGTGGATTGCACCTTGTATGCCTTGATTGTGATTTTATGTGTCGTAACCTACATGTCCTCCAAACTCCATTAACCTCCAAATATGAACACCTTCACTACCTCCTCCGACCTTCAGCAAAACCTCATCAATCACCACTTAAATGAAGAAAGAAAAAAAAACGCCCAGAAACCGTTTAGGCGCCCGCCTAGGCGACTAAGCGCTGGGCGTCAAGTCCGACGTCTAGAAGCGTCCAACGTTTAATGTAACATTGGTAGCATATATCATCACTGTTTTAAAAAACCTCCGTCTAGTCCGCTTAGGCGTACGCCTAGGCCTAGACGGTACCTAGGCCGCCTAACTAGCGCCTAACGCCTAGGCGGTATTTAAGCTGCCCATCTAGATTTTACGAGCGTTTAGGGGAACATTGTCTGCTTACGTGGATTGCACCCTGTAGGCATTGATTGTGATTTTATGTGTTGTAGCCTACACGTCCTCCAAACTCCATTAACCTCCAAATATGAACATCTCCACTACCTCCTCCGACCTTTAGCAAAACCTCATCGATCACCACTTAAATGAAGAAAGAAAAAACATCCAGAAACCGCTTAGGCGCCCGCCTATGCGACTAAGCGCTGGGCGTCAAATCCGACATCTAGAAGCGCCCAGCGTTTAATGTAACATTGTATAACATCGTTTTAACTTTTTACCAAAGAAAATCAACAAGAAATAATATAGCAAGCAAAAAAGATATCTAACTAGTATTGAAACCAATGTTACATTAAACGCTGGGCGTTTCTAGGAGTCGGACTTGACGCCCAGCGCTTAGTTGCCTAGGCGGGCGCCTAAGCGGTTTCTGAGCGTTTTTTTTCTTTCTTCATTTAAGTGGTGGTCGATGAGGTTTTGCTAAAGGTCAGAGGCAAGGTTTTAAATGTCGGTTATCGGGGATTTATCGAACGGTTAAAATCCTTATCGGATAGCGGAAATCAGGGATAAGTAGTATTTATCGGAGTAATATACTAGCAAATAATAAACAAACATAAGCTTGAAAAAATATAATATTAGTCAAAATGGAATAATAAACAAGCAAATAATAAGATAACATCAAGAATGAAGAACTATCTACGCATCTATATAATTATTGTTTAATCATGAGATTCATAAACCAACTTACTAAGTTGATATTTAGTAGTTATGAGCCATTATCAATATCCATAAACAAAAATTAGCTAATCACCAATCAACCAAGTTCCAAAAGCAATAAATAGCTCATAATTTGTAAACATTCAAAGAGCAAATTCAAAAGAAAGTAATAGCTCTCAAATCCTACTTATCAGCCGATAAAGCCAATATTTAGAGCCTACTTATGGGCCGATAAGTGTCTTTATCGCCGATAACTCGTCGATAAACCTCAAAAAACAATAACCGATTAAAAATCCTACTTATCCTAGCGGAAAGCTCCCAAATCCGATAACTCGCCGATAATATCGAATTATCGGCCGATATTTAAAACCATGGTCAGAGGAGGTAGTGGAGGTGTTCATATTTGGAGGTTAATGGAGTTTAGAGGACGTGTAGGCTACGACACATAAAATCACAATCAAGGTCTACAGAGTGCAATCCACGTAAACAGACAATGTTCCCCTAAACGCTCGTAAAATCTAGATGGGCAGTCTAAATTCCGTCTAGACGCTAGGTGCTAGTTAGGTGACCTAGGTACCGCCTAGGCCTAGGCGTACGCCTAAGCGGACTAGGCGGAGGTTTTTTAAAACAGTGATTGAAACTCAAGTGATGCATATATGGATATGAGAGGTATGACATGGAAAGGGTATCCAGGTAAGGAAAATCATAAGTAGTTTCTGATTTTGTGGCAATTGTGGGCACGGAAACTGAAAACTGTACTTTTAAAATTTCATATATGTATCTATTGCACTTCAATTCATTGACGATGTGTTACATGTGTTAGAATATGCCAACAGGAATATCCAACACATATTCACCAAATATCACTGGGTGGCAAACTACTGGTACATATCCAGATAGGTGTACTTCTATACCCAACATATCTGCCTGTATAGTAATTGTCCAAAACCATGTGTATCACCTAGCATGTTAGTTGGGCATTTTTTCCCCAGGAAATCCAATCCACAGAGAAACAAAAATATCAATGTGGCTTTATGGCTAAATTTTAATCTTATTAAAGTATGTTCTGCTGGCTACACTATGCAAAGTGATTTCACCAAAATGTCATTACATTATAATATAAAAATTCCCCAAGAAAAACAAAAGAATTAAAATTTGAGACGCAGAGAAAAGAACGGTTTTTTAAAGCAAGAAATTATATCAAGTTTGCACTGTTAAGTTTTATAAACCAAGAAATTACGTCAACTTTGCAACGTTTACCTCACTGAAGCCAGATCGGGTTTTTTGTATTGTGAACCAGATACCTCTTTCATATATGCATGCAATCTGCCAGAAGGATCACGTGAATCTGTTCTGACCATTTGATGTACTGGAACTCGCTGAGATTTTATCCCTGTTAGACGGAATCAGAAAACACTCATAAAAATAAAGTAACACTAAGAAATTTGTACCATAAGGCAATATGATGCATGCTTGTGTTTCAGAAAGTGTAGAGAGCAAACAATTCAAAGGTCAAAAATAATAAATATAGTTTACCAGAATATTTGGAACCTTCCTGAGTTTCCTTGCTTGCACTGACGTGACTCGCTGACAGGGAATTTACAGCCTGTAATGCACATTAAAAATCATGTGACTTGCTGACAGGGAATTTACAGCCTGTAATGCACATTAAAAGTCATAGGTACAATATTATCAAAGATCATTAACAGTATGTAACATTATATAGTTTTCACTACAAAAAAAGTAGCATAGCAACAGAAAGATGTAACAATTAAGTATCCCAAGCCTGTTTCATTTGAATGATGTATCAGGGGCCTATTTCTTTGTTTTTATGAGACACTTGGTGATATGAGAAATTATCCTCTTTCAATATGCTCCAGTGCTTTGACTGAGAAGAACAGTCAGCAGTTTTTCAAAGTATGTTCATGCAAAAAATAATGAGGATAAGCAGTTTGTGTCAACCTCTTAAGGGAATGTATGAAATGAAAATAAGAACATGCAAATAAACAAGCTAATGGATCTTGCATAACAAGATGACTCCAAAAATATTATACAATCACAGATCATGATATATCAGTGGCAGTTACAATAATTACTGTTGTATTTAAGATTTAATTGCACTTGAAAGTTCAGTATCAAAGATTTTCATAAAAGGCAAAAGAGGTCCCAAGACATCAAGCTTGTTTCCCCAAAGAGAAAGAACCAGATAAATAAATTCATTGATATTGAAACAAAATACGAAGCAGATATAAAATTATAGAGATAAGGAAAATCATGAAACGTTAAGGTTTGGTTTAAGCAAAATCATAAAACACTAAGCTTTGGTTTAAGCTAAGAAGTCAAAAGACTCAAAGTTGCACTAGATACCTGCGTCTGAAATGTCCTAGAAGTGTTAGAGGTCATCAACTTGTTCTCAACAGCATTCTGTATTGTGTCAATCAGACTTTCCTGGTTCAAGAGGCTAACCTGCACATGAGAGTTAAATAACATTAATTGAAAGAAGTAACATCAAATGGTAAAAGGAAAAAGGACTAACAAACAACTCACTTATCACAACTATGAGAGTCCCAATGCACACTAGCTAGCATAAAAGACAAAGTAAACAAGAAATTCTCTTACAATCAACTTATAATTTTTACATGCTACAACTTTTCCCACGAGATAGCTAGCTCACCTCTCTCTTTGTTGGATGTATATTCACATCTACATGCTCAGGTGGAAGACTGATTGACATATAAATGAAAGGTTTCGATGCTTTTGGTAAAGTGGCACCATATACGACTTCTATAGCTCTCTTCAGGGCAGTACACTCAACAAGCCTGTCTGAAAAGGGAAAAGAAAAAACTTATGGTCAATATATTCTGAGCTTGTACCAAGTACATGAATAATAGACAATCAGCTGATTAAGAACCTTATCCCTAATCTTTTGGTTTATTTAATGAATCACTCTTTCCATTCACTTCCCTCGAAAGCCTGAGAATCACTCTTTCCATTCACTTCCCTCGAAAGCCTGAGCATTTTTTCCAAGGCGTGTTTGATAAATGTAGTAAGCGGTTGGATTAATGAAAATGACTCAGGTAATAACAGTTCTGCAGTAAGCAGTTTTTATGAAGGGAGCTTATGGCAGAAACCCTTCAATTTCACAAGAGAAACAAAGAAAACTCATAACATCGCAAAATCATGATTCGAAAACCATGATCCAGAAGTACATCATGCACATACAAGCTAATCACAATCCATTGATGTGTGATATTTTCACCTTAGTGGAAATGCAATTGATCCGGAATTGAAACCAGGAAAACAGTCGCATGAAGAGTTAGATGGAAAACTTTACTGATTGGTTACCATAAGTGGTCAGAAATTCCAACTTTATGGATCTTCCTATATGATACTTGCTGTAAATGGAGCAAACACCGCTGTTATAAATTTTGAATTTAACTTTATGGCCTCTCATTAGCCGTTCATTTGTCAGAAGACAATCTAAATAAAATAACCATTACAGACATATACCATTAATAAACAGAACCATCGTTGTTTTCTTTGCGGTATAATTTGAATTTGAAATAAAACCATCCATCTTAAAGGTAGATCCAGTAGCACTGTCATCTGAAACCGTAATTTCCATTAAATCGCGAGCGACAGAAACGCCATAAACAGTTCTGATAGCATCCAGCTTTGAGCAAGCAGTGACTGTGTGAACATCTGCCCTGTTTGCCCCATGCTATATAACATCAGAAGGGGGAAATGCATCACTATCTCAGAGCAGAAAGCAGAATAAAATTATTTCTACTTGCAAACCGACGGAAAACTCAGTCAATGACTAACCTTTCTGCAAGAAAAGCTCACATTAATGTTATGAATTGCAAAGCGACTCATCAGGTCAACAATCTTAGGATACTCATCGTTACAGTTCTGCAATGTCTTTCTACGAGCAGTCATATTGTAAAATAGGTTCTCAACCTAGGAAAAGGATGAAACCAAAATCCCCAAAATTTTATTAAATGCATAAACATAATGAGGCTGAAACTTCTAACCATGAAGCTTCAGAAATATGCAAAGAAATTTACCATTATCTGAGTTCCTTTCACTGCAGCACAGGGCTTTGGTTTATTTTCCATTACTCCATCTCTATAAGAAACCCTGCATAAGAAAAATGCTCACACAATAAGTTCAAAAGCTCAAATAGCCTGGAACAGTAATGTATTTACTTAAAATAAATAAGTCTCCTTTTTTCCTTGGAGATCTACCTGTACCCATGAAGTTGACCTTCAGTTATTGTTGTGACAGTGACATGGCCAACATATGTCATGCTCGACAATGCCTCACCTCTAAATCCCATTGATCTAATAGTCTGCAGATCCTCATATTTAGATAACTTTGATGTAGTGTGCCTTTCGCAAAGTATTGGCAAGTCTTCATACTGTTACACCAAAATGTAAAATCATTAACTAAATCAAAATGTAAAACCACGATATAAATGACTCATCCTCTTTGCATAATAACCCCATATTTCCTTCTCAGGAATATATAATAGGTTAGTGATACCTAAAATAGGAGAAGAATCATCTATTACCTTAGCCTTTCCCCTCAAAGGGGGTTGAAATGGAGCATGAAACTTCTTGAAGGATCTAACAAAATTTTACAAGTGGTGGTCAACCTAGCATCAATTCTCTAAGTTGGGAGTGCTTGGCTTGTGAAACTGTGAACTATCTGATGCATGCCTGAAATATTGGAAGATCTGAGAAGTAATTGAAGTAATATAATAAGCAATGGAGTTTATTTAGTTAAAGTAACCCAAGAATCATGCTCATATCATCATATTGATTGCTGAATTCCATGAGATATGTGGATAGTTTTTGTGAGTAATGATATTCCAAGGGTCTTTCTTTAGTCGTTATATAGCTATATAAAGGCCCTGGCCAGAGCTATTTGGAAAACCAGGAAGACTAAATAATGATTTATGTTAGCATACCTACATGATTCCAGTTATTCTCTAGATGTAGCAAGAACGTAAACCGTTTATGTCTACAGTGTTCTACAAGAAGTTTAAGCTCCCACTTAAGCTGAAGCGCGATAAAAACACGCATGATTTGATATATACACTCAATTATGCAGACACCTACTTAATCAACCAATTTTTCAGTAAGCACCTGCATAATTTAATTATGCCAGCACTTTTTGTAATTTGATTGTGGTCTCCTTCTCACCCCCCCCCCCCCCCCCAACCAACTCCCTCCCTCCCTCTCTCTTCTTTGCACTCGTTCGAACCCTCGGGCTGCTTAAAATAAAACCGTATTTTTCAACATTGCATGTCTATCTTCTAATATTGTTTCTTCATTGTTTTTTCTTGTACAGAGCAGGACACCAAATCTATTATTGTTGAGATCATTATTCCTTCTAGTCTTTACAAAGAGACCCATTTCATTATCTTTCTAATCTTGAAAGCTAAGAACTTGGCAGCAGAGCTTCAGCTTGTAAAAATGTTCCATTCACTCATTCAATCTGCTCTTCTCACCAAAAGTTTGACATGTATTATTATTGGTGGTCATGCCTTTTAAGAACACATGAGATCACCTAACTCATTCGATGTCTGCCATAATATAAAACCGTCTTTTAACTTAATTCCATACGAGACACGTTTTCTCGAACCTTTGTGTACATAGGCATTCTCCAAGGAATGTAATATACTGAAGGAAGTTACTGTCAACGCACGAAAAAGCAGTCAAAGCACTTTTGCAGGATTTTGCCAGGTAATAATTTCAAAAACATGGTTATAGATATGTTTTTGGAGTTATTGCTAGGATTGAAGAGTGTGTTCTATTCATTTGCCTTTAGCAAATATGGAGTTCCTCGTGGTAGGTTTCAATTTCAACTAAGAGCATGAAACTACCTGTTTTATTTGAAGTGCTTCATAGACAAACGAGTCATATCTATTTGTTTACTTGGCGATATTTTCTAATATAAAGCAAATGTGAATCCAGTTTCACATCCATATCTAGTTCAGAGTTGATTTAGAGCCAAAGCTAGATTAAAGTCCAAGCCAAAAACTGACTTGGAGCAAAAGACTGAGTCTATGTTCTGATTTTCCCCCCCCCCAGCCAAACCTCTAATTGAAATCTGAGATTTTATGAAGCTCCCTGTATGTGTTGATCATTTGGTTTGTGTACTATCAAGTGTCAACTTTGTGTTTCACAGTGGAAATCTCGTGAAATTGAGCGACAAGTGGAGGGCGACTGCTCAATATGTTCAAGTTCAACAAGGGAAAAATGATAAAGATTCAAAATTAAGTGGAGACAATGATGTAAGCAGAATTTTTCCTAATCAGGATGAATTGACAAAGGAACGGGAGTTGTTAAAAGATGTGGTAACTTTGGTAATTTATCAAATATGGTTGCTTCAAATAAAATATCTCAACAATGATGTTCTATCTTTTCTTAAAGCTTAGTCACTTTCGGTGGTCATGATATCCACGAATCATGTTCTCAGTCATTTCATTGCATATATAAGCCTGGGCTTGTTAAAAATATATGAGGAAACAATGATCTAGGTTAGTACTTGTATCTTTCCCAATATTTGTGTGATCTACTACTATATCTTCTTTGTTTCCTCTCAGACATGTCTGAATAACAATTCTACTGCTATTAGAACAATTATTTTCTCAAAGACCTATTTAACATCTACTTTAACCTATAATCCAGGTTACATCTTGACAAGAAAGCTTGAATAAATCTAGAAAGGCATTTAATGGGTATTAAAACCTATTTTGTTTTATCTTGCAATTTAAGCTTGTGCAATTAAGAAGAAACTACCCAAAACAGTTCAGCAAAGATGACAAAAAAGTCAGGCAAGAGAAAAGAGGATACACACCCAAAAGACAATAGAGAACGTTCCCCAAAAAAATTAAGAGTATGCAAAGGGGAAAATCAACCGCAATAATAACTATCTATAACGATGTCAGTTAAATCACCAAATTTGTCCACAACTTGCAAGAAAATCCCTTGAATCGATCTCAAAATCTCATCTTTAATGCAATTCAAGCATTAGAGTACCAAATATAAACATGATTCAGAAAAATATCCTCCCACCCCCTACCCCCCACCCCCCAAAATATAATAATAACAATAAATAAATAAAAATAAAGAAACCACACCTTTTAATCCAAACCTTTAACAAAGAAACAATTCCCCAGCTGAAACACTCCATACCTTCTTTTTAAGGTCCACATCCCGTTTTACATTGTATTTTCAGGTCTATTCAAATTGCAACGACCACTTGTGCGTGTACTTCGAGTCGCAAATATCATATATTACGCAACAAAGTTACTTTTAAACCCTAAGCCCCTTCAAACTACCCTCGATTGCGTCCTCAAATCAAATCAATTTCAGCTAAAAACCCTAATTCGCATTAAAAAAATCAAGACAAACATATGAAGTGGAATTCTATCTGTAGTCATCTCTATCAAATTTCGATGAGATTACGTGCATGTACTCCAAATCTAAAAGATATCATCTTAAGCGACAAAACACCCTCTCTTAAACCCTAAACCCCTTACAGCTCATCCTCTCTTTCGTCCTCAAACCAAGTCAATTTCACCATAAAACCCTAGTTCACATACCAAAACAAAGAACAAAACACGCAAATCAATGGAAACTCAAATTGTATAGATGATTAGGGATAAGCTTTTGTTACTCTGATGCCGTGACCGTTGTCGGAGACCTGGATGAGCTTGAGGCCTCCATCCTTGACGACGACGGAGACGGAGGTGGCGCCGGCGTCGAGGCTGTTCTCCACCAGCTCCTTCACCGCCGACGACGGCCGCTGAACCACCTCTCCGGCGGCGATCCTGTTCACCACCGTCGGATCGAGACGCCGGATTCGAGGCGGTTCGTTAGGGCCAGGGCTAGGGCTAGGGTTTGGCTCGTCGATTTCCATTTTGTCTTTTCAGGGAGCTGTCAGTTCTCGGAGGGAGAAATGTAGCGAGAGTCGGGGGCGCAAGTGTAGGCGCTCTTTTTACGTTTTGCTTCCCCGCATCCTTAACATTTGATATTAGCCCCCCTAAATGATTAAATTTTGAAACCAGCCCCAAAATCGTAATAACTACTTTGAGAATCCATCCAATTCAACTAACCATGATTTTTTTGGAAAGTTTTTTTTTTTTTTTTTTTGAGAACAATGATTGTGCTATTAGTAACCACTAGTGTGCACCCCGTACAAAAACACGACCCCTTTTTTTATTTTTTGCTACAGTAATTCTGTTTTAAATTCTATGGTAATATGTTTTGTGAATGCCGCAGGAATACTTTTACATGCTACAGTATCCAGATGATACTATAGTAATTACTGTAGCATGATTGTATCATTATTGATGTAGCATAAATAGTGAATCTTTAGATCATCTTATAAGTATAGAGGAGAGTAGATGCATTTACCCATTCCCTCCTCCTCGCTTTTTTTTTCTCGCCATCCAAACCTCTTTTATCTCTCTCTCTCTCTCTCTCTCTCTCTCTCTCTCTCTCTCTCTCTCTACCTCCTCATTAGAGACCTCCTTAGCTCCTAAAAAGGGTTTAATGCCGTCAAGGAGTGAAAGAGGGGAAAGAGAAAGAGAAAGAGAAGGTCGCAGTAGGAGATGAGATGGTAGAGGCAATGGAGGAATCGATGAGGGAGGAGGAGGAGGAGGGAAGGTCGAGGAAATGAGGGAGAAGATGAAGATTAAAGTGGGGTTAATATTTTGTTTGCAATAAAATTGATTTGAGGTTCTAAATGGTTACAAGTAAAATGAGTAACGAGTTTGTGTCTGTTATCAAAGGGCTATATCGGTTAGTCCATACCAAAGTTAATCTTAAAGAAACATTCATCTCAAATTGTTATGGTGTTTTCAGTCGTCAAATTATGGCCTCTTGCCGACAACAGGAAAATATCTCCCACCACACACCATTCAATCAACTCGATACTTAGGACGTACAGCCAGAGTCAATCTAACCACTCGCCGAGTCGACATCTCACTAGGTCGACTCGAATGGCGATACTTGTCGGTCCTCTCATCAAAGGCGACTTGCTACGAATCCACTCAACCGGTTAATTAGCTGTCGTTTCGCTGGGTCGACTCGAAAGGCGTTACTTTTCGGCACCCCTTGATACAGGTCAAAATGCAACTTCGACCTCAAAACACCCGCTGATAGCGCGTCGACATCGTATTAAATGCTCCCCGGCACTATTTATGACACATCCGACCACGCCGGCTTCGTGCGCTGCCTATCCCATCTCATTAATGTTGAATTGACAACACTTATTCCGTGACCAGTCCACAGCTGACGCGTGTAAAGTTGACGCTGACTCAGCCGCCAACTCAGACTCGGCGGAAAAAGACTAAAATGCCCCTCCTGCATGATTATAAGAAGGACGACTATTTCCAATACGAAGGTAAGCAATTTATGAGAACTTTTCTGCATTATACTGCATCAGAGAACTTGCACAGTTCACCACTTTCCCACTCAAGCACATCACTGACTTGATCGTCAGAGGAATAATTAGGGAACTAGTCCTCGTCCTCGTATGAGTTGTTACACGTACTGGGAAGAATCAGCTCAACTCAAAATCAGATATTCAGAGAAGTTAGCGAATCCCTACTCAATCTCATCCCTACTACATCTGACTGATTATTAACATCAACACAAATCAAACAACTCTTAACTAGAGGAAATGATTTCAATACAGTTATTTGAGTTGTAGGGCTAATTCGAAATTTTAATGATTTGGAACTAATATAAAATATTAAATATGTGAGGGACTAATATCGAAATAAACCTTCGAGCTAAATCTAGTTTTTCCTCGGCATTCTGCGGAAAATTATTATAGGTTTTCTCATGTTAGCCCCTTGAACGTTCAATATCTTGAGATTAGTTCTTTAACTCATTTGAAATTTTGAATTTTTATGTTGTTATTGTTGGATTTTTTGGTCAAAACTGCTTTCCAAAATGAGTTTTCAAACTATATATATTAACTACAAGTACTTTTCTTAAATGCTTAGTAGCCTAGTGGAAAGTTAATGTTTTGTTGTTTCAAAAGGTCCATTGTTCGAGGCTTGCCAACGGCAAGCCGAGAAGTGTTTTATTTGAATTAATCCCTCATAAGTTCTAGTGGGTCGTGGGTCGTGGGCCGTGGACCAATGGGCCGGGGATCGGGGCTAATCGGACTGAGGCGCTAAGTGGTCGCTACGGAGGTTGCCTCGCAAGCTGCTTCGCAGCATGTGGACGAGCTGCGTATTCGTACGAGGGTGACCCTAGCGTTCTCGTAGTTTGACAAGGTTCGCTCGTTTAACGAAGTTCATCTGTCATACGAGGTTCACCTGTTTGACGATGTTCGTTCATTCGACGAGGTTCGCTTGTTCGACGAGGTTCGTCTTTCATACGAGGTTCGCCTGTCTGACGAGGTTCGCTCGTTCGACGAGGTTCGTCTGTCATACAAGGTTCGCTTGTTTGACGAAGTTCGCTCGTTCGACGAGGTTTGACTGTCATACGAGGTTCGCTCATCTGACGACGTTCGTTTGTCAAACGAGGTTCGTCTGATTTGTTGAGACGTGACCCTCGCGTTTCGTAGCAACGTGTCCATTGATTGTCTCGTATTCAGGAGTTAATGCATGCAGCGGTTACAACAGCATTAAGAGCAATTTAATGCATTGATGTTACAATCTTAATTGCCATTAAGAATTGTAACAGTCACATTAATTGCTTGTGACTCTTGAGCTGGCCTTAGAGGCCTATAAATAGCGCCCTTAGGCAGCTCTTGGTCAATGGCTGAAAAGCTAAAAATCCTCTCGCGAGCGTGGAACACGAACGTGGAACACGAACGTCGCGTGCTGGAATACGAACGTCGATCCCGACGTTGTTGCTGTTGTGTTGCTGCTGCAGGAACTTGTGCCCACAGGAACTTGTCTTAAACCGAAAGGTTTTGAACCGTAAGGTTCTGAGATCGAGGAGATCTTTTGCCTTGACCGAAAGGTCTTATAGATCGAGGAGATCTTGACAGTACTGGGTTAGTGCATACCAGAGTACTGTACTGCTGTTCCTGGAAGCAGATTGGCCTTGAGATCCTTACACCGGAGTAGGCCAAATATTGCTTTAAGCACAGCGTTTCTATAACGCACAGCAGTGAACTAAAAAATTAAAAATTATAGCACATTTGTTTTCTCAGTTTATTTCCATATTTAACATCAATTTCCAACAATCTTAAAGCAATATTTCTGATCTACTAATGGATCCTGTAAAGACTCTTGGAGTAGACTGTCTCAAGTTAGAAAACTTTGATGGATCTAACTTTAATGCATGGCGTCGAAAAGTAATTTTTAGGATGTAACTCCTAAAAATCTACTATGTGGTTTCTGAGAAGAAACCTGACTTTGAAGAAGACTCAGAGTCTGAAGCCTCTTGGGATAAAAATGAACATTTCTGCAGGAGTTATCTTCTTAACTGCCTAGCTGATCATCTGGCAGATGCTTACACCAATAAGCCATCTGCAAAGGAAATCTGGAATGCTCTGGAGGAGCAATACAAGGATGAGGAGAAACTTTCCAAGTCTCACCTCATTGACAAATTTCTGGACTTTAAGTTTGAATATGACAGTGAGGTTTTGCCTCAAGTCAAAGAACTCGAAAGCTTGTTATGAAGCTGAAGGATGAAAAGATCAGTCTTTGTCAAACCTTCATTTCTGGTGCAATTGTCAACAAGCTTCCTCCATCTTGGATGTTATTCTTCACGGACATTCGAAGAAGAAAAAGACAGGTGACTCTGTCTGATTTAAAGAGGTTTATTCGGATCGAGGACGAGATTCGAACTCGCACAAAGAATGAGCTCCTAGCTAAGCAGAAAGCGTCTGCTAACATGGTGGAAACTAACTCTAAGAAGGGTACCAGTTCTTCTAAGAAAAAGAAGTCTTTTAACAAAAAGAAGAATCATAATCCAAAGGACCTGAATGTTCAAAAGAAAGATTTCAAGAAGAGCAAAAAATGCTTCAACTGTGAAAAGCAAGGGCATTTTACCAAGGATTACAAAGCTGTCTAGTATGGAGAAGTTAGGATTACTTCCACAATGTAGGGGTAACAAACCTGAGAAGTGTGAAGTTTGCGCACAAGCAAAGCTGACAAGGAAACCATTTCCTAGTGTCACAAGGAGCACCAACCTATTGGATCTGATTCACTCAGATACTTGTGATTTCAAGAGCTTTGTCACTCGAGGCGGCATGAAGTACTTTATCACTTTCATTGATGACCATTTTCGCTTCTGCCACATCTACCTGCTAAAATCTAAAGATGAAGCATTCAGCAAATTTTTCAAGTTTCAGACTCGAATAGAGAAGCAGCTTGGACTTCAGGTGAAAAGACTCAGGAGCGACAAAGGAGGAGAGTACCGATCTAAGGAGTCGGAAGCATACTTTAAGGAGCATGGAATCATTGCTGAAACTATTACTCCGTATTCTCCGCAATCTAATGGAATTGCAGAAAGGAAGAATCGCACATTGACCGAGATGGTGAATTCGATGCTAATCACATCCGGTCTACCTACATACTATTGGGGAGAGGCTTTGCTGATGGCAAACTGGATTCTTAACAGAGTACCTTATTCTAAAACTAATAGTACTCCTCATCAGTTATGGTTGGGATATCCAGATCCTTTGGATAGTCTCAAAGTGTGGGTGTCTCGCAAATGTTCAAGTTCCAGATATCAAAAGGCCTAAGCTCGAACCAAAGGCAAACAGATGTGTGTTTCTTGGCTTTGCTGAAGATAGTGATGCTTGCAGGTTTCTTGATCTTAGAACCAACTCCATCATTGAAGCTCGGGATGCAGAATTCTTTGAGGATAAGTTTATCAAAGATAAATGATTGTTGCTCAAAGATATAGCAGAGAATGCTAGCACGTCAGATGCACCAGAGGAGCCAGTTTCGCGAGAAACCGAAAGTGTCAATGATGAAGAAATTACTGAACCATCTTCCAAGCGTGTCAGAAGACAGAAAGATTTTAGAGATGATTTCATCACCTATAATATGGAAGGAGATCCGCAGACTTTCCAAGAAGCAATGCAGTTAACAGATGTTCTTCTATGGAAAGAAGCTATAGATGATGAGATGGATTCATTGATCTAAAATCACACATGGGAGCTGATGGATGTACCTGAAGGTGCTAGGCCTATCAGTTGCAAATGGATCTTCAAGAAGAATCTTCGTTCTGATGGTACTATTGAGAAGTACAAAGCAAGATTGGTGGCAAAAGGATTCTCTCAGAGAGAAGGAATAGATTTCTTTGACATCTATACACCAGTTTGCAGGATCACTACCATCAGAGTGCTGATCGCATGGGCGGCGATAAAAAGGTTCGTTATACATCAGATGGATGTGAAGACTATCTTTCTCAATGGAGACCTCACAGAAGAGATCTACATAGAGAAACCAGAAGGACTGGATGCTCCAGCTGGTAAAGTTTGTAAACTTATTAAGTCTCTATATAGACTTAAACAGGCACCGAAACTCTGGCATGAGAAGTTTGATGGGGTTGTTCGCAACAATAGGTATCAAGTCAGTGAGTCTGACAAGTGCCTATATATTAAGGTCGCTGAAGGAAAGGTGATGATTATCTGCCTCTATGTGGATGCTATGCTCATCGTCGGGAGTGATTTGGAGATAGTAATATCTAACAAGAAATTTCTCTCGGCACAATTCAGCATGAAGGATCTTGGAACTGCGGACGTGATTCTCGGAATCAAAATCATATACTCTGAAGAGGGTATTGGATTGTCCCAATCTCATTATGTCGAGAGCATGCTAAGGAAGTATGGCTACTTTGACCTGCCAGAACTGTCAGTGCTGTATGATTACAACAAGAAGCTTCGACCGAACACTGGAAAACCAGTAGAGCAGCTAAGGTAATAAAAAATAATTAGAAGTCTTATGTACGCGATGAGCTGCACAAGGCCAGATATAGCATTCGCTGTAGGAATGCTTAGTAGGTTCACAAGTAATCCTAAAAAGCTTCACTGGGACGCTGTCCAGAGATTGATGAGATACTTAAAAGGAACTACAGGTCTGGGCCTATTCTACACTGGATATCTGACTGTAATCGATGGCTATTCAGATGCGAGCTAGTACTCAGAACCAGATGAGTGCAGATCTACTGGAGGTTTTGTCTTCACCATGGGCGAAGCTGCCATCTCATGGAAATCTAATAAGCAAACTATGATTGCACAGTCATCGATGGAATCTGAGTTCTTCGCACTCTGTGCTACAGGAGATGAAGCTGAGTGGCTCAGTTGTATTCTTCAGGACCTTCCATTGATAGAATTGTAAGGCGCAATTACAATCTATTGTGATAACCAGGCAACGGGTGCTGTGACAGTGAACTCGTTGTTCAATGGAAAGAAGCAGACCATTCATCTGAAGAATGACTATTTAAGAGAACTCATTTGCTAAGGAGTCATCTCAGTGATTGACGTTCGGTCTTTAGAGAATGTGGCTGATCCTTTGACTAAATGTCTGAAAAAGGACATAGTCGAAAGGATGTCTGCTACAATGAGTCTCAAAGTTTTGTGATTCTTACAAATACTTATCATTTCATCAAGTTATTAGTTCAAGGGTTACACTACTAATGACAAGATGACTGGTTCAAAAGTCAAGTAAGATTTGCAAAGTTTGGCGAGTCTTACAAATACTTACCATTTCGTCAAGTTATTAGTTCAAAACTTACGCTACTAATGACAAGATGATTGGTTCAAAAGTCAAGTAAGATTTGCAAGTGAAATCCTATCATGTTTAGAGGTTGGCTGTTAAGCCTTAATGAGTCCAAAGTATTTCGGATGCGGGGTGTTAGATAGGTAACACACCTAAAGGACTCACCGATAATCCTATCATGTAAAGAGGTTGACTGTTAAGCCTTAATGAGTCCAAAACATTTCGGATGTGGGATGTTGGATAGGTAACATGCCTAAAGGACTCACCGATAATCCTATCATGTAAAGGGGCTGGCTGTTAAGCCTTTATGAGTCCAAAGCATTTCGAATGCGGGGTGTTAGATAGGAAACACGCCGAAAGGACTCACCTAGAATCCTATCATGAGAGATGATGGATCTTAAGCCTTAATGAGTTCAAAGCATTTTGGATGCGGGATGTTTGATAGGAAACATGTCTAAAGAACTCACCTATGCCTGGGTGGAGATTTGGCCGTCTCCTATGGTGTCTTGTGGAAATATACCTAGAGCCCTAGCAGAAACCAGGATAAGCACAGGACCATAAATGTGCAAAGGCAAAAATAAGTGTGGTTCAAAGTGAAAACTACCGCAGATGAGTTTGATCTTGTGTGATCGCTGGATTTTAGACATGTGCTGGTTCAAGTCTCTGCGACACCATGCATCTATCTTCTATTCAGTTGGTCTAAGGGTGATTCAAGTCCTTGTGACATCTACCTTATGCACAACGATTGAAACGACGGCACCATTACACGGCACTAGTTTAAAAACTTGTGGGGGATTGTTGGATTTTTTGGTCAAAACTGCTTTCCAAAATGAGTTTTCAAGCTATATATATATTAACTACAAGTACTTTTCTTAAATGCTTAGTAGCCTAGTGGAAAGTTAATGTGTTGTTGTTTCAAAAGGTCCCTTGTTCGAGGCTTGCCAACGGTAAGCCGAGAAGTGTTTTATTTGAATTAATCCCTCATAAGTTCTAGTGGGTCGTGAGTCGTGGGTCGTGGGTCGTGGGCCGTGGGCCAATAGACCGGGGTGTTAGACCTTAGAGGGGGGGGTGATTAGGGTCTTATGCTAATCTAATCCGATTTTATGCCAATTAAAATTAATTAACAAGTTATCCTAGCAAGTATGAAATACAACAAGATATATGAGCTAGGATAAGCAATATGAACAATGAGATATATCCTACATGATAGAAATATATGCAAGGATATATAGACAACACAAGGGTATATAATCTAAACAAGATAGTGGATGAAATAAATGAGCAATGCACAATTGGCGATATAAGATAAATGTAAAAGCAAATTCGCCAAAGACAAACTCAAACAAGCAATATGATCACGGAGTTCGGACCTTCCGTCCTACGTCTCCGCTCCCCACTCCCGGGAAGAGATCCACTATCACAACCGGGTTTTCTACGTTCACCCGAATAACGTTTATACCTCACAGTGTCGGTTTTCAATGCTCACCGATCAACGTCACTCCTCACACTCGGTTTTCTAGTTCACCGAAAACTTCACAACACACTCGGTTTTCTAGCTCACCGAAAACCTTATAACACTCACAATGTAACAAATATAAATTTGTTCTCTATAATAGATGAGAACTCAATTAAGCACAACTAAATGTTACAATCTCTCATAACCCTAATATACTATGTATCCAAATACAATAAGCTCAAGTGGGTGTGTGTAACAATGAGATATAAATAAAAACTTAACTCAATAAGAACTAGCAATAAGATTGATATGAAATACAATAGTAGAAATGCTAGGAAATAGAGTTAAGGAAACTTCTCTATAAACACAAAGAGAGGATGAAAGGATATTGAAGATGAATTCCTCAACAGATGATGCAAACTCCTCTTTGTAACAGCAAACCCTAAAAATAAACTAAATAAACTTAAACTCTTTTAAAACTTGTTAAAACATTCTCTTGGGTTGAACTTGAAAGAGAACAACAATAGGGTATTTATACCCACTCAAAATCTCAGCCAAAACCCTAAGCAAATGACAAAAACAGCCCCAGAAAAATCAGCTCAGAAAATAGCCGGTCGACCGAAAAAATTCGCGGTCAACCGCGATCCAGATCTCAAGCTGAGAAAACGAGCAGAGACTTCTTCGGTCGACCGGTGCGGTCGACCGATGGAAATTTCGAGCTCTCGGTCGACCGCGGCGGTCAACCGACAAACTCTCTGCTGCCCACTGACAAAAGAACATAGGTGCGGTCGACCGGTGCGGTCGACCGCTTACTGATACATTCCAAAAACTGATTTGCTGATTTTAAAATACTGTTTAAAAATATCAAATAAATTCCAAAAAATATAAAACTTTGGGGAATAATTGTAGACATGATAAACATGCTACAATGACTGATTTCCAAAAAGGACTTCCCAAATAAAAAATATCATCATTTTACAAAATAGTCCAAAACACGAAAATATAAACATATGAATTTTGACATTTAGGCTAAACCATGTTTTGAAACTTTGCACAATGATTTTGTAGACTTAATAAAATATATATATGATTGTTATTAAGTCCATAAACTGAGAAAACAATATTTTTACAAATACAATAGAAAATGAAACATATGAGTATGTATATGAAAATATATTTGTTTCATATCTAAGTAGATAAACCAAATCAAAATAATAAATATAAAATATGTAATTTCATATTTATAAACATAAAAACCAAAACCATGCATGTATATATATAACTATATATATACATAGAAACTAAATACGTGTGTGTATATGATATTGAGCTTAGAGTATCTAACACACATAATATAAAACCTAAACTAGATTACCCAAGCTAGATCTTGATCTTCAATAAGCTCTTCTTGGTAATCTCACGGATGAAGCTTGAACTTGATCTTTAACTTTGAATTGCAAGGCTTCACCGACATTCCGCCAACCTCCTTTGGATATGATCCTTGAAGCTCTATTCCATCCATCCTCCAACAACGTTGTTTGTCTATAATAAATAAGAAAACATAAATACTAGACAAACAACATTAGTGGTAAATTGTTTGTTAAACATCATCAAAACAAGAAGGCCAACAATCTCCCCCTTTTTGATGATGACAAACAATTTACAAAAGGAAATATATGCATGAAGGAAATGAACATATAAAAAATAATTCACATGCATATAAACAGGAAATATATACTCACAATATTTTTCCCCCTTTGATAACATCAAAAAGGGGACAAAGGAATGAAGAGAGCGAAAGCTCCCCCTATCACTAAGCATGGGTGAGTATAACACATATAGGGATTGCTCCCCTATCAAAATGCCATATAGAATATAAGCAATATAAGATCATGGCAAACATGTGAGTATGCATACATGCTAAATACAACTCACATTCAAGAAATAATGAGAACATATATTAATATATCAAGATGAACATAGTGTCTCATTAACACAAAAAATAAAAACCATGTAAAAATATATTTATGAAAACAAATGAAAGAATAACATGAGAATCATGCAAAAAGAGTTTTTGAATGAAAACAAATTAACCAAATGAAATCATAAATCAACCACAATCACATAAAACCAAACCATCATTGATTTTTAAAAATTAAGAGAGGCAACTATATCTAGCTCTTGAGCTAGTATCAACCTATATAAAGATTTTTAGCACCCGGTAAACAAGATTTGGGAATAAACACCCAATAAACCCGGAGGGTTATATAAACACAAACCTCTCATTAAAACAAAATTAATAATCATGAAAACAAAAGAGTTTGATCAATAAAAAATTTGTTTTCATAAAAAGTTTCAAAGCACAATTTTCAAAACCAAAAAAAATAAAAACATTAAAATTCTTGGTTTAAAAATCAAATTTGTTTTGGTACCCAAGTATTCTTGGTACCAAAAGGTTTAGGGACATAACCCCTATCATTCAAGCTCAAAGCCCTAGGGTTATGAACCCTTTTAGACATATGTGGTGCACGGGATCGGTCATAGCAATAATCATGCAAATGATCTATTCAATTGTAATAAGTGCAATGAAGAGGATGCATTTGGTTATGTTGACCATGTGGATGTGCACGAGGAACATTTGCAAATAAAGATGGTCTTTTAAGATCATTTTGCAAATGAGAAACATTTTGAAAAAATATTGGTCTACTTGAAATATTTTGCGATTTAGAAACTTTTCGCAAATCAAAACAAAACTTAGCTAAGTAACCAACTCTACCACAAAAATCACAATGATACACAAGAGCATGCTTATGATGAGAAATATGTGCATGTGTGTGTACATGTGATGAAGAAACTTGATGAGATGCACAAGAAGGATTAATATTCTTATGTTTTTGTGCATCATAGCAAAATTTAGCTAAATGACCTTTACGACCACAAATGGAGCACTTGTAAACTTTGCTATACAAGTATGCATAATATGTAGGTGATTTTATAGTACTAGATTTAGCACACTTGTCCATAAGTTTCTTATGGTTATCAATGCATATTTTCAAACTTGAATCTAAAGATGAAATGCATTTTTTCATAAGATTCAAATCTTTATTTTTAGGTACATATGCACTTTTAGAAGTAGAACATAAATAGTCATTTATAAAAGAAGCGGTATCATCTTGTATGTTCTCTACTTCTAACATGGCATTATCTTTTTCATGAGTTAACAAGGCAAAGTTTGAAAGCAAAGAATCATGATCCGATTTTAATTTTTCATTGTTTTCTTTAAGGATCACATTTTCATTAGAAATAGTTTCAAACTTAGATGCTAAAAACTCATGATCGGATTTCAAATTATCATGCTTACTCTGTAAATCAATAAAATCATTTTGTAATTTCTTGTAGGCATGCAATAATTTATCAGTAGCACAAGCAAGTTCATCATTAGATAAATCATTAGTGGTTTCGAACTCGTAAACCTCACTAGGGCAATCGCCTAGTGCACGTGTGCATGATGCTCCATATGAACTTGAAGCCGGATCCTCCAAAGCTTGTCGGATCACCTCCAAGTCCTCTTGATGTGCTTTAATAAATTTCCATAATGTGTAAGCACTATCAAAATGAACAAATTTGTTAGGCATAGATGAATCAAGAGCATTTAGCAAATATTCTAACAAAATATTGTTCATTGTAAACATACGATGATCATTCTTATTGCACTTGGATTTCTCCAAAGTAGGCACAATATAAGCATCATCTATAATTTCTCATAAATCAAAATGTTTAGATCTAACAAATAGCTTAAATCTAACACACCATTGGGCATAGGGGAAATTATCTAATCTAGGAGCAATACTAGAATCATAGCCTAAACAAGATGCATCATTCATATCCATAATTTATAAAAATATGCAAGCAAGATACAAATACAATCAAAACAAGATTAGCACAAAAAATAACTTGGATCGTTAACTCAAGGTGATTAGACCTTAAATCAAAGAGCACCAAGCTCTGATACCAATTGTTAGATCCTAGAGGGGGGTGATTAGGGTCTTATGCTAATCTAATCCGATTTTATGCCAATTAAAATTAATTAACAAGTTATCCTAGCAAGTATGAAATACAACAAGATATATGAGTTAGGATAAGCAATATGAACAATGAGATATATCCTATATGATAGAAATATATGCAAGGATATATAGACAACACAAGGGTATATAATCTAAACAAGATAGTGGATGAAATAAATGAGCAATGCACAATTAGCGATATAAGATAAATACAAAAGCAAATACGCCAAAGACAAACTCAAATAAACAATATGATCACGGAGTTCGGACCTTCCGTCCTACGTCTCCGCTCCCCACTCCCGGGGAGAAATCCACTATCACAACCGGGTTTTCTACGTTCACCCGGATAACGTTTACACCTCACAGTGTCAGTTTTCAACGCTCACCGATCAACGTCACTCCTCACACTCGGTTTTCTAGTTCACCGAAAACTTCACAACACACTCGGTTTTTAGTTCACCGAAAACCTTATAACACTCACAATGTAACAAATATAAATTTGTTCTCTATAATAGATGAGAACTCAATTAAGCACAACTAAATGTTACAATCTCTCACAACCCTAATATACTATGTATGCAAATACAATAAGCTCAAGTGGGTGTGTGTAACAATGAGATATAAATAAAATCTAAACTCAATATAAAAAACTAGCTTTAAAGAAATATAATCAAATAACTAAGCAAATGTAAAGCTAGATAAGAGTTTAGAAAACTTCTCAATAGATCAAGAGGTGGAAGGAGAATAGTTGGAAGCTCAAACTTTAATAGATGATCTCCTCAAGCTCTTGTGGAATTTTCTTCACAAACAAACACTTGAAACAAACTTAAAAACCCTTCAACAAACTTGTAAAACTCTTTTTAAAACTCTCTTAAACATCCGTAAGAAACAATAAAAGTTGAGGGCTTTTTATAGCCTCTTAAACCAGCCACAAACTCCCAAAAATCGAAAATATCAAAAACTAGCCATTACTAGCCGTTATAAGCTGAAAAGACCAAAATACCCCTAAATTCAGCATTTTGGAAATTTACATATCTGGTTTTGTAAAATCAATTAAAAATAGTAAGTCAACTCCAAAAATTATGAAATTTTGATAAAAGGTTTTAGACATATATAAGAACATGTTAGAGAAATAATTTCTGAAAAATCATTTATCATTTAAAAGAAATAAATGTTTAAACACAGATATATAGTTTCTGAAAATCTGCTGACATACACGATTTTGTAAAATCAATTGGGCATAGTAAGTCAACTCCAAAAATGGTAAAATTTTGAGGAAAATTTCTAAACATATAGATAAACATTTTAAAAAATAATTTCCTAAATATCACTTCCCATTTGTGAAAACTCATCTGTTTTGTAAAAACATGCACGAACATGCACGAACGAAAAACATGATTTTGTAAATTCAATTAAACGTAACAAATCAATTTCAAATTTGATGAAACTTTGGGAAATGTTTGCAAATGTGATTTTGAACATGTTACAAAAAGAATTTTCTAATTTACATTTTCCAATTGTGGAATCTTATTATTTTTCAAAATCACATAAGTATGGACTTGTAAAAGCTTGATCTTGACAAAATGAGTTTAAACAAAGTTTTAAAAACTTTCCAATAGAATTAAAAGATAAAAAAATAATGTCATTAAGTCTATAATCCAGAACGACGATAAACCAAACCAAATGTCTCGGAGTTCGGACCTTCCGTCCTACGTCTCCGCTCCCTACTTCCGGGGAGAGATCCACTATCACAACCGGGTTTTCTACGTTCACCCGAATAACGTTTACACCTCACAGTGTCAGTTTTCTACGCTCACCGATCAACGTTACTCCTCACACTCGATTTTCTAGTTCACCGAAAACTTCATAACACACTCGGTTTTCTAGCTCACCGAAAACCTTATAACACTCACAATGTAACAAATATAAATTTGTTCTCTACAATAGATGAGAACTCAATTAAGCACAACTAAATGTTACAATCTCTCACAACCCTAATATACTATGTATGCAAATACAATAAGCTCAAGTGGGTGTGTGTAACAATGAGATATAAATAAAAACTTAACTCAATAAGAACTAGCAATAAGATTGATATGAAATACAATAGTAGATATGCTAGGAAATAGAGTTAAGGAAACTTCTCTATAAACACAAAGAGAGGATGAAAGGATATTGAAGATGAATTCCTCAACAGATGATGCAAACTCCTCTTTGTAACAGCAAACCCCAAAAACAAACTAAACAAACTTAAACTCTTTTAAAACTTGTTAAAACATTCTCTTGGGTTGAACTTGAAAGAGAACAGTAATAGGGTATTTATACCCACTCAAAATCTCAGCCAAAACCCTAAGCAAATGACAAAAACAGCCCCAGAAAAATCAACTCAGAAAATAGCCGTTGGGAACCAACGGTCATATCGTCGGTCGACCGAAAAAATTCACGGTCAACCGCGATCCAGATCCCAAGCTGAGAAAACGAGCAGAGACTTCTTCGGTCGACCGGTGCGGTCGACCGATGGAAATTTCGAGCTCTCGGTCGACCGCGGCGGTCAACCGATGAAAATTTTGAGCTCTCGGTCGACCACGGCAGTCGACCGCCAAACTCTCTGCTGCCCACTGACGAAAAAACATAGGTGCGGTCGACCGGTGCGGTCGACCGCATACTGATACATTCTAAAAACTGATTTGCTGATTTTAAAACACTATTTAAAAATATCAAATAAATTCTAAAAAATATAAAACTTTGGGGAATGATTGTAGACATGATAATAAACATGCTACAATGACTGGTTTCCAAAAAGGACTTCCCAAATGAAAATATCATCATTTTACAAAATAGTCCAAAACACGAAAATGTAAACATATGAATTTTGACATTTAGGCTAAACCATGTTTTGAAACTTTGCACAATGATTTTGTAGACTTAATAAAATATATATATGATTGTTATTAAGTCCATAAACTGAGAAAATAATATTTTCACAAATACAATAGAAAATGAAACATATGAGTATGTATATGAAAATATATTTGTTTCATATCTAAGTAGATAAACCAAATCAAAATAATAAATATGAAATATGTAATTTCATATTTATAAACATAAAAACCAAAACCATGCATGTATATATATAACTATATATATACATAGAAACCAAATACGTGTTTGTATATGATATTGAGCTTAGAGTATCTAACACACATAATATAAAACCTAAACTAGATTACCCAAGCTAGATCTTGATCTTCAATAAGCTCTTCTTGGTAATCTCACGGATGAAGCTTGAACTTGATCTTTAACTTTGAATTGCAAGGCTTCACCGACATTCCGCCAACCTCCTTTGGATATGATCGTTGAAGCTCTATTCCATCCATCCTCCAACAACGTTATTTGTCTATAATAAATAAGAAAATACAAATACTAGACAAACAACATTAGTGGTAAATTGTTTGTTAAACATCATCAAAACAAGAAGGCCAACACGGGGATCAGGGCTAATCGGACTGAGGCGCTAAGTGACGCTTTGTTAGGCGCACTTTGCACTTCGCACGGATGCATCGGGGTGAGGTGGTGACACGTTGGCTGCCACTATGGTTGCCACGGAGGTTGCCTCGCAGGCTGCTTCGCAGCTGTAGGCTGTCTAAAAATCACAATAGATAGCTGATCACCATCAAACACTGATGATGGAAGTTACAATCTGACGACTTTCAGAAGGCTACAATTTGAAGACTTTTACGTAGATCGCTGAAGATTACAATCTGACGACCTTCACGACAACTGATGAAAGCTCTAATCAACAGCCTTCACAATCAATATCGGGAGTTACAATCTGACGACTCTCGCATATCAGAGAGCTAAAGCAAAGATTACAAAATGACGATCTTTGCAACGCTTCGACAGAAAGAGGCTACAAATCGACGGTCTCTTCAAACCAAGCTACGG
>BQKN01062942.1:0-76417 GCA_022839385.1 Asparagus kiusianus
TATATGCTTAAATCGATCTCTAATCGATTTCAAACATACTCATTCATCCCAAAGAAATCTCAAACATTATAAAATTCATTTAATATTTTTTCCATAATATTATCAAAATTTATGGGGTTTTACATTCACCCCCTTTTAAAAAAATTCGTCCTCGAAATTCAACAATCATATCTTAGAGATTAATAATTCGAGAAAAGTATGTTGAGGGATAATCCAAACAAGAAAACCCTCACATACACATATCGTACCATTAATCTCCATATATGAATCACAAGCGATATATTTACTTAACAATCTAGAATATAAATACTCCCACTTAACCCCAAATTAAACGGAACTAGTACGTCAGTTGAAAAACCCAAATAAGAAATCCCCCATGTATATACCATATGTTCCGAGTGATTAGGAGCTAAGTGTTAATACCCACATTCGACGTTAAGTATAAATGCTGCTATACATATAACATGAACACAAACAAATCATAACTATCTTTTTACCTGCTCAAACAGGTGTGGGTAGTCGTGACGCATATCCTCCTCGCGCTCCCAAGAAGATTTCTCAGCTCCTTTCCGGTTCCAGTGGACTTTAACCAAAGGGATCACCTTATTTCTAAGTTTCTTATCATCTCTGGCAAGAATGCGAACTGGGATCTTAATGGTGGTCAAATCTACCTAAAGCTCTAAATCTGGTGTGTCAAACACCCTCTGCTGCTCCTCATTGTGTAAGTTATTCCTTAGCATCGAAACATGAAATACATCGTGCACTCCGGATATCGACGTTGGAAGGTCTAGCCTGTACAAAACGGCTCCAACATGCTCAATGATCCTAAATGGTCCAATGTATCTCGGGGCAAGTTTTTCCCATCGATCAAACCACTGGACACCCTTCATCGGTGATACTTTCAATAAAACATAGTCCCCAACATGAAACTCTAAAGATCGTCGCCTCTGATATGCATAACTCTTTTGCTGACTCTGGACTGCGAGAATACGCTCTCGAATTAATGCTACCTTCTCTGTAATCTGCCTCATGAGCTATGGCCTAAGTAATAAACTGTCCTCTGGTTCTGCTCAACAAATCGGGAATCTACAAGGCCTCCCGTACAACGCCTCATAAGGAGCCATACCTATCATCGATTGATAACTGTTGTTATATGCAAACTCAAACAATGGAATATGATCCTCCCAGCTGCCCTGAAAATCGATAACATATGCCTGCAACATGTCCTCCAACACTTGGTTGACCCTCTCTGTTTGGCCATCTATTTGTGAGTGAAAAACACTACTATATGATAGCTGGCTGCCAAAAGAATTCTGGAAGCTCTTCCAGAAATACGATGTGAAAACTAAGCCTTGATCTGATACAATAGTCTCTGGAACTCCATGCAGTCTCATAATCTTCCAGATGAAGATCCTTGCATAAGTCTCCGTCGTATATGTCGTCTTCACTGGCAAGAAGTGCGCTAACTTTGTCAATCGATCAACAATCACCCAAATCGTATCGTTCCCTCTCTTAGATCTCGGCAAGCCCATAATGAAATCCATCAAGATATCTACCCACTTCCACTCAGGAATGAGTAAAGGCTATAGCGTTCCCGTGGGTCTCAGATGTTCTGCCTTCACTTGTTGATAGGTAAAGCATTTTGATACATACTCTGTGATATCCTTACGCATGCCGCTCCATAAAAAATATCTCTTCAGGTCCTTGTACATTTTGGTTGTTCCTGGATGCATTGTGTACCTGGTATGATGTGCCTCATCAAATAATTCCTTCTTCAACTACGGAATATCCTGCACCACTAGTTGGCCTTTCATTCGAAGGCCCCCATCCGATCCGATGGTCCAATCTGCCTTGGGCTCTTTGAAAATCTCCCTCTTTTGGGTTCGAATCTAAGAATCCTCCAGCTAAGCACTGACCACTCTATCAATCCACGATAGCTGTATGGATAAACTCCCAAAAATGCACTACTCCCGCCAATCTCCGGCCTAAAGTCAAATTGACTAAGAGTGAGAAGATCTTGATATAGAGAGCACCTCAAAGTTGTAATCCCATGATGATGCTTCCTACTCAACGTGACTGTTACAACGTTCACCTTCCCCAGATGGTACTAAAATGCGAATTCGTAATCCTTAATGAACTCTACCCATCGCTGCTGCCTCTGGTTGATTTTCTTCTGGGAGAAAAGATACTCCAGACTCTGATGGTCTATGGACAGTTCGAACTGAACTCCATAAAGATAATGGCTATATGTCTTCAGTGCGAAGACTATTGCTACCAACTCTAAGTCATGTGTGGAATAATTCTGCTCGTGAGTCCTCAACTGTTGCGAGATATAAGCTACTACTCTCTAGGTTTGCATCAAAATGCCTCATAGACCCGATAATGATGCATCCATACAGACAACAAAAGTCTTGTCACTGCTCAGGATGATCAACACTAGTGTTGTAATCAATCCCGTCTTCAAGGTCTCAAAGGCTTTCTGGCATTCCGGTCCCCAAACAAACTGTACACCCTTCTTTGTAAGGCATGTCATCTGGGTAGCAATCTTCAAGAAATCCTGGATGAACTTCCTACAATAGCTGGCAAGCCCTAAGAAACTACGAATCTCTGTAACGGTCTTCGGTGGCTCCCAATCAAGAACTGTCTCCACTTTGGCTGGATCCACTGTAATTCCCTCCTTTCTAATGATGTGACCCAAAAATCTGACTTCTGAAAGCTAAAATTTACACTTGCTGAACTTAGCATACAACTGGTGCTCCCACAAAGTCTGTAATTCTAGTCGAAGATACTGCCCATGCTCGGCCTTCGATCTTGAATAAATAAGGATGTTATCGATAAAAATGATCACACACTTGTCCAAATACGGACAAAAAATCCGGTTCATCAAATCCATGAATACTGTGGTGCATTGATCAGCCCAAAAGACATGACAAGGAACTCGAAAGACCCAGTGCTCCACATGGATAATGACTCCGACGAATGAAACCCTAAGTAGTGAGCTCCTCTATCTGAATCTGTAGCTCCCTTATCTCAGCAGCTGCCATACGATAAGGTGCATAGGAGATCGGTACTGTGCTCGGCTGCAACTTAATGCAGAACTCAACCTCTCTCACTGGAGACAATCTAGGTATGTCCTAAAAGACATCCTGATACTTTGAGACGACTTTGGTCTAGCACAAATCAACACTCTGATATCAAAACAACACCTCCTCAACGTATGCCAGAAATGACTCCACAAACTGGTTGCCCTGTGAGGTTGGTACAACCAACTCAGACCTATCAGATGCTCGTACACTGATTATTTTCGTAAAACAGTCGATACTGATATGGTAGGAAGGTAGCTAATCCATACCAAGAATCACGTCAAACTCGGACATACGCAAGATGATCAAATCAACTACGAACTTAGACTCGTGTAAGCTGATAATGCATCACCTACAGATACTCTCTAAGAGGGACACCTCTCCTAAAGGAGTAGAAATTGACAGAGGAATATCTAAAGGCTGTGCTACAAGCTGAAGCCTAATCATGAAATCATAAGAGATGAATGTTTGCATCGGAAATCTTTTTCATTGTGGAATCCATTACAAGTCGTTTATCAATTACAACAGATTCACGAGATTTTAGCTTTTTTATATGACTTCTCTACACAAATGAAATACACACAAGACTATTTTCGGAGAAAGTTGCCTTCATTGTCAAATTTATTATAATATGGATTGCTTACAAAGAATTCAAAATATTTAATAAAAAAGAATGAAAGATTACAACTTTTCGAAAATAACGCAAGATCCGTTCGTCGTTTCTTGCTTGCGTGGGTCTTTAGCCGGTGACGAGGACGTCGATATCCGTGGACTACCTGATAATCAGATCAGATCTGGAACTCCGTCGATCCGCAAAGGAATCTAGAAGCAGAAGCGCTTATCTCGGCAATGGTGAGATAATTGCTCTTCTTAGGATTATCGCAACGGGATAATCCTAAGGAACGGATGCGTGTGATGCAGATCTGAAGAATTTCTGTCTCTTGCGTTGAAGAACTCGATCGATCTTTAATCCAGCAGGGCTTCGCCAATTCTCCAAAATTCCAGATCCGAAAAAATAAGGCTCTGAGGCTCGTATTTATAGGCACGGGAGAAATTCGGGCTGGAGACACCCTTGGGTGTCTCAACTTGGGCCGAGACACCCTTGGGTGTCTCGCTCATGCCAAGACACCTCGGGGTGTCTCAACTCAGCCTGAGACGCTCCGTTATGCATGTTTGTTCGTTTCCGTCGTAACTTCTTCATCCGAACTCAGATTTGAACGATTCAAAGTGCATTAGAAAGCCGACGAGGAGTTCTATAAGCTCCAATGATTAGATCATCTGTGGAATAAATAAGACACGAAGGGTATTTCGCTGTTTGTGAATGACACGAGGTTCCCGATCAGTTCGTATCTTCGTCATTCTGAAATTCCGTTATTTCACGTAGTTCGTCAATTCACTTCAAGCGTTTACCAACATTAATCAAGCTTTTGTGAACCAGATAGTGACGTTCATCATCTTTTCTTAACGATGAGCTGTTCGTGGAGACCTATAGGCAATTTTTAATGCCTACAAATACCCCCTCCAAAGCTTTACAGACTCGTTTCTTTTATAGAAGAGGCTGGAATATTTTGGATGTGATTGGTCCAGCCTTCGATCGGTATAAAGGACCTATAGTTAGCTTCAATTCTTGACTCCTTCGATTTTCAATCTATTTGATGCTTTGACGAATAGCTGAAGTTCTTTCGGCGTTGCGTTTATCGCCTGGCGGTCGTCGAGGTCTCAAATCTAAAACTGATGAGTTGAGTTTGGCTCGTGTCATCGAGTTGACTTTGAACTGACTATCTCCGTCATGATATATTGACTCGTTTTGACTTTTTGATCGCAACGCGTTGACTGGCGTTGACCTAGGGTTACGCGTTGACCGGCGTTGACCTTAGGGTTTTGGATCGCCATACGTTGACTTTTGATCGCAACACGTTGACTGGCGTTGACCTAGGGTTACGCATTGATCGACGTTGACCTTAGGGTTTTGAACGTCGTACGTTGACTTTTGATCGCAACGCGTTGAATGGCGTTGACCTAGGGTTACGCGTTGACCGGCATTGACCTTAGGGTTTTGAATCGCCATACGTTGACTTTTGATCGCAACGCGTTGACTGGCATTGACCTAGGGTTACGCGTTGATCGGCGTTGACCCTAGGGTTTTGAATCGCCATACGTTGACTTTTGATCACAACGTGTTGACTTTTGATCGCAACACGTTGACTGGTGTTGACCTAAGGTTACGCGTTGACCGGCGTTGACCTTAGGGTTTTGAATCGCCATACGTTGACTTTTGATCACAACGCGTTGACTGGCGTTGACCTAGGGTTACGCGTTAACCGGCGTTGACCCTAGGGTTTTGAACGTCGTACGTTGATTGGTGTCGATTTTCATCAAAACATCCAATAACCGACGAAAACGGGTGAAACGGGCAGAAAAAATGGGGTTTGTAGGCATGCGGGGACCAACCGGGGACCGAGACACCCCGTCCTCTCTCTCTCTCTCTTTTTTTCTTTTTTGCTTTGTTTCCTCTTTTGATTTCCCCCTCTTTCCAAAATTTTCAAAAAGAGTTCTATTCCCTCTCAAACCCTATCTTCTTCCTCCTCTTATCCAAACACCATTGTTCTTACTCTTTAAAAGCTCCAAACCCATTAGAACTCTCCCTTTTAAACACCCTAAAAATTCGGATTTTATTGTGCTCCTCTCTTGGCCGAAAATTCCCTCTCCTCAAGGCTAGGTTTTTTCTTCATCTTCAAGCTCAAAGGAAGTTCTTGATTTGGGTAAGCTTCCCCTAAAAAACTCTCATTTTTTTTTGATAAAGATTGAAACTTTATGCTTGTAATGAGGGTATGCCATGAATTTACATACCAAGATCATAGCTTTTTGTTCTCATGAGTTAGATTTTATGAAAAAGATAGGATCTTGATGATGGGTTGTGTATGTACCAAGATTTGGGGGGTTTTATACAAAATCAACACTATGGTCGAATTTGAGGGGGTTTTGTGCAAAATTGGACTGAAATTTGAGGGCTTTTGTGTAAAAGTGGACTGAAATTTGGGACTGAAATTTCATGTCTATTTGGCCAAACTTTGAGAGGTGTTTTCATGCAAAAGAATCAACATTGTTGAGATGTTTAATTGTAAAAAGAAACCATATATTGTAGAGGGGTTTATTTACAAAAGGACTGAAATTTCAAGAGTTTAGATCACAAATCTATGGCCAAAATTTTGAGAAAGATATGTGGAAACTAAACCAAAATTTATGGAGGGGTCTATTCGTAAAATTGGCTAAATTTTACAAAAGGGTTTATTTGTAAAGTTAGCCAAAATTGTGGGATATTGGGGGTGTTAGATGAACAAATATGATGACCATGATCCAATTCGAGCGTGTCCTTGACTAGAATTTAGCCTTGAACACGAGGGGTATTTTGGGTATTTCACCAAAAAATTATCATGAGGGTTTTACACCGCAACATAAGCTCACTGTTTTGCATGCACGAAATTCGTAGGTTTAATTAGACCTCAACCATAAAATCCTACTTATTTTATAGGATTTTAGTTAAAGTTCTTAATTTTCCTTTTAAATTTCGGGTGTTTAGATTTATGATTGTACCTGACCCGTTAATTTTTATTACAGGTTCTCCATGTCTCCGCGCCGATCGCGATTTCATAGGAGCCGCTCCCTTTCACAGCATAGCGAGAGGGAGGCTCCCGCGACATCCTCTTCGGCGGCATTTTCTTTCGGGGGTGAGCACTTATGCTTTATGTATCCCCGATTGATCCCTTTGCGGGTCATTTAGGAAGAACCGACATCCTCCTTCGCGGTGATCGAGGTTTTAGAAAATTTATGGCTCTGTTGTATCCTCGCTTGGCCTTTTCATGGGTCATTCGGGAAGAACCGACGTCCTCCTTCGCGGGGGTCGAGGTTTCCGGAAATTCGTGGCCCTATTGTATCCTCGTTTGGCCCCTTCGCGGGTCATTCGGGAAGAGCCGACATCCTCCTTCGTGGGGGTCGAGGTTTCGGACTTGTTTTGCTTGGCTAATTCAAGTCTTCCGGCATATTGGGGCGATTTTGTGTTGTCTTACACTTTGTAGGTCGGTGTATGTTACCATGTTATTTACGTGATGATGCATACCATTCTTCTAGTGTAGGACACTCAGAATCTTCTCTCCAATTGCCCCGTGGATGATCTTATCTCTCTCTCTTGTGAGATGGATTTAATCCTCGTTTAATTCATGGATAATTTTCTAACTCTACCCTTGTTTTGTTGCAGTTGAATTCCCTGCGGATAGTATTCCCCTTCATGCTACTACTGGTTGCAGTGGGGAGGTTTTCTCTTCTATTGCTGACAGGCAGGTTATTGGCCCACTTCCTCAATTTGATAGAAGTCGTACCGATGAGTCCTGCCGTCTGGTACAAGATGGGGGACGCTGTTCGTTACGCCAGTTGATCACTGATGCTCCCTTTACAGCCGACTCCATTTCCACTCAGGCTTTAAAGAGGCCTGATTATTTGTTTGGAGATTCCGTCGAGGATCCAGCCAAGTTGATTTTGGCTGATGGGCATTGGTTGAACAATGACGAAGGAGCTCTTCTTTATATTCCTTCCATTCCCCGTCAGCATTCCTTTACTCATTTGCAGGGGCAGGCTGTACAGCGACGGATGTCCTGGAATCTCACAGATGATAGTGACCGAGTTCATTGCGGATATATCTCCCACCATAAGACTCCAGGCTCTGATAGGCATAAGTATATTCGCGGTCTTCGACCGGGGATTCTGGGTCTTGATACTGCACCCCCAGATGAGGTATCGGCAGTTGCTCCTACTGTGAGGAATCGTTTGGCCAAGCTTGGGAGGAAGTTACCTCCATCGGATTTCAGATGTTTTGGTTGGGTTTACTCACAACCCAAGGGATGGTGGACCCGTATGACTAGTTATGTCTTGGGACGTTGGGAGGATGATCTGAGAAGGAGCGGGTTGTATGCGCCTATACGAGCCACCATGTATGGATTTCCGGTCAGCTTTCGCCACTTTCTAGCATTGTTAGATACGTACATCCCTGATAGTAATACCTTTCTGACTTGCGGTGGAGAGTTAGGCTTAGCTTTGCATGAGATGCATAAGGTTTCCGGCCTTCCAATAGGGGATTGTCCATACCAGGAGTACTTTCCCTCGAACATGCAGTTGGAGCGGATGAAGAAGGATTCGCCCGATATGTATGACACGCTTTGGGATCTTATGTGTCACTATTACACATCTTTAATCAAAGTGACCGCTCAGGCGAAGAGGAAGAGACAGATTAGCTTGAAGCAGTTCGCCTTCTATCTATTCCAGCATTTGGAGGGTGGCCCACACGAAGCTATTCGTGAGTTAGACATTTTGACACCTTCTGCCATTAATGAGTTGATGGAAAAGGCCAAAACTTGCTCATACACTACTGCCAGTGTTGAGGGAGATTTTCCTGCAGGGACCAAGTTTCGGACCTTTCTTGGCCATGCACATAAGTCTATTCAGCCCAGGATTCTGTTAGCCGGCTACCTCGCCATTTGGTTGAAGAAGTGCGTCGTTCCATATCAGTTTTCTGATGCCTTACCTCTTGAGGTGCTCTTCCCTGCCGTTCAGTTGGCTTACGGGAGGGAGCTTTCTCTGCTTCCGGCGATGGTTGCTGGTATCCATTGCGGGCTCAGGTACTTGGTTGACGGTTTTGCGCAGGTGGTTCCTGAACCGTCGACCGAACTTATTTCCGTAAAGGTTGAGCTTCCGTACACATACCTGATGGCGTGGCTCGTTCTTCATCGTCCTGACCTGATGTCGGCGCCTAGTACTGTTGATGCCTCCGTTCCTTTCGTGCAGCTGTTGGAAAAGAGTAAATGGTTCGGGAAGACGTTCACTGATGTACAACGGGAGCTTCAAGTTTGTAAGAGCTGGGAGTTCTTCAAATGTTTTCCTCACTTCTCGGGTCGTTATGGTGATGTGTTGATTGATGAGGAGAAACCCCGGACTGGTCGAACTTCTCTGGATGCTGGTTGTTTCCGTTGGTTGGTGAACATCCGTGTTGGATATCTTGTCCTTCGGGTGAAGAGCCGTTGTCACATAGAGCCTTACCTTCTATGCCGCTTCGCTCACCAGTTCGGTTACGACCAACTGTATGTTAGGAATCCAAGTCGTGGTTTGAAGACTGAGAGGGGTCTTATTGACGGCGTCCGAGCATGGCTTTGGACTATGACGGGCTGTACTGAAGCCTACTTCGCTCTTCCTTCATCTAAGTGCAAGCCGCTGCTTACTTTTCTCAGCTGCAAGTGGTTTCTTTCTGCCAATGAGTTTATAGACGTGAGGAGTCTTTCAGAGTTGGAGGCTGAGCACTGGGTTCAAATCACCACCAAGGCTGCTTGTAAGGCCGAGCTTGCGAAGAAGCAGAGGAAAAGGCATGCCAAACCTTCCCTTTCGAGCAGAGACAAGATGGAGGATGATGAAGAGCTTCTTCCTACTGGCGATGAGGACGAGACTTCTGAGGAAGAATATGTGGACACAGATACTGACAAAGAATAACCTAATGCAGGTTTGTCAGACTCTTTCTTTTCAGAATTAACTGATCTGGCCTTCTTTCGTTGGCATCAACGTCATATCCTTTCTAGGTCTCAACTGGCTTTTCAAAAACCAGAGCAAAAGGTCTTATTCACTCATCCTAACAAGATAACTATTATCACCCCAGGTAGAATGAATGATGAACATGAGTCACTTGCTTCTCGCTACGCGAGGTCCCGGCCTAGTGGTAAAGCTCCCACACAGGTCGAGATGCGGACCAAGTTCATGCACGAGCGGCCTGTTGGCTCTGTGAGAGTTCGCACCCCGAAACAGAAGAAGACCGTTCATAAGCCCCATATTGGTCGGTGTACCTACGAAGCGGAGTTAGGAAGCATTGTTGGCGGGGAAGAGGGTAATACCCCATTGCTTTTATTGCTTTAAGATGATTCGCCTTTTGGGATTCACTAAACTTAATCATGTTTTATGTTCCAGGAAACCATGAAGAAGGCGAACTTCCACAGGATTCCGTATTCCCTGATTCTGATCGTTTGGATAGCTTCATGCAGCAGATGTGTGATGCCATTCACGATGAGCCCATGGATGTTGACACGAACATTGATACTGAGCAGATTAATAGTGTTGAACCAACGATTCTATGCTCGGGTATATCTAAATCCGATGATACCCTACTCGAGTAGCATTTGGAAGAGTTAGGGAATTCAGGATTTATTATTTTCGTGCTTTGCTTTCTTTCAGATAACTTGAAGAATTCAAACACGGATGTCAGGGAAAAAAAATCTTCTGCCCCTACTACAGGTACATCTGAGCTTTTCCTTCTTTCCCCATCTTTTTGTATATATTCAATACTTAAATTATTCTGCAGGAGCCGTATTAGAGAGACCGGTTGAGGATGAGGCCTTTCATGATACAGGTCTTGAGGAACAAGGGTATGTCTCAGCACCAAGTTTTTTAGGATCTGACATTAGACTATTAGTCGATATGCTGGCTGAGCAGGCCACCAAAGAGGCTGCAGGACCACCCTTTGAGAGTGATTCGTCCGTAGGTATATATCTAATTCCCTTCATTTTGCCCGATCTTTTATCTGACTAACAAAGAATTATCATCACAGTGCCAATCACTGGGACTGATTCAGTCATGATTCCCGGTATCTCTAGTTTACCCCAGGGTGATGGACTTGCAGGTATGCATATAATCTAGGTCGCCGTGCTCCTTTTCATTTGTCTGATTTTTTGACTAACGGAGGAGTATAATCATAGGACCAGCCACCGGGACTGATACTCTTATGACTCCTGGCACTTCCTGCTTACCTGAGGGCGATGGACTTGCAGGTATGCAGATAATCCTATCATCACGATTCTCCTTATTTGTCTAAATTTCCATTTGACTAATAAAGAAGTGTGACCATAGAACCAGCCATTATGACTGATGTGACTACGGTTTCTGGGACCGCTAGCTTTCCTAACAGTGGTGTCTCCCCGTCACAGCCGAGAGGCACTGCCGATTTACCTACAGAGGTTGATATACCCTCAACGACCACCCCTGCTGTTATCTCGGAGCCCGTTGACACTAGACTAACGGAGCCGATCGTCAGACCTTAGTCTGTGGGGACCTCTGTTGGTATTGGTATGCTTGCAATTCGCTTTAAATTAAATTTTTATCACGTTTGAGAATTTCTTACTCCTTAACATGATTGCTTGTAGGATCTCAGCCTTCTCCATATGAACATATCCTTGCCCTTTTGTCTGATTTCGATCCCAGCAGAGACATATTCCGAATTGATCTCAACTCTTTTGTCGTCTTTTTTTAATGGCATGATCGAGAAGGTTCTTCATCAAGGGTATTGCTTTGATCAGTTCGGACGTTCTCTTTCTCGCTACATGACGATGATCAGAGATGATGGATATCCGGAGTTAGCTGACTCTCTTACTGCCGATTTTATTGTCTTGGAGTCTAAACTCCGAGAGTTGGAGGAGCTAAAGGCTAGCGGAGCTTCTTCTTTCGTGTCCTCTCAGTTGGAGCATAGGTTGTCACAATGGCGTGATTTGAGATCTTCCATCGGTAGTGAGCTTCAGTCACATGAGCATTCTGTTGCACAGCTGATGGCTGGTATTGCAAGAAAGGATACTGATAGAGCCGAGTTACTCAGTTCTATAGACTCTAACCGTGAGGAAGTAGACAAGTTGAAGAAAGCCTTGAAGTATGCCGAGGAGTCTGGTGTTATCATGGCAGAGGAGTTGGCCGGACTAGAGAAGTCTCGCGGGCAGATGCTTGAGAGATTAGGACCTACGCAGGAGAGATTGATGAAGCTGAAAAATGAAGCCGCGAAGATCTTGAGCAGTTCTGAAGAGTCTATCCGAGCTGATCTGCAAGCAGAACTTGAGCAGAGTTATACATATAGGCTTTCTAAGTTAGAATCTTATGTTCTTAATCGCCGACTGCCTTCAGGCTGATGAGCTCTTTATTGTATGCTTTGACTTGATCTATTAATAGAGACCCAGTATTTGATTTCATTATGATATTTCTTTATTGATTGTGAACCCAGTGGACATAATGCTTACAGGATTTTTGGCAAACCCTCAGCCATCAACGGGTTTGATATGCCTTTACCGATTACCATTTGAATCGGGCTAGCATGTGAATTTTAAAATCCGTCTCACATGTAACGTTATGCTAAGAGTATTAATTCACTTAGACTTGATGCTATGATTTTGAATACATAGACTTTACCATTTCTTATTGGAAAAGGTACCCAGCAACGCGTGTTAGGCGATGACTTATCCCTTCTTAGGTTTCAGGATAAAATTCCCCAGACTTAGACTCTGGTGTCTTTTTCAATCGACAAAAGACTAAACCGGTGATGTGTGTTAGACATAGACTTTAGGATTTTTGGAAAACCTCCAGTCTTCAACGGGTTTGATGTGCCTTTACCGATTACCGTTTGAATCGGGCTAGCAAGTGAATTATTAACACCCGTTTCACATGTAACGTTGCGCTAAGAGAATTACTTCTCTTAGACTTAGTGCTATGATTTTGAATACATAGACTTCACCATTTCTTATGGAAAAAGGCACCCAGCAACGCGTATTAGGCGATGACTTATCCCTTCTTAGGATTCGGGATAAACTTCCCCAGACTTAGACTCTGGTGTCTTTTTCAATCGGCGAAAGACTAAACCAGCAACGCGTGTTAGATTTAGGCTTATCTCTATTTAGGAATCGAGATAGAGTTCCCCGTGCATAGAATGTACGGATTTGAAGTTGAGAATTACGTCTTTTCTCAGGATAAAGACGAACCCAAAATGGAAGAGGAAGAATTTTATATTCTATCTCCCGGAACCGAAGAGGAAGAATTTTATATTCTATCTTCAGCTGGAAAGGAAACTCGAGGTGGGATCTCCACCCCTAGAATCCAGAAAGATGAGACTAGGAATGGGATCTCCACTCCGAGAATCTGAACGATTCAAACAACCCTAACTTTTATAGGATTGGTTGTTTGATCCAAGAAAAGAGTTCCTCATTTATTGAGGGGAAATTCCGATTTCGACCCTAACTTTTATAGGTTTGGCTGAAAAAGGAAAAAAAGAAATGGAAGTCTTTCGTTTATCGAAGGGGATAATCTCAATCTTAGTCCTAACTATCTGCAGGTTTGACTAAGTGAAGCTGGAGACAATCCTAACTTTTATAGGTTTGATTGCTTAATTTGAAAGTGAACCTCTCGTTCATGGAAGGAATCGAGAGGAGAATCTGGCTTTGGCCCTAACTTTTATAGGTTTGACCTGAAAGAAAAGGGAGCGAAATACAAGTAGCAGTAAAAATACTGGTTTGTACTGGCCACTCGATGAAGAATTTTGATGTTAAGTGATCAGGACTTAACACGTCAAGCTTTGAAAATTACCATGAATTGGTGGATAAAAATTTTAGTGGACCCACCGTCAGTCGATTTGATCAGTGGGGGATTTTGTGAGGAAGTGTTAATCTGTCAAAAGGTTGAATCTCGTCTCACCAAATAACTCATGAGAGTTAGAGGATTTGATAACAATAAAAGGAAACATTCTGACATTTAGAGCTTAAATGTGAATCTCTTATTTATCACTTTTACAGTGATTAGGTTATCCCTAAGAATACCACATGTGGTATTCTTCCGGGAACTTCCCGATACATTGGTTATCCTGAAGGTACTAAGGATAGTATTTTTTCTGGAACTTGCCATTTATTGGCATCATAAGTCGGTCACCATCCTTGGTAACTAGGCGATATGCGTCATTCGAGTAGACTGTCTCTACTATGAATGGTCCCTCCCATTTGGGTTCAAATTTGCCTTTCTTCTTAGAGTTAAGGATCATAGGCCGTTTTTCAGTTAAGGCCAAATCTCCTTCTTTAAAACTCCGTTGTCGAACCTTCTTGTCAAAAGCCCGAGAAATTCTGGCTTGGTAAAACCCAATATGCTGTTGAGCTTCTAGGCGCTTTTCATCGAGCATCTCGAGTTCTTTGAGACGTTTCTGATGTTGTTCCTCGGTCGTCATCTGGGTTGCGAGAGCGATTCGAAGAGACGGAATTTGTATTTCTAACGGGAGGACGGCTTCACACCCGTACACCAAGGAGTACGGGGTTGCGCCAGTCGGTGTACGTACTGTAGTACGATAGGCCCATAGAGCCGCGCTAAGCTTGTCATCCCAATCTTGTTTATTATTTTTCACAAGTTTCGACAACAACTTTATGATAGTCTTATTGAAGGCTTCAGCCAATTCATTTAGTGTGGGATTGTAAGCCGTCAACGAGACGTCCTGAATTTTGAACTTCTCGCAAAACCTAATGAAGGCGTTGCTGACAAATTAAGGACCGTTGTCATGTATGATTCGTCTTGGAACACCATGCCGGTAGATAATATGGTGTTTGATGAATGCGATGACGTTACTGGTCTTAACTTCGCTAAGCGGGATCGCTTCAGCCCATTTGGAGAAGTAGTCAGTAATTGTCAGGATGAATCGATCACCTTTGACTGATGGGGGATTTATAGGACCAACAATATCCATTCCCCAGGTCTCAAATGGCCATGATGTAACCGAAGGATGCAGATGCTCCGGAGGTTGGTGCATATAATTCGCGTGTATCTGACACGCATGACACTTTCGAGCATACGCGACTGCGTCACTCATCATAAGAGGCCAAAAATATCTCATTCTTCTGATGCGGTCATAAAGCTTGGGACCGGGTTGGTGTGCACCACAAACCCCTTCGTGTGCTTCCTTAAGGACTTCTTCAGCTTCTTTCGTCGATAAGCAACGTAACAGCAAACCATCATACCCCCTGTGGTATAGCATTCGACTCTCCGTACTATAGTAGAACATCGATGCTCTTCGTCGAATTGAATCCCTTTCCTTCACGTCTTCTGGTAAAATTCCATGCAAAACGTAATCGATGATAGGGAAACGCCAATCTTGGGGTTTGAACTTGACTTGAGTTGCGCATACCTCTTGAACCTCTTCTTCTTTGTCATCTTCATCGTAGATCGGCACTAAGAGCTGGTGAGTTCTTACCGTAACAAACTGTTCCGTTCCGAGAGGCTATGCCAGAGATACGGCTAATGCTGCCAATGCATCTGCGTAGGTATTCTGTAACCGCGGAACGTGTTCGATGAAGAATCCTTCAAATGATTCTGCTATTTCCACTGCCATCTTATGATATGGTATTAAATCCTGACTTCGGACTTCATACTCCCATTGGACTTGCTTAACTATCAGTTGAGAATCACCGAAAGCTTCAAGATACTCAACCCCCAGTTCTTTAGCGAAATTGAGTCCTATGAGTAGTGCGTTATATTCGGCTACATTATTTGAGCATAGCTCGGTCAATGAATAGGCTCGAGGCATCACATGTTTTCCTGGGGAAACTAAAACAACTCCAACTCTGGAGGAAACATTGAACATCCAGGAGCATTTGCTATATTAGTTGCCCGAGAAGCACCATCGAAATACAAACGCCATACCTGTTGATGGGAAGTTATGTTGATTTCGTGAGTTTGATCAGGTAGGTCGTCATATATCTCGGCGGTATCCGTAGTTGGATTAGCTGCCAGGAGATCATAGATGGCCTGTCCTTTTATTGACTTCTGTTGTTTAAAATATAAGTCGTATTGGGACAAGAGCAAGGCCCATTTTGCTAACCGCCAATTCATGAAAGCTGGTTGTGTCATGAATACTCGGACTGGGTTAACTTTGGAGATAACATAAATAGTCTGTCCAACCAGATAATGCCGCATTTTCTGAATTGCGAATACCAAGGCGAGACATTCTTTTTCGATCATGGGATATTAGGATTCGACACCTACCAAAGTCCGACTCAGATAATATACTGCCTGTTCATGACCGTTATCGTCATCTTGTGTGAGCAGTGCACTTAACGAGTGGCTTGTCGTCTTGACATAAATCAAGAATGGTTTGCCTGATTTCGGTGCAACGAGTACAGGAGGTTTTGAGAGATACTCTTTAATACTCTCGAATGCTTTTTGACAAGCGTCGTCCCATATGAACGATACGCCCTTCTTTGTGAGTTTGGAGAATGGTTAACATTTTCCTGAGAGGTTCGAGATGAACCGACGGATATAAGCCAACCGCCCTTGCAATCCTCTGAGCTCTTTAAGGTTTCTCGGAGGTTGTAATTCATTAATTGCCTTTACTTTATCAGGGTCGATGTGAATTCCTTTGGTAGTGGTGACGAATCCAAGGTATTTACCACTGGACATTCCGAGGAAAGACTTGGTAGGATTCATTTTTAATTGATGGGTCCGCATCAGATCGAACATGGTCTTCAAGTCTTTAATGTGGTCGTTCTTGTCACGACTTTTCACAACTAGATCATCCACGTAGCATTCGACAGTTTTTCGGAGATGCTCCTGAAAAATCTTCGACATGGCTCTCTGATATGTGGCACCTGCATTCTTTAAGCCGAAGGGCATAACCGTGTAGCAGAAAATGCCGAGGGGTGTTCTAAACGTGGTATGCTCTTCATCATCTGGATGCATCTTTATTTGGTTATAACCAGAAAACTCATCCATGAAGGACATCCTCTCGAACCCGCACGTATTGTCGATGATGACATCTGTGATGGGTAGGGGGAAATCATCTTTTGGGCAGGCAGCGTTGAGGTCTCTAAAGTAAATACAAACCCTGATTTTCCCATTCTTCTTAAGGACCGGGACAATATTGGCAAGCCACTCGGGATGTTGCTCTTCCCTAACGAAGCCCGAGTCAATAAGCTTTTTAACTTCGGCCTCGATTGCCTCCATTATTTGCGAACAAAACCGTCTTTGTTGTTGTTTGATAGGCTTAACATCCGGCTTAATATTGAGACGATGCACTGCTACGTTCGGGTCGAGTCCTGGCATGTCTTCATAGTTCCAGGAAAACACATCAATGTATTCCCTGATAAGAGAAATTAACTCTTCTTTCTCTTCCGGCGGGAGGCTATCGCTAATGAATATTGGTTTCGGATTATCTTCACTACCCATATTCACTTGGACCACTTGATCTTCGGTAGGAGGTTCTTTTTGTTCAAACCTATCGCCGTACTGCATGTTTAGGTGATGAACCCAAGGATCTTCCCAAGTTGGCATTTGATTGTCTTCCTCTATTGTTGCAGGGTCGACCGTAGCCATGTTCGACATTAGCTTTTTGAACATTTCACCAAGACTAGCGTCGGAATCCTAAGCTGAAGAATCAGAAGAATATCCCGTTTTTAGCTTTGTTAGCAATTTGATCGATAACTTGCCAGCAACATTCGTCATCAGATGAGGAGACATAGCCTAAGCCTCTTCTGTGACGATAATAATCGTCGGGTTTTCCTTTTGGTACATAGGCCATTCGAGGCGGAACTCACGGACCTCGACCAAAGCAAAGACCTTCTCCGATCGTGAAGTCATATCCATACTTCTCCATGAGATCTCGCACTTTCGTGTTATACCTAAATAGATGAGGGGCAGGTTTATCATCATTGTCTTCCTCCTCCAAGAAGTGGTCTGGTAGCGGAGATTCTCTTCCTTTACCGTAGACGACTTCCTTTTCACCCCCTATCTTTGTGGGGACGACAAGTGTCGTTCTGCATGTATCCTGTACCTATTTTTTCATCATACAAAATGATTGAAGTGGCATATACAAGTCAGGGTTATCATACAGCTCCTTAGTAATATTATCAAGACACATCGAGTACTCTAAATCATCGTTTATTGCAATATCTTCGGCAAGTTGCCAGTTACAACTACTTTCCGATGATTCTTCATCGTCAAGATTGATTACAATGGGTACAATGTCATTAAGTACAAAACCACCATCATAATCAAACCCAGCTTCGGTATCAGCTTCATCCCTGCTGTCCGTTCCTTGGGCCAATGGTTCAGTATCGGATTCGGCACCGTATAGAAGGGAATCGGTAAAATAGTTCTCCAATCCCTTAAACGGTTGCTTATCCGCGACCACCGTCTTGACTTCATTATTAGTGTCCACATATTTAAGGCACTTATGAAGAGTTGACGGGACTATAAGATTACCGTGGATCCAGGGCCGACCCAACAGTAAGTTATAGGATGTTTCCGCGTCAATCACGTAACATGTAACTTCTGACTTCAAGTCCCCAATCTGGCACTTTATTCGAATCTTTCCTAAGGGTCTGGACCCACTGGTGTTGAATCCGTAGATCGTAGTGCCCGTGGAAGCTAGCTTACTTGCCGGTATTCCGAGATTATACATCAATCGGAGTGGCATGATGCTGACAGCGGAACCCGGATCGACTTGGATCCGGTTGACCACGCTGGAGCCAATGTTCCCGGTGAAGTACAAGGGCCGGTCATGCTTTGAGTTCTTCGTCTGCATGTCTTCTTTGGTAAAAGAAATGCAGGAAAAATGGTGCGCCGCGAGATTGCAGTGTTGAACCGACGGCTCTGGTTCTTCAGGAGATGGCTTGATTCTAGTCAGAAAAACTTCAGAATTGCTCAAAGCTTCTTGTAATGCTTCCCTCGTGTCTTTTGAAAGACGCAACAATTCATACAGCGTTATTCTGGCCGGTATATTAGCTAGTTGCGCCATGATATCGAAGCGATGCGGAGTACTCGAGCTCCCCAGTTTATCTCTTCCAATCGGTAGATTGAACCGAGACTGCTTCGGGTTTTGAACTTCCTGGTGTAGAGGCTCTTTCCCTTTTTGCTTTTGTTGGGCTTTCTCCGCAACTACGGGTGCAGGGGGAGTCGCGATCACCCCCATTTCCGCCAATATCCTAGAGGGAGCAGCTTTAGTCACCCCCTGTTCAGCTAACTGCTCTGAGGCATCCGGATATTTGAAGTGGTACTCATTCCCGCTCCTGGTAGTAAAGGCTTCCTGTTCATCTTTGGATAATGGGAAAGTAGGAATACTTTCGTCGTCTCCTTCTAGAATGGCTGCGGCTCCACAACAAAACTTACCCTTTCCTTTTGACTTTTTGTTGGAAGAGGATCCAGTCCATTGTTCATCTCTAATTAGATCGGGGTGAACCCAAAGACTCTCGCCATTTGGAGCTGTATGTGGTAAAAGTCCTTTCTGGCGTTGCTTGTGAGGATCGTCATTCACTGTCTTTACCGCCGCATTTATCACTGGTTCAGGCTGAAACCAGTTCAAGGGGACGAATCCAAAACTGATCGACACTACATTCGCGCCCACCTTCTTCTCCTCAGGTTACTTCATAGTGATGACTCCAACATCTATTAAAGCTTGGATCTTGTCCTTGAGGGCGTAGCATGCTTTGGTAGGATGACGCACTGCTCTATGGAACGCGTAGTACTTTGGATCGTTAACTCTTTTAGCGTCTTCCTGATCCTGGATCGGAGGCAACTTGATCTTGTTATTCTCTATAAGGTATTTGAAAATACCGAGAACTTCATCCTCTTTGAACGAATAGACCTTCGGGAATTTCGGCTCCGAGGCCTTTTGCTTCTGGGGCTGTTGTTGCCACCTTGATTGTTGAGGCACCTTCTGCTGCTGCTGTTGCGGTTGCGCTTGCACTTCGAATGTTTGGTTCGCATCCACTGCATTCACTTGTGCCTTTCTCTTACCCTTAGGGACAAAGTTCTGTTGTGGAGTATTATTTGCCGTTTGACCTCTTTCAGCCTTCTTCCTTTTAAGGAATCGTTCGGCTCGTTCTCCCCGCACTTTCAAATCCTTTCAGGTCTTTGGTGGTGCCATTCCCATAGCTTCGAGGATGTCCAACGAAAGATTATTGTGACAAGTCTCGAGAATGAAATCTTCACTGACCGGATCCCTACAGTTCATCGCCTTGTTCCGGAATCTCTTGACAAAGTTTTCAACCGTCTCACCATTTTTCTGTTTCTCGTCAAATAGTGTACCGATTGAAATCTCGGTGTCGTCGTTGAAGAAGTTTGTCAAAAACATATCCTCCATGTCATCCTAAATGTTGATACTCCCTGGCTTGAGACGGTGATACCAATCAAAGGCTGCTCCTCGAAGAGTGCCAACGAATGACCGCACCATTAGAGGTTCATTCCTGGAGATTATTCCTAAGTGAGACTTAAAATATATTAAGTGCTGGGTAGGGGAACCCTTTTCATCAAACGGCGTGAAATTAATCAAATTGAATTTCGCCGGATATGGAATTGATTCCCATTCCCTTGGGTACCTTTTTACTTCTTGAGCATTCATCAATGCGTTGATTTTGCTCTCCAAGTCCCTCATTTTCTTATCCTCACTTGTATCTGTCTTCGAGTGATTTCGGGGAGAAGTAACGTGATCCTCCTTTGTGTTGTTATCATCCGAAGGGCCACCTCCATTATTGTTATTGACGGGAGGAATGTTCATGTTAACATTCTCGTCCGCTTCACGTTCATTATCATCTTGGTTAGGGTTACTGCGACGGCTAGATTCTCCTTGATGAGTTATCAATGCCGCGATTTTCTGGTCATGCACCTTCCTCATTCGCTGCATAGCCATTTCCATTTCATATTTAAAACTGTCTTTTTGCTTGGCTAAAGCATCCTTAAGAATCTTAGCCACTTGTTCGGCGCCGATCATAAGTGATTCGTAGGGTTGTCCTGCACTCGATGCGGTATCATCGGAAGCCATCGCTGAGCAAGCATCCGAGCAAACCTCCGAAATTTCATCATCTGAAGGGAGTCCCTTCTGCATTCTTTCGTAATCCCTTCGCCTACTGGTCTCTGATCGTAATCGAGTCATACGCTGGGACACTGCGGCAAACTGATCCGGACTAAAGTGCCGTGTTGACTTCCCTCTCCCGGTCATATTGACGGACACTTCTGGAAATTCGTCATCTTGGCGGACAGGTTTCCTCCTACGGAAACGTCTTGGTTTGGTCTCGGACGTTCTGGTAGAGATTCTCTCAAACACCGAAACTCTTCTTAGGGCTTTAGAACAGCAGCATTCTGATAATACCGCCTTGATTATGTTGGCACACGGACAATGAGAATCCGTGTCTCGAACATTTCTTTTCCGGGACTTATTCGTACCCCCAGCCCTATAGTACAACTCATCAGTTTGATGACTGGAGCAACCTATAGAGTGTTGGCACGACCTCCCAGGTATAACATCATCATCGTCAGACAAATGTGTTTCCCTCTGGGGATACGACACTTTATTGGCGTCTCCAAAAGTCACTTGTTCAGGTTTACGCTTTTGCGAGCGTGAAAACCTAACGGGCTCTTGAACTTCAACCCGCAATCCAATGCGGTCGGTAACAGGGGCTTTCCCTTTATTATCTTTCTTAGGGGGATTGGTACGACCCCCAGTCTGGATTGTTGTTTGGGGACCTTTCAACGGTCCCAATCGCTCCTTCACTGGTGCTTTACCTCGATTTTCAGGCAGAGGACCGAGGCCACCTTTCAAAGGAACTCTGGATTTAGTGAGATCCACGCTACCACCCGGCTCACTCACTTTTGCCTTAAGCGCTGGCTTTGCTTTTGGCATCCACACCTGTTTGTGCTTGGGCGGCTTCTTAACCATCTCTTCTTTTTGCATCTCTTTCGCTTTCTGCAGAAGGACTCGGGCATGTGCGAGCAATGCGCGACGCTTCTTGATTCGCTCTTCAAGGGTGGAGCGGGTCCTCTTGACACGAACCCATTCGTTCGTTTCTGTCTTGGAGGAGGTGTTGGTCGTTCGTCGTTGTTGTTCTCGGCGCTGCCTGGATTTTAGATCCTCATTATAGCGGATCCCGTCTATCGACTTCGAAGCCTTGGCCAATTGACGTGCAAGGCGTTGACATCATCTTTAGCGCGCCCTCTTTGACAAAATTGGAGCGCCTTTATCAGTTATCTTCACGGCGGATGAGGAGTCTGGATCTACAGCTTCGGCCTCCTTAGATGCCGCAGGGACGTCGCGGGGCGTAGATGCAGCGGCGACGAGGGGATCCTGGATCTTCAAGCCTAAAATCTCGCGGGTGTTTCTGGAAGAGGAGGCCTTCCTGCGCCTGCTTGGAGAGGCGGATCTGGGGGAGGAGGAAGAGAGGTAATCTTTAAACTTTTGTCGATCGAACTCATATTCGATCTCTTCATTCACCCGGATCTTGAATGTCGGTTACCTTCATTGTCGAATTCATTATAATATGGATTGCTTACAAAGAATTCAAAATATTCAATAAAAAAGAATGAAAGATTATAACTTTTCAAAAATAACGTAAGATCCGTTCGTCGTTTCTTGCTTACGTGGGTCTTTAGCCGGTGACGGGAACATCGATATCCGTGGACTACCTGACAATCAGATCAGATCAGGAACTCCGTCGATCCGCGAAGGAATCTAGAAGCAGAAGCGCTTATCTCGGCAACGGCGAGATAATTGCTCTTCTTAGGATTATCGCAACGGGATAATCCTAAGGAATGGATGCGGGTGATGCAGATCTGAAGAATTTCTCTCTCTTGCGTTGAAGAACTCGATCGATCTTTAATCCGGCAGGGCTTCGCCAATTCTCCAAAATTCCAGATCTGAAAAAATGAGGCTCTGAGGCTCGTATTTATAGGCACGGGATGAATTCGGGCTGGAGACACCCTTGGGTGTCTCAACTTGGGCCGAGACACCCTAGGGTGTCTCGGCCTTGGCCGAGACACCTTGGGGTGTCTCGTTTGTGCCAAGACACCTCGGGGTGTCTCAACTCAGGCTGAGACGTTCCGTTTTGCATATTCGTCCGTTTCCGCCGTAACCTTTTCATCTGAACTCGGATTTGAGCGATTCAAAGTGCGTTGGAAAGCCGACGAGGAGTTCTATAAGCTCCAATGATTAGATCATCTGTGGAATAAATGAGACACGAAGGGTATTTCGCCGTTTGTGAATGACACGAGGTTCCCGGTCAGTTCGTATCTTCGTCATTCTGAAATTCCGTTATTTCACGTAGTTCGTCGATTCACTTCAAGCGTTCACCGACATCAATCAAGCTTCTATGAACCAGATAGTGACGTTCATCATCTTCTCTTAACACTGAGTTGTTCATGGAGACCTATAGGTAATTTTCAATGCCTACAAAGACTTCCTAGAAACACACGCAGAGATCGTTTATCGGTCGTTGCTTGCATGGAATCTTTGCCTGTGTCGGGGACGCTTTGATCCGTGGACCGCCGAATAATAGATCTGGGTTTGATCTGAAAGAAGACTCGGTGCTCTTTGTTTCAATTGAGGAAACTTATATCAGAAGTGAATAACCTCAACAAAGCAAGATTACTACTCTTCTCAAGATCAAAACAATGTCTGATCTCAAGGGAATGGGTGAAAAGGCTATAGATCTCTTGAAATCCTCTCTTTATGCGTAGGAATTCACCAAGATCTTGCCTCTCTCTTTCTAAAATTCGTGGCTCTGCTCTGGTAAACATCAACAACTCACCTAAGAGCTCAGATCTCCTCAGTACCCTTCACAAATGCACCAAGGGGGGTATTTATAGGACTTGAACACCATGTTTGCAGATAAGATTCTGTGATTTGAATGTATCTTCAGTTAGAAACGACTTGACCACATTTAGAGATAACCCTAAGGTAGTTAGGAAGCCACTGGAATGCATGAATCATGAAATCTCATCGAAATACGCAACGCGGGAGGCTGATCAGGGCAAAACACATTGTATGCGAGACACAATATTGTGTCTCGCCTGCGAGACACATTGAAATGTCTAGCATGCGAGACACATTGAAGTGTCTCGCAGGTGAGACATACTGGCACGTGTTTTGTTCTGCTGTTTCATCGATATTCGTTCTTCTTTATTTCGCCGATTCGCGCATTCCTTTGCATGTTCCTTAACTTCCTTTTAGCATCAGATGAACTTCTTTGACTCAAACATTGACGTTCATCATCTTCTCTTTGTCTCGAGCTACATGTAGGAACCTATAGGTAATTTTTGACGCCTACAGATCCCCCTCTAAAGTGTTTTAGCCTTATAGAGGAGTCTGAAATACTTTGGATAGGATAGGCCCAACCTTCCATTCTTTAACTTCTTCAGCTTTTAGTCTATTCAGTATTTTGTCGAATAGTTTAAAATTCTTCTGATGCTGTGTTTATCGTCTGATCGTTGTTAAAATCTTGAACTAAAATTGGTGTGTTGATATCTGACTTAGCTCGCATCATTGAATCAACGTTCAATGTTGAACTGATTATCTTCGTCGAAAGCTTATATCTGAATTACGATTGAACTCCCAGGGGTAAATGTGACCTGAAAATTATCTTGAGCGTTATTTTGGTGAATTTATCAATGCGTTGACCGGCGTTGACCTTTGTTGTAATGCATTGACCGACGTTGACCTCCATTGTAATGCATTGACCAGCGTGAACATAGTTTATACTTATACGTTAACTGGAGTCTACACAGTTTAAGCTCTTAAGGCATTGAAGCACGGAGGATCAGTTTATACTCGTATACTCATCAAAGTTTTAGGAATCAGTTTAACTTCGTATACCCATTAGAGGTTCAAGGAGATGCAGTTTATACTTGTATACTCATCGGAGTGTGAATATGTACCCAGAATACATAAAAATGGGAGAACACAGGCGAAAGCACACACGAAACTAGCCGTGGGACCCATCCTGTGCGCGAGACACATGTTGGTGTCTCACTAACAGGCGAGACACCCGCATGTATCTCGTGTGTGAGACACCCGCACGTGTCTCGTGCGTGAGACACTAGAAGGTGTCTCGCATGTAAGGGTAAGGGAGAGAGAGGGGTTCGGTCCTGGGAGCTTTTTGTGTGAGTTTTCAAAACACCAAGTTGATTTCTTCTAAAACTCTTCAAAACCCATACTCCTCAACTAGGATTCTAAATCTCCTCATATTCTTCCCCTTTAAACCCTTAAAATTTGGCCAAACTTCACCTCTCAAGAGTTAGTGTTTGGGTTTGTTGGATTTGAGTCCAAGCTTCTTGATTTGGGTCTTCTTTTCTCCAAGCTTGTTTCCTCTTCTATTCTTGGTAAGGATCAAACCTCATACCCTTGGTGTTGCCTTTTTAAGTTGATTTGGTCCTAATCATGAAAGTTTGATTCTTTCTTGTAGGGTTTTGGTGATTGATCTTTTGGGTTCAAGCTTCTTGCCGTGGATCTTCTTCCTCAAGCTCATCTTTTGATCTCGGGTAAGCTTATCCTTTGCTTTGATTTCAATCAATTCCCTGACACTTTGACCCTATAATTTTGGTTTTTGAGGAGAATTGAAACTCCAAATTTCGGTTCTTAAGTTTTAGTTCTTGAATTCATGGGTTTTGGTTTGAGGGTTTCGGATGATGGTTGAGGATTTTTTTTTTTTGAATGAGAACCTAACTTTGTTCCTGATTTTAAAGAGAAAAGATCGAAGCTTTAATTCTTTAATTTGTTGGAGTTTTAATCCTTGAACTTGGGCATGGCTGAGACCCTTAGCTCTTGCTCATAATCATGTATATAACCTATAATTTAAGTTAATACCCATGCTTCAATTTTGGATGAATTTTTGAATTTTTAGGATAGCCGAAACCCTTTGATTGACTTGTGTGAGAACCATGCCTCTTTACTCGATTTTGTGAGAGGATTTTTGATTTCGTGTATAAGGCACTTGGCTTGATGTACTTGATTATGAGCCGAGACACCCGAAGCTTGATTTTTTCTGAGAACCTTCTGGGTAATAACCAATATATCATTCTTGGCTTTGAACGTAACCCAAAATTTGTAGCTTGGCCTACAACGATGTTCGAAGCTTCAATTGGTCTTTGTTGAGAACTGAGCTCGAGTTATTTGGTTCAGGGTCTTTTGTAGGTTTAATTGGATTTTAATCAAAAAATCCTATTTTATAGAATTTCGGCTAAATTTTGCAATTTCCCTTTTAGTCTCAGATTTATGTACCCTAATTCTTGATATAACTGAATTAAGGGTTCTTTCATGAGTTTCTTTTGATTCAGTACCTCGTATTTGAAATTTTACTAGAACCGCTAACTTTCATTGCAAATTGACGATGTCACTGAAGAGGTCACATATTTCGAGAGGTTATTCAGCCTCTTAGCCACCTGAGAGAAAGACTTCATCATTCGGGGATAAGCTTTTATCGATTTTGTAAATTCAAAATTAATATTCTGAATATTGCACCCTCGTTTGCTCTCCTTTGTGAGGCATTTAGGAAGAGCTGATACCCTCCTTTGTGAGGGTCGATGCTTAAAAGATGTGTTTTGCTTGGTCAAAATACGTCTCAAGGTAAAAGGCGCAATTTCACACTGTATCGTACTCCGTAAGGTGGGGTATATTATTACGTTATTTACGTAATAATATACATTGTCCCTCGTGTGTGTACAACAATTGAAATTGTTTCGCCAATTACAATATAGTGACTCTATCTCACAGATTCGTGAAATGAGTTTGACGCCTCGTTTTGCCTTTGAAATATTCTTCAAATTGCGTTTAATAAATACGCATTATCTATTTTAGTCGAATTCCCCTCAGAGGCGTTCTTGTCCCATGTGGCGAGTGGTCACAGTGGTGAGGCTTACATCTCCGCTGAGGATGCACCGCTCATGGCTATAGTTCCTCAATTCAATCTGGATGGTCCTGAGGAAATTCCTCAGCTTGTGCGAGAGAGAGATCGTCGTACGCTGTGACGACTGATCACCAACACCCCGCTCACTAAAGACCCAAGCTCCACTCAGGCTTTGAGGAAGCCTGACTATCTGTTCAGCGATTTCATCGAAGATCCAGTCGTTTTGACTCTCATGGATGAGAAGTGGTTAACTGAAGATGGTGAGAGTCTGTTATATCTTCCCCCGATTCCTCGCCATTATTCACTCGCACGCTTAAAGACATAGGCCGTGAAGCAGGAGATGTCTTGGCATCTTACAGAAGAGAAGGAGCAAGTGTACTATGGGTACATTACCCATCAAAAGACTCCAAGCTCCAGTGATAGAAATTACATCCGTGGACTCCATCCCGACGTGCTAGGCCAAAATACCGCGCCGCCGAATGAGCTGTCAATCATCGGTAACACGGTGAGGAATTGTCTCGTGAGGTTAGGAAGCGAGCTGATGCGAAGGGCTATAGATGTTTTGGCTGGGTCCATTTCTCAGACAGCAGATGGTGGGCTTGTATGACGAGCTATGTTCTTGGCCGATGGAGTGTGGAGCTGATTGCTTAGTGGATTGTATACGCCCGTTCGCGCCAGTATGTATGGATTGCTAGTTAGTGTACATCGTTTCCGTACGCTGCTGGAACTTTACAACCCGGACACTAATACCTTCCTGACTAAGCATGGAGAGTTGGGTCTGGTCCTACATGAGATGCAGAAGGTATCGGGTCTGTCGATGGGTGATATCCCTTATCAAGAATATTTTCTCTCTGGTCATCAATTGAGTCAGATGAAGATGGCCTCTCCTGCCTGCTATAACACATTGTGGGATCTCATGTGTCATTATTAGACAGCTTTAGTGGGCATTAGTATTATGGCGAAGAAGAAGTTCCCACAGCTGAGCTTGAAGCAATTCGCTGACTATTTGTTCAAGCATTTGGAGGATGGCTCCGGTGAAGCGATTCGTGAATTAGAACCTTTGACTCCCTCAACAATTAACAAACTGATTAATAAGATCAGTGCCCAATCATATACCACTCCTGCTGTCGAGGGCAAGTTTCTGATGGGGACTAAGTTCCGGACTTTTATGTGGCACACACAGAAGCGGATTCAGCCCATGACTCTTCTAGCGGGATATCTTGCTTTTTGGCTAAAGAAGTGCGTTGTGCCGCACCAATTATCTAACTCTTTACCAATAGAGGTCCTCCTTCTAGCCGTCCAGCTTGCTTACGAGAGAGATCTCTCCTTACTTCTGGCGATGGTTGCAGACATACATTGTGACAATTAGTCACCGGATTCACACAGGTGGGAAACAAGCCGACGGCCGAGATCCCTACTGCCAAGGTTGAACTTCCCTATACCTATCTGATGGCATGGCTAGTTCACCATCGTCCTGATTTGATGTCAGCACCGAGTGTCGCGGATTCCTCCATTCCTCTGGTGTAGCTGTTAGAAGATTGTAAATGGGAAGCACGATTGTTCCTTGAGGTGAGGTGACAGCTCCAGATTCATAAGTGCTGGGAGTTCTTTAAATGCTTCCCACGATTCTCCAGCTAGTACGATGATTTGCTGATTGATGAAGAGAGGCCGGGGACGGGTCGCACTTCCCTTGATGTAGGCTGCTTCAAGTGGTTGATGAATACTCAGCCGGGGTATCTTGTCTTCAGAGTGAAGAATCGCTACCATATAGAGCCTTATCTACCATGTCGGTTCGCTCGTCAGTTTGGTTACGACCAACTGTATTGTTTGGGTCAGAAATTATTTTCTTCATTGTATAACTCATTACAACTTTGATCGTTACAACATGTTTAAAAAGATTGGTCTTTTTATAAGGCCTTTATACAATAAAAATAAAAAAACAACAATCTCCTTCAAACAACACATAGAAACTATTTATTAGCCTCTGCATGCGTAGGATCTTTGTCTGTACCGGGGTTTATCCGTGGATCACCACGGATTAGATCCGGTTGACAGAATGGAAGTTTTATGCTCTTGTTTCACAAAGAAAATAATTGCAGAAGTGATAATCTCGACCAAGTAAGATTATGACTCTTCTCGAGATCAAAACCAAGTTTGATCTGGAGGAAATGTGGAACGGGCTTCAGATCTCTCGAAATCCACTCTTTATGCACAGGAATTCACCAATATCTCGCTAGTCTCTCTCAAATTCATCAGAACCTCGCTCTAGCTCCTCTGAAATTCATGGATCCCTTTAGATTTGCCTTTATAAGGGTGATAGAGGTGTATTTATAGATTTTAAATATCGTGTTTGTGGATAGGATCGAAGAACAACTGTTATTATCCTTTTAGGTGGTTTTCGATTGTGTAACAGCTTCCACACGTTTAAGGATAACCCTACATATTTATGGATGACCCTAAGGAGTTCTAGAAGCCAATCTTATCAAAAAACATTAGGATCTGACCTGGGCGAGAGTCACTTTGAAGTGATTCGGAATTTCTGAGTCACTTTGAGGTGACTCGGATTTTCCGAGACAGTTTGTATTGTCCATGGTATTTTGGTCTTAACTCTCACGTTTGACTTTGGAATGAAGTGATTCAAGATACGTTGAAAAACTAACAAAAAGAGCTACAACTTTTGTCTTTTAAGATTTTTTAGATATAAAGTAAATCATGGTCAAAATTTCAATTCTTCTTGAACCATGCATTCTAAATCTCGTTGTTGCTTCCTCTCTTCGTATTTTCACGCGTTTCTTCCGCTTTGTGCACTTCTTCACCTTGCATATTCCTTTACTTCCTTTTGGCATTGAATGATCCTTTTGACTTAGATAATCCTCTCTGACTTAGATAGTGACGTTCATTGTCTTCTCTTCGTCTCGAGCTGCGTGCGGGAACCCATAGGTAATTTTTGACGCCTACAGATACCCTCTTTAAAGTGTTTCAATCTTATTCTTTTGTAGAGGAGGCTGAGATACTTTGTATATGATGGGCCTAGCTTTCAATTCTTTGATTTCTTCAGCTTTCATCCTATTCAGTATTTTTGTCGAATAGTCTGAAATTCTTCCGATGCTGCATTTATCGCCTGACTGTTACCGAAATCTTGAACTGAAAACTAGTGTGTTGATTTCTGAATTAGCTCGCGTTGTTAAATCAACATTGGAATGATCATCTTCATCAGAAATTCATATCTGAATCACGATTGAACTCCCGGGGATTATCCTTTGACCTGGAATTTTTCTGAGCCTTATTTTAGCGAATCTATCGCTGCATTGATTAGCATTGACCTTCATTGTAGTGCGTTTTCTGGTGTTAACATAGTTTATATTCATATATTTACTGGAGTCTACATAGTTTAAGCTCGACCAGCATTGTAACGCGTGGCAGTCCCAAGTATAGAGGTTGCAAGACCAACCGTTGATATTAGTTCATCTGTAGGTACGGATCATACCCTTACATCCCGTTAGTTATTTGCTTAATCATAGGGGAGTTTTGGTTGTAGGACCAGCTATTAGAGCTGATACGGTTACTATTGCAAATGCTTTAAAGGTTCCTCATGGAGGCTTCGGCTAGAATTGATGTTGTCCTGGGTGCTTAAGTCACGAGACCAACTGATAAAGTTGGTACATCAGTGACTATCATACTTATAGGATTTTTAAGAAACCCTCAGCCATCAACGGATTTGATAAGGCTCTACCGACTACCGTTTGAGTTGGGCTAGCATACGGATTGTCTAAGTCCGTTTCACATGTAACGTTGTGCTAAAAGAGTTAACTCTCTTAGATTTAGTGCTATGGTATTGAATACATAAATTTTTCCATTGTTATGAAAATAGACTACCTGGCAACGCGTGTTGGGCGTAGACTTGAACAATCCTTCGATCTTGGGTTATCCTTAAGAATATTATGTGTAATACTCTCTGGGAACTTCACGTTGGAAATAAAGAAAGCAGTTTATCCTCATATACCCGTTGGAGGTTAGGGAAATAGTTTATACTCGTATACCTGTTGGAGTATGGGAGAAGTTTAACCTCATATACCTGTTAGAGTATTTCGTTCTCATTTGGCTTATTTTGCCGTCATGATACCGGCGTCAACCAAGTCTTAAATGCTATTTTTTAGAGTAATACAAGCCTTGGTGGGGTGATGAACCCTCTTGTGATATGCACAGTACTTTGGATCCAAAATCTTGTTTGCTTCCACCTGATTTGTAATCAGCGGTAGCTTGATTTTGTTGTAGGCAAGGAGATACTTGAAGATGGCTGGAACTTCATCATCTTCGGAAGAATACTCCTCCTAAAAATTTGGATTAAGAGTCCCTTGTTGCCTCTAAGGTTGCTGTTGTTGAATGTCGACAGCAGTTGTAGGTGCTTTAGCCGTCGGTTGGTCTCTTTCGGCTTTCGTGTTTTTGAGAAAGTGTTCAGCCTGTTCACCGTGTAGTTTTAACTCTTTCCAACTATTGGATGGTATGACCCCTAAGGCTTCAAGGATATTGATAGAAAGATTGTTGTAGCATGTCTGCAATATGAACTCCTCTGTGACAGAATCCCTATAATTCATTACCTTGTTACGAAAGTGTTTGACAAAACTGTCAACTGACTCACCGTCCTTTTTCTTCTCATCCAGAATAGCTTCGATCGACACTTTGGTGTTATCATCAAAGAAATTGTTAAGGAACGAGCTTTCCATATCGTCCCAGCAGTTAATGCCCCCCGGCTTGAGACGTCGATACCAATCGAAGTCCGTCCCACGAAGGGTACCCATAATGAACAAATTATCAGGGGTTCATTCCTAGACATCACACCCAGGTGGGACTTGAAATATATTAGGTACTTAGTGGGTGAACCTTTCCCATCAAATGGTGTGAAGTTAATTAGACTAACTTTACTGGGTACGGGACTGAATCCCACTCTCTTGGATAAGGATACGGAATGTCGGTCCTCTTCACTTCTTGAGCCAATAGCAAGGCATTGACCTTATCTTCCAGCTCCTGCATCATCTTATTGTCCTTGCCCGCATCTTTTTTTGGAGGATGTCGAGAAAGATTAACTAAACCACCCCCCAGCGATATTGAGGGGTGTAATTGAACCACCCCTGGTGTTACTGAGAGATGTGATTGGGCCACCCCAAGTATTTTTGAGGGGTGCCTCAGCCATAATGACTTCGTCCACTTCTAGATCGCTGTCAACTACGACGTTCTGAGTGCGGCGACTAGATTCAGCATGTTGACTGGACTCAGGTGGTGGTTGAAGTCGTTGAACCTGTAACTCCCTCATCTGCTGCATGGTCAACTCCATCTTCATTTTTATTTCAGCTCTGAGTTCCTCTCGCTATCGAGCTAAAGCCTCTTGAAGCATTTGAGCTACTAGGTCGGGAGTGATTTTGAGTGACTCTATTGTTTCCCCTATGCTAGATATTGTATCGTTTGAGGTGATTACGGAGCAAGTATCCGGCAATTCGTCTTTCGAAGATAGTCCTTCGTGCGTCCTTGGGTAATCCCTATGTCCGATGGCTTCTAGTTGGAGCCAAGATATTCGTTAGGATATCCCTGAATTGACTTTTCTTCTAGGAGAAAAGTTAGGATTAGAGCCGTTTGAAACAATTACAGACTTTCCTTTGTCAACCATGTTGATGGTGACTTTAGGAAATTCATCATCCTAGACGATGGATTTTCTCTCATAAAAACATCTTAGCTTAGGCTTCAACGCTTCGGTGGAAAGTTTCTCAAATACCGAGACCTTTTCTGAAATGGTCCTGAGGTAGCTACATTTTGATAATACTACCCTGATAGATCTCCTGCATGGACAGTAAGAGCTGGTTTCTCGGACACCCTCCTTTTAGGATTTGTTCACACCCCAGCCTGATGGTGCAACTCATTAGAGTAATCCATCGCTTGTTGGTGTGATTCCCCAAGTATAACGTTGTATTTTGACGGACACGTCTTTTTTTGGGGATGAAGAACATTGTTGATATTCTCAGGACGATTTATTGTCACCTTTGAACGATCCAAGGTCACATCAGGAGTCACACATTTAGAACCACCACCTTGTGAGCGTGGAACCTTAACGGGCTCCTGGGTTTCAATACGAACCCCTAGACGATCGATGTCAGGATTCCTCTTATACACGATGCACGAACATGTACAATAAGGTGCCCCGGTTTGTTTGGAGGCGGTGAGAAACCTTTAAGCAGCCTTTGGCTTGACAGGAGTGTTTGTACGACCCTCAGCCTGAGGAACCACTCGGGTTTTGTTCACTGGAGCTTTGCCTCTATCTTCGTGTGAAGGCCCGAGATGTTCCGTCATCATAACCTTGAATTTCTACATGTCAACACTGCCGTGAGACTTCTCCGGAGGTGCAAGATTGACTGGAGTAGGAACAAGACTCGACGGAAGTGAAGAAATGGCTGCGGGAGGTAAATTAGGTGCGAGACACCTTGAGGTGGCTCAGGCTTGGCGCGAGTCACCTTGGAGTGACTCGCGCTTGGCCGAGTTACTCTGAAGTTACTCGGGATTTCCAATCTTTTTGGCCGATGTTTTAGACTTTGGCCTCCAAACTTGGCGTAGTTTTAGTGGTTTTTTACCACCTCTTCCCTCTGCAGTTTCTGTGCCTCCTACACAAGAATCCGCGCATGCGCGAGTAGTGCATGATGCTTTTGGATGCATTCCTCAAGTGTCGAACGGGTCCTTTTAACGTGGATCCATTCATTAGTTGATGGTCTAGAGGAAGAGCCATTTACTAGCTGCTGGAACGCTTTGCGCTTTCTGAATTTCAGATCCGCCTCATAGCGGATCCCATAGATCGGCTCTAAAGCCTTAGCGAGCTAATGTACGAGGCGTTTCCGTTGCCTTTGACGATCCTTCTTTGTTAGAATTAGCACGCATTCGTTAAACAACCCCTAGGCTGAAGAGGAGTCATTGTGATCTGAAATTCCAGCTTCCTTGATGCTAGAGGAGCATTGCGAAGGGCTGCCTTAGCAACAATTATGCGTGAGTCACCCCGAGCCTTCTCTGCTGCTAATATCTTCCTATACTTGCGGGACGAGGAAGATCTTGAAGAGGATGAGGAGAGGTATTCCTAAAACTTGGCCTGGTCAAACTCGTACTCGATCTCTTCTTCAACCGGGATCTTGATCCATGGTTTCGGCATGACAGCCTCAGTAGAGAGACTGTTGGCTCCCACTGTGGTCGCCAGTGTGTTTGGGTCAGAAATTATTTTCTTCATTGTATAACTCATTACAACTTTGATCGTTACAACAAGTTCAAAAAGATCGGTTTTTTTATAAGACCTTTACAAGATGAAAAGAAAACAACAATCTCCTTCAAACAACACACAGAAACTATTTATTAGCCTCTGCTTGCATGGGATCTTTGCCTGTGTTAGGGTTTATCCTGTGTTAGGATTTGCCTGTGTCGTTTGTAAAGATTGTAATCTTCATCTTGGCTCCTTGAAAATACGAGAGTCGTCAAATTGTAACTTCCGATGTTGATTGTGAAGGCTATTGATTAGAGCTTTTATCAGTTGTTATGAAGGTCGTCAGATTGTAATCTTTATCGATCTACATGAAAGTCTTCGAATTGTAGCCTTCTGGAAGCCATCAAATTGTAAATTCTATCATCGGTGTTTGATGGGGATAAGCTATCTATAGTAATTTTTAGACAGCCTACACCTACTACTATTAGAATTGAATCCAATAATAGTAGTAGTCGTCCTCGAGGGCTTGTAGAGAGGAATATCCAAGAAGCTAAGGAGCCTCCATGGAATAATTCTCAAAGCAGACCTGGGTCGATATGAATTCGCTCGACCTTTGTTGATCTGACATACCCAGTGTAATAGAGGGGTCAGTTTTGGTGGTTGTCCTTGATGAGCATGTCATCCAGAGTGAAGGTAATGCAAGGCTTCTGCTGATGACATTATAGATCATCAATGTATAAAGACTTGGGTATGTGAGAAAGGAACACCTCATTATCCATCAACGTTTCCCTCAAAACCTCTCTCATATCCTTAGATAGACATAGAAGTTCATGCAAGGTTATACAAGCCGAGATATTGGCTAACTAAGCCAGTATATCATACCGAAACAGAGCTTTGAGTCCAATAGATATTGGATGAAAAAACATTGTCAAACCTCGTTTCCTTTTGTTTGGCGGGTTCGGTTGTTTGGAAGGTTTTGCATGATCATAGTTCTTTAGGTTGCCCTTACCACATCTTGTCCCTATAGGTGTACTATGATTTGGTTGAGCTGTCATGACAATCTGTTCTTTCTCTAAATCTGTGATTGAAGAGACTTGCAAAGACTCCTCATCAATGACTGGAGGGATGGCGTTACAAGATCTTATCTTGTGTTTGGCTTTTTCATAGTCCATTGGCTTAGTGGATGCCCAATGTTCGTTTTGAAGGAGGTTGGGATGAACCCACATCATCTCTCTTTTAGTATTGTAAGTGGATAAAGCCTTGACTCTGTCAACCTTATTGATCATGATTTATTAGTTCCATTCTTGTGGTGGGGATGAAATGACTTCATTTTGAGCTTGGGTCTCTAGCATAGACACAAATTGAAGAGTTATATTGCTAGCATTAATATTCTTTTGCTCAAGTTAGAGCTTAAGGATTCCTAAGTCCACGAATGTCTATGGTTTATCCTTGAGGATAACAACGGCTCTTCATTAGGTGTCCCAGCATTCTATAATAGAGGCAATAGTTAGGATCATCAATTTTCCCAACCTCTTCAGGGCGTCGAGCTTCGGGAAGCTTCTACTAATCGCCCTTATTGAGCACATGAAAGATGGTAATAGTTTGCTTATCTTTGTAAGTGTAGCTTCATTAGGTACCCTTCTGAGGCTCTTTCTTTTGATTGTCAGGATTTTTAATCTCGATAGCAAATGTATCTTTAGTCTTTGATAGGGACGATTGTCCCTATTTGTTCTCGTCCCCTTTGAAGTTGGTGTGGGATTCAAACTTTTTGAAGTGCTCGGCAGATTTCTCTACAATCTCCGCCTGCTTCATAAGATTTTTTTCATGAGTTTTCTTTAACAACACCCATGTGAGCTTTTATGTAGCTCAAAAAAATGTGCCAACATGTCTGAAGTAACATTAGGAGTATCATATCTTAGCACTGCAAACTTAAATTGCAAAAGCGCTCAGTATAGTTTAGCCAAGTCATTGCTCCTTTGCTTCTTAGAGAGAAGCTTAGCCATGGTGATATCTGACTGCTGCTCATGACATTAGGAGAGAAACTGGTATTCTACATTAGCCCAAGATTTGATTAATCCTTCAACTAAGTTCTAGAAGCAATTAAAGGCTACCCCCTTAAGATTGTCAATGAACAATCTTGGCTTGATGACATTATCCTACTATATTTCCTATTTGTTGATGAAGTAGTAGATGTGCTGGTTAAGAGATCTCTTTCCATTGAATATATGTAATGTCAGTGGCTTAAACTTTACTGGGTAGGGAACAAAATCTCACTTAATGGGGGTAAGGTCGGGTAATTCTAACCTTCTTCAGCTCCATTCGCTGTGTGAGAGCATTGAGCTAATTTTGGAGGTATTCAAGGACCTTCGCCTCATGGCTCTCTTTCAGTGGGGTTGTCATCTCCGATCATGAGTGAACGAAATTAGCATATTCTTAATGCAACTGTTCTTTCTCAAAAGGAGCTTCAACAATAGGTTGTTTCCCTTTTGAGGAGCTTGTATGATGTTGCTAGGAGGCAACCATGAGCTACTATAGCATCGCTTCGAGGCATTGATGCCTTCTTCTAGGCTTCCATTTGTTGGAGGAGATCTTCATGAGCTTCTATGTCTACTATATCCATTACCCACCTCTGCCCTTGACTTGAACTAGGGGTTGCATTTGATGCTATAGAGGAGTTCGCATCGCTAATGGTAGGTAGATCTGTTCTAGGAGATACCTGTGGTGTGTGTGCTCAAGAGTGAATAGTAAAAGGGAATTTTTGACCTTTGCCTGGACCTTATATGACAATAAAAGCTATTGGTGTCTAGGAGTATACCCCTAATGGCAGAAGAATACCTTGGGTCAAAAGGACTATTTACATCTTCATCATTATCTCCATTTGGCACACTGGTCATATTGATCATGAATTTTTAAAGGTCGGTTTTCTTCTTTCTAGTAAGTCATCTCCTTTTAATCCTAGCCTTTGAAGGCACGAGAAATTAGCTAAATGATTAAACATTGATTCCTTTGGAGGAATAGATTTGCATTAGCAATTCATTTGAACTGCCATGACGATTTTCCTTAAGGTCATGCCATGCTGACATTGGAGCGCCCTCTTTAGAGAAAGAAGTCCTCTTAAATTAGTGGGAGCTTCAACTTAGCTTTGGTGGTTGCTCCTCTTGAGAGCAACTTTACAGGCTTAGACTTTGGTAAACGAATATCACCTATGACGATGTTGTTTTGACCCTTGGATAGCGCGATCAATTAAGTCCTTAGAACAAATCAAAGATTGTAATTTGAACAAAGAATCGCTATTGGTGATATTTTCCCCTTGGTAACCCCCATTCTTAGCTCCTATTAAGGAAACATCACGAGCATCACAAGATGATTTCAAATGAACCCCCAGAGGGGTTGTAGACTAAAGTCCAAAGTTAGGAGACATATGAACGTCTTGACAATCAGTTAGGATGAGGGTTGATATTTCTCGGCTTTGGACGACCTTCGTCTAACCCTCAATGAAGTTAAGAATGTTGTTGGCAAGTGTCACCTTCTTTTAGGTGAAGATCGAAACGGACCCTATCTCACACTGTAGCGAATCTTATGCTAGCTTCTTGTGGTAGCCGTGGTTGACTTGTCAGAGGAAATAAATTCGTCGAACTTTGCTTATTCAAATTCAATGACCAGTGACTCAGCAAAACCCTAAGGCCTTAATGTCAGACTGTGACATTGCATGAGAAGGAATTACCTAGTAGAGTCGTCATCCTAATTTGGATCTTTGAATTATAATTAATACATATTACAAATTCAAAGAGTTATAAATAAAATAAGAAAAACTTGTATTCTTGGGTTCTTTTCCGTGTGCTGATGGAGCATTAATCTCATACTCCGTTAACGATCTGACTAAAGCGCTGGGTCTTCTGTTGATTGTAGATTTTAGAGGCTCTTTCAAAGATGTTGAAGTCATCAAGTAGGTAGCTATCCCAAGTTAGTAACTTGACAATTGCTTCTAAGTCCAAGTGTCCAAAAATAAGCAATCTCCCCTCCTCTTATAGACTTAGAGAGAGAGAGAGAGAGAGAGAGAGAGAGAGAGAGAGTCCATTAAATGTAGATTTAGTGGCCCTTAACTTAGGAGATAATGGCGAGAACCATTTTCACAAAATAGCTTTTGAAATGGTCAATGGTGAGCTTCACTAGTAATGGTCAAGGGCGAAGCTCACTGAGTGGTCATCGGAGAAGCTCATTCTTGTGAGCTTCACCAAAACATGGGTAGCCCACTTCCCTATAGGGTGTTAATAATGCAATTCGACATGGATCTTTTTAAGCAAAATTTGTGTGATACTTGGGCAAGCTTTGTAATGGTTCAGGTGAGTTTCATCATGTGCTTGTGTTTGAACCCATATGAAGTGTTTAATGTATAGGCATTCACTTATTTGGGTTTGAACTGAGCATTAGTCTAAGAGGAAGAGTACATTTTAACCATCTGCACCACTCTGGGTTAACACTCGGAAGGACTACCTTGCTCATCATCAAAAGAGATTTATAGGAAGTTGGACGCTGCCATCACAAGAAAAAGCGAGATCCCTTATGACTTGACTTCGAGTCACGACCTTTTACCAACGATATCTTAGGAATGCCCTTGCTTCCAAACTTTTGAATGCCAAACATCAAATCCTATAACGGGACCACTGATCCTCTCGACTATGTCAGCGACTTTAGAGCAGCTTTAGAGCATCGATGGCCCTTTTAGGAGTTTCAGGCGGAATTCTTTGTCGAGCCTTCGCCACAACCTTGGAAGACTCGACACGAAATTGACACTCTCATTTCAAGCCGATTTCGGTGGGCTCTTTTAAAGAGTTCAATAGCATATTTGTTACATACTTTGCTAGCAGTGGGAAGATTAGAAAAGACTCAGTGTTGCTACTTACCATTGAATGGAAGAAGGGGGAGACGATCTAAGAGTTCTTGCTCGATTCAGCGAGGTGGTGTTGATGGTTGATAATGTAGACACAACCACCGCCATGCATGTCTTGTCTCATAGGATTCAAGAAGAGAAGTTAAGCTGGGATCTCTTAAAAGACCCTCTGTTAAGCTATATAGAGTTGCTTACTTGAGTCATGAGTTTGCCCGAGCAGAGGAGAACGAGAGGGCCAAGCATGGGTACCAGAATGATAGAAGGTAATGGGATGAAAAAAACATAATGAGAAGAAAAGAAAAGATAGAGATGAAAAGGAACAATGAAAAGCAGATGAAGACCTTCACAAAAAGGTTGATAGGAAGAGAGAGTAGGACTCCTCCTAAAAGAAGATAGAGAAACATGAGTTTACTCCTTTGAACACCTCAAGAGAAAATATTTGCATGGAGATAAAGGGTAAGCCATACTTTAGATGGCTTGGAGAGTTGAAATCTAGACCAGTAAAAAGAGACAAAAGAAAATTTTGTATCGTAATGACCATGGTCATTCCACAGAGAATTGCTTCTAAATAAAATACTTGGTTGAGTCTCTCATAAAAAATGGTCATCTAATTAAATTCATTAAGGACAATGCTCACAAACAAGTCAAGTAGAGGCTTGTAAGCCCATCAAGGCCTCGACGAAACACCCCATTGGAAGAAAATAAACATGATTCATACCATCACTAGAGGTCCCTCAATGGTTTATGATAGTTTTTAGGGCAAAGAACCCTAGTAAGAGGACAAGAGCAAAGGCTGATGAGACAATCATCATGTAACGCCCTGCCCCAAAATCCCGGAGTCGGTACGCTATTAGATCTGATGGACTGCCTCACAAACCACCACATGTCTTTTCAGCATGTTTTGTCCTCACTTACGTGCTCCCTGGAAAATTTCCCAGGGGGTCACCCATCCTAGAATTTCTCCAGCTCAAGCACGCTTAACTTTGGAGTTTCTAAGAGTTGGGTTCCCGAAAAGAATATGCATCTTGGTGGTATGAGTATTCCAATCAAATCTATTAATACTAATCACATCACCCTCTCAAGGGTTGGGGTATTACATACTCCCCCACTTAAACTCGCAACGTCCTCGTTGCGCCAAATTATATCATCCAAGACCGTACCATCCGTGTGAGATTCTAGAGGTGGCTCCTATGGCTTCAAGAGGTGGCTCCCACCCTCTTAACGTAGTACTTTGCACCGCATAGCACTTAGCTCTCACAATTCCGGTTGGCTTGGCTCAGTTTGGAGTTCATATGATATTTCTAATTTCTAGTCAAACATTTTATTTGTGCAGCAGATTTTCTGTAGGACCTATCATCAGTAAATTGAGCATATCTTTCTCTAGGAAAACTATCTTTAGGTATGGTTTTCTGTTTTGAAAACTAGATTCACATATCTTTCAATTGGAATTAGTTTGGTTCAATTTGGATTTCATTTGTTATTTCAAATTTCTAGTTCAATAGTATATATGTGCAGCAGATTTTCAGCAGAACATAACAAACATGATTATTTGCACAAGAAATCATATGTAAACCTTCAATAATGCACGAAACTTTAAAACGAAGAATAAGACATCTAAATTCAGATAAAAAATATTTTAAATTATTTTTAGATCTTAAAACACTTCTGTAAATTCATGCTTAATCTCTTTAACATGAAAAGACCTAGTCTTTATACATATATACAAAAGATCCAATTTTTATATACAAATTAATTGATTTGGCTCTATAAAACTCATTAAAAACTCTTCAAAAATATTTTAAAAACTAGAAGGGGGATTAGTAGAGATGATACTCACCTGGGGTTGTAGGAAAACTTGTTAGAAGCAACATCGAAGGAGATCTCCACTCCAAAAGCCAAAAATCAACAAAAACCCAACTTGAAAGCCTCCAATCTTCTCCAAGAATTCAAAATAGGGTTTATGGGGGTTTGTTGGCTATTAGGGTTCTTAGATATGATAAAAGAAAGGAATTTTCATGAAAAATATAGGTATTTATAGAGGTAAACCCGAAACAAACCTATTAGACCCGAACCAAGAAACCTAGTCTGACTAGGAAAATACCCCTTCGGTATTTTGGCTGAAACTTTCTCATCCGAACTCGGAATGAGGTGATCTAAGACTTGTTAGAAAGATGCTGAAGAGACCTACAACTTTGGTCTTTTACACTTTTCCAAATTCTAACTACATCGGTGTAAAAAACATAAAACATCATAACTGGTCATTATTCCCAGATTTTCACTCTTTTGGCCTTTGTGCATATTTTATGCATTTGCACTCATATTTTCACAAATATATATTGAATTGATCTCAAATCAATTCTTATCATATCCAAACATCAAAATATATTATTTTTTACCATATAACATATTTATCATTATTTATCATAAAATATTCAAATTTACGGGGTTTTACATTCTTCCCCCCTTAAAAGAATTTCATCCCCGAAATTCCACAATCGCATCTCAAAGCTTAGAAACTGGGAAAACACAATAAGAAGGTATAATTCATAATAAGAATTCCTTCTGTACCCATCTCATAGTATTAACACAATGATATTTAAAGTTAACTACCTAAAATGCAAACATTCTCCCCTAAATCCCTAATTAAACGAAATTGGTACGTCGAGCGAAATAATTCAAACAATGAAACCCTCATGTATATACCATATGTTTCAAATGATTAAGGATCAGGTGACAAAATCTCCATTCTAGTGTTAAATATAAATATAAATGTGACTAAACAACATAGATAAAGACTACTATCAAAGCATATAAGCATAAGAATTTATCACCATCATACATGTCCAAACAGGTGTGGGTAGTCGCGACGAACATCCTCCTCGCTCTCCCAAGAAATCTCTTCGGCTCCTTGCCGGTTCCACTGAACTTTCACTAATGGAATGACTTTATTACTAAGCTTTTTATTCTCTCTAGCAAGTATGCATACCGAAATCTCTACGATAGTCAAGTCATCCTGAATCTCAATCTCTGGTGAATCAATCACGCTCTGTTGCTCATCATCCCGCAGATGCTTCTTAAGTATCAAAACATGAAAGACATCGTGTATACTCGACATCGATGCTGGAAGATCTAACCTGTAAGAAATAGCTCCAATGCGCTCGATGATCCTGGAAGGACCAACGTATCTCGGGGCAAGCTTCCCCCGTCTACCGAATCGCTAAACGCCCTTCATCGGTGTTACTTTCATCATAACTGAGTCTCCGACCTGTAACTCTAAAGGTCGTCTCCTCTGATCTGCATAGCTTTTTTGCCGACTCTGCGCCGTAAGAATGCGCTCTCGAATCAATGCCACCTTCTCTGTGGTCTGTCTAACTAACTCTGGACCAATCAATAAACTATCCTATGGCTCTGTCCAACATATAGGTGATCTGCAAGGTCTCCCGTACAAAGCTTCATATGGTGCCATCCTGATGGTAGCTTGATAACTATTATTATATGCAAATTTAATCAGTGGGATATGGTCCTCCCAGCTACCCTGAAAATCCATAATGCATGCTCTCAGCATGTCCTCTAAGATCTGATTCACCCTCTCGGTCTTACCATCTGTCTGGGGGTGAAAACGCTGCTAAATGACAACTGACTGTCAAAAGCATCCTGGAAACTCCTCCAAAAATGAGATGTGAAGCCTGAGCCCCGATCTGTGATAATCGTCTTCGAAACTCCATGCAATCTAACAATCTCCCGAATGAAGATCCTCGCATACATATCTGTAGTATAAGTCGTCCTCATTGGTAAGAAATGTGTAGACTTAGTCAATCTGTCCACTATAACCCAAATAGAATCATTTCCTTTCTTTGACTTAGGCAACCCCACTATGAAATCCATGGAAATATCTGCCCACTTCCACTTGAGAATGGGTTAAAGTTGTAGGGTTCCTGCATGTCTCTGATGTTCTACCTCAATTTGTTGGCAGGTATAACACTTAGCCAAAAAATCTAAAATCCCTCTGCGCATACCACTCCACCAAAAATGCCTCTTTAGATCCTTGTACATTTTCCTTATGCATGGATGTACTGTATATCCGTTACGATGCACCTAAACTGTCACGAAATAAGCCATACCCTCCGGGTCTGCATCAAAACACCTCGTAGTCCCACTAATGATGTGTCCACGTAAATGACAAATGTCGTATCACTGTTTAGAACAGTCAAAATTGTTATTGTAGTCTATCTTGCCTTAATAATCTTAAAGGCTTCCTGGCACCCCATGCCCAAAGCAAACTATACACCCTTCTTTGTAAGGTGTGTAAGCAGTATCATAATATTCAAAAAGTCCTGAATAAACTTTCTCTCATACCATTCTAAAACTACGAACCCCTGTAATGGTTCTTAGTGGCTCCCAATCTAGTACAGCCTCAACAATGGCTGGATCCATTGTTATGCCCCACCTACTGATGACGTGGCCTAAAAATCTAATCTCTTATAGCCAAAACTCATATTTGCTGAACTTAGCGTATCACTGATGCCTCTAATCTCGATTGTCCGCTATCCCCGTAATGCTAATAGAGGATGCTGCTCGCGCACTGTCTCCGATCTCGAAAAGATAATGATGTCGTTAATAAATTGACTACGAACTGGTCCTAACATGGATGAAAAACCCAGTTCATCAAATCCATGAATACCGCGGGTGCATTGGTCAGCCCAAATGGCATGACAAGACCTCAAAAGACCCATATCGAGTCAGAAAATGCGGTTTTAGAAACGTTCATTTACCGCATTCGCAACTAGAAATAACTAGAATGAAGATCAATCTTCGAGAAATGCTGCGCTCCCCACAGCTAGTCGAACAAGTCATAAATCCTCGACAGTGGATCCATGATCCGAGAAGTGACCTTGTTCAACTCACGATAATCGATATACAATCGCATGCTATAGTCCTTCTTCGCCCATGAAGAAGACCGGTGCTCCCATGAAAAAAAAGAAAATGACTCCGACAAATAAAATCCTGAGTTAACAACTCATCTACCTGAGTCAGTAGCTCCCTCCGCTCAGCGGGTGCCATAAGATATGATAGGGTGCTCGGAAAATCGGTACGGTGCCTGCTGCAACTCGATGCAGGGAAACAACCTCTCTCACTGGAGAAAACATAGGTATGTCCTGAAAGACATCCTGATATACTGAGACAACTCCGGTCTCGCTCAAAACTACACCCCAATCCCGTATCATCACCTCTTCGACTTATGCCAGAAATGACTTCGCATTATGGTTACCCTATGAGGTTGCTACTATCTATATAATCCCAACGAATGCTCACAAGCATACTGTTTTAGCAAAACAGTCGGTACTGATATTGTAGGATGATAACCATTCCATACTAAGAATGACGTCGAAAGTCGACATCCACAACACGACCATGACAAAGATGAACTCAAACTCATCTATACTAATGACACATCTCCTACATATACTCTCTAATAGGGACACCTCCCCTAAAGGAGTAGAAACTGATAATGGAACGCCGAAACACTGTGCTACAAGCTGATGTCTAATCATGACATCATGATAGATAAAAAAATGTGAAGCTTCTGAATCAACAACATCTATCCTCCAATGTTGGCCGTAACTGCTACCCTAAGATTATTGACCCTAATCTCTATCATGCTAGTCTCCTGCTGGTGTACTGCGATAATTCTTTGCTTTATGTCCGATCTTGTTATAATTGTATCATGTGTCCCGAATCATGCGCTGCTGCGGTGTCATCAAATCATGTTTGCTATCTTCTTGTAATGTCTTTATTGCTGATAGTAAAAATCCTTACCCCGCTGTTGGGGTCCTCTAGATCCCATAATAGGCCTCTTGCCCTTGACATTGCCATCATGCTAGTCCTGATTTCGTAATTAACTATAGGCATATCTCACTGTTTTAAGCAAACTAGCTCTAACTGCTTGTCGAAAAAGTAAACAAAATTTTCCCAAATAAGTGATATTCACTGTCCCGACGAAAATCTAAAATCGTAGCTATCCTTTGCTGCTATTCTCCGGTGATATCCTCTGTGCTGATTATATTTAACCTTTGGTTTGGTACTGAGTCTACGTTAAGGAATTTTCACATATTCCTTTTTATTTATAAGCTGCATATGAATCCAATGTGCCCTGCACTATGGTGTTCTCAGCGTCCTACATCTTTCTTATTCTTACAGAGCCAAGCCTCCTGCTCTGTATCTCTATCAATAAATGGTTGTGATAATATAATCATTAGTATTACCTCTTCCATTGGCACAATTAGTACAACGGATGGTAGAACTCTAGAAAATGTAATGTGGCTCGCTACTCCCTCCTCGAGTGTTGCTAGTCTCTGTTTTTGCAAACGGTGCCATAAAGTCGATCAAATACTGTAGAGCCTGCTGCGGCTCGGACTCTGCTTGCCCAGCTCTCTGGGTATGAGTTTTATCTTGTTCCAATATTTATAATATCAAGAGGAGAGCTTATGATCACAGTAAGTAAGATCACAAACATATATACATATATATAACGTATCACAATACGTATTCATAACATATAGTATTCATGCAAATACTTCAAATCAACATAAAATAATTGTCATAAAAAAATTTGAAATTTTGAGATATACGCACATATCGTCCTCACTCATTCTAGGAATTCCTAACGGACTCTATACGTGAATCCTAGGAAACTCTATCCTAGCTCCACAATTTGACACAGGAATGATCCTAAGGATACTGGAACTAGAGCTCTGATACTAACTGTGACGCCCCGCCCCGGAATCCCGGAGTCGGTACGTTATTAGATCTGATGGACTAGCCCCACAAACTACCACATGTATTTTCAGCACGTTTTGTCCTCACTTACGTGCTCCCTAGAAAACTTCCCAGGGGGTCACCCATCCTAGAATTTCTCCATGCCAAGCACGCTTAACTTTGGAGTTTCTAAGAGTTGGGTTCCCGAAAAGAAGATGCATCTTGGTGGTATGAGTATTTCAATCAAATCTATCAATACTAATCACACACCCTCTCAAGGGTTGGGGTATTACACATCACCTTTACAAAACAAGACTTGGAAGGGGTACATACTCCTCATGATGATCCATTAGTGGTTACCCTTAAAATAGAAACCCCTAATGTGAAGAGTGTTCTTGTGGATGGAAGTAGCTCTATAGATATATTATTCTATGAATGCTTTAAGAAGATGGTATTAAAGTAAGAATATTTAAAACTGATGATGATGCATTTATATGTATTTTCTAAGGTATCAGTGTCATCTGAGGATATGATCATGCTCTCAGTATGTGTTAATGTGGTGTTTGTGAATATGTTGAGATTGCAAGTGCACAATCAAGTTATAGTATAGTTACAATGTCGATCCCACGATGAATGTGTTGTAGGAATTAATCAAAAGTGATTCTTAAGTATGTGTGTGACAATTTGGAGTGATAAATGTGTGATTGTGAAGAGACAAGAGGAGAGTGCTTGTGATTATATATAAAATAAAGCAAAACTAGATTGAGAGGGGAGGAAGAAAGATGAAGAAAAAGAAGGAAAATAAAATCAAGAATCAAATAAAGGAAAATCAAGAATAAAGAGGAAAATCAAGAAAGTATAAGATGGAGGATTCAATTAAATATATGAGGAATCTAGAATTGAATCCACTAGTCAATTTCAATTATAAATTATGAACTATTCTCATTTTATCATGTTTTACTTTAGATTTATTAAGCATAGACTATCAAATTTCATATTATCTCTAAAGTCCTCTTCTTACAATCTTTTGAACAGACAATGACTGTGAAACCCTCTCCCAATGATGTAATATTTTGCATGAATAAAGACTACAAAACTCTTGCCTCTCGTACAATATTCTTGAATCAAGCTACACCCTCTACTAATCCTAGATTATAAGAATATTGGCTCTCTCTCCTCTGCTTCTCAGTTTTTCTCTAACAATAGAAGAATATATATAGGGAAACCAAAACCCTATTTCTAGCCTAACTTCCTAATTAGAATAGGATTCAAACTCTTAATCATGATGAGACTTAATCTCCTAATCATGATAGATCTTTAACCCTATCTAATTCTCATGAAGTTATACAAAGAATCAAAGACATAATCCCAATAATCTCCACTTTGGATTTGATTCCCAAACTCCCTTGAAGATATATCATCGCTGTCTTGAAACATTGTCTCTCCTGCTAGCGTCTTCTATTCTTTTACACTTCAAATTGAAGCATCTGCACTCCTAATTGAAACACCTGTACTCCAACCTGGATGTCCATATGACCCTCACTTTCATCTACCTTGTCGTGGTACCTCCACTTCTCTTGTGCGCGCCAAGAGATCTTCGCCACCTCTGACATTAGAAGCAAATCAACCATGCTTCTCCTCCCGAACTGAACTTGATAGAAGTCTTCCCCCACTTACTGTCCTCATACTCCACCTGCATCGCTCGTCTCAAATCATATCGGTGCACCTTTCCTACTGCACACTACGAGCTGGATGCCTCTATCTCCTCCATCACTTGTCTTGGACTAAATATGAGCGCTCATCGTCTTCAAGTCCAATTCTACCATCTCCATCAGCATATGTGTCACTCTGCCATACCTGCTAGCAAGCTCCACCTAATCTGGCACTGTCCTCCTCGATTCTAGCCACCAACCAACTACTGCTCCTGTGATGGTTCTGAATAATTATATGCTGACAACTCTAATACTAGAATCACGTCTGATTCTCTATACCAATCTCATCCGTCACATACTCGTTTACCTTATCTATCATCAGATTTGTCTCGTTACCACCATCAGATCTTATCAGCACTTTCTGACCGATCTTAACAAAATCTAAAAGATCAAACCCTCTCAACACGTTCGGAGCTCTATAAAACCTAGGAATTAACTTCTGGATTGTCGAAATCTGCCTCCAAACCCTCGATCATAAGACAAATTAATCTGCACCATCAGATTTTATTTAATAATTTTTAACCAACCCCTCACTCACGTGAACAGTATCATCGTTGCTATAGTATTCCCATGCTATAGTGCCCTTCTTTTTTTTTTGTTTCCCCCGATGTCGATCACCATGCTTTGACTGCTGACGCCTTTACCAATCGCACACCGGTCAAACCTCCATGAACCATCGAACCCCACTCTAATACCACTTGTTGAGGAATTTTAGTCTCCCTGCCTACTATAATTTGCACAACTTAGAAGCCAACCCATAATCAATAAGATATAAAACAACCACAATCAAGAAGAAAGAATACCGAGATTTACGTGGTTCGGTCAATCAACTTCGACCTACATCCACGGACAACAATATGAGAAATCTACTATCAGGAAGAACTACAAGAGAAACCACTCAACTCTCGTCTCTCAATCTCTCAACCTCACATACATAATTAACTCTCATATTATCTCCAAAGTCCTCTCCTTATAATATTTTGAACAGACAAAGTCTGTGAAACCCTCTCCCAATGATGTAATCTTTTGCACGGATAAAGATTACAAAACTCTTGCCTTTCGCACAATATTTTTGAATCAGGCTACGCCCTCTACTAACCCTAGATTACAAAAATATTGGCTCTCTCTCCTCTGCTTCTTGGTTTTTCCTCTAACAATAGAAGAATATATATAGAAAAACCAAAATCATATCTCTAGCCTAACTTCCTAATTAGAAGAGGATTCAAACTCTTAATCATGATGAGACTCAATCTCCTAATCATGATATATCTCTAACCCTATCTAATTCTCATGAAGGTATGCAAAGAATCAAAGTCACAATCCTAACAATTTTTTTTCTTAACTTTGTTCCTCTTATCCTTTGTTAAATGTAAACTTAGTCCTTTTTTTTCAACTTTCTATTTAAAATTATGTTAAATATAACTTGAAAGGACTGTGCTACCCTAACAAAGAAGAACATATATTTTGTTCAATACTTTTTATCTTCTTGTTTAATAATGTTTATGAAGGTATCATTATTTTCATCATTTTTATTCTTTTTTTCTCTTTCTTCCTTTCATCTTTTTTTATCTTTCTCCCTTTCATCTATTAACAAAGGAATATGATTTGAATTAGTATTAAAAAGCACGAGGCAACCCAATTTATTAAATAATGAAAATGATGAGCTAATGATTAGGGGTGAAGACAATAAATGTTTTACATGTTTTCTTTTAAGTTAAATTTCAAAAGAAAAGAAAAGGAAAACCCTAACGTTGGATGATTATCAAATAACCCTTCATAATTTTTGAAGTATCATGAAAACCCTTTTAAATTTAGCATAAAACCACAATTCTTTACTGGCAAAATATCTCCCTTGTTAGTTTACCTACACATGCAAAAATTACAGTTATGTTGTTTAGGGGATTTTTGAAAAATTGTAAAGCTAAAGGGGGATTTCACATGACCCCTATGCTTAAGGGGTTCTTTCTAATATTTAACATTATTGGGGTATGTGGCAGTTTCCAAAGTTAATGTGATCTTTCTTAAATTTAGCCTTACATTTATATATATTATATTTTAATTACTTATGGTTTGTCTTTTTACAATTTGGTTTTTTTATCAAGATTAGGAACAAATTGTTTCTTAATTTATTATTCTCATACTTGTTATCCATGAATTTAACTTTCAACACTTAGCAAAGTATCATCCAGAATAACTTTTTGACAGAGTGTTGGAATCTTGTTTGAAGTTCCATAGAGCGACAGTGAGAAGTTAAAAAATTTTGTTTATAGGTGTGTGTATTTGATGCAAATTGTAGGAGTTTACAACATAATCATATATATACGCAGTCCACTGCATAGGGCTCTAATGGTAATGATTAAATTAATCACTTCTATTGCCATGCTTAAGTAAAGAAGAGGGAGGACTGGGTGTTAAAGACATTTTTTTGTTCAACACTTTCCTCCTATCTAAATGGTTATGGAAGTGTTTAGACAGAAATTCATCAACAGACAACTTCCTTCACAAGTTTTATGTTCATGAAGGTATAAATCTACAAACCAGACAATTCAATACATCCAATTCATCATTCTGGAATGTTGTTTTATCTCAAAAGGATGCTTTTTTCCATAACATATTATGGATGATAGGTTCTGGTGATAGAGTAAGATTCTGGGAGGATAAGTGGACTAGTTTCAATAGTTTAGCAAGTGTTTTTCCTGAATCTTTTAAGTTATCACTCTCCTCTAACGTTCCTATCAGAAGCCAATGATATTTTTATGATAATGAGCGGCATTGGCATTTGTTGATGAGAAAAAATATTTTTCCTGGTTCACAAGTAGATAAAATTGCTCTTCTGAAACTTATCAGGGACTTCCATGTTTCCAATAATTCAGATCAACCTAAATGGTCTCTTACTTCTAATGGATTGTTCACAGTTAAGTCTTTTTATAGTTTTCTTAATTGGAGAGGAGTTACAAACCCTATATACAAAGTTATCTGGAATTCAATTGTTCCTTCTTGCTAAAGTAAGAGAGAGAGAGAGAGAGAGAGAGAGAGAGAGAGAGAGAGAGAGACTTGGGTAAATTTCCCTTTGAGTTAAATATTTAGTGTACACATATATTTATATAAGTAGAGGAGGGTGATGTGTGTTCTCACAACCATTGTTTTAAAAAACCTCTGCCTCGTCCGTTTAGGCGTACGCCTAGGCCTAGGCGGTACCTAGGCCGCCTAACTAGCGTCTAGCGCCTAGGCGGTATTTAGGCTGCACATCTAGATTTTACGAGCGTTTAAGGGAGCATTGTCTGCTTACATAAATTGTACCATGTAGGCCTTGATTGTGATTTTATGTGTTGTACCCTACACGTCCTCCAAACTCCATTAACCTCCAAATATGAACACCTCCACTACCTCCTCTGACCTTCAGCAAAACCTCATCGACCACCACTTAAATGAAGAAAGAAATCCGTTTAGACACCAGTCCGGCATCTAGCTTTCTATAACATTGACATTCACTACCAATTATTGTAATTAAAAATAAATAAATAAATATCTTAGGCTCTAGCATTTTTAATTATTATTTTGGCTATTTAGTATCTAAGTATGCATGATTTATTGTGGAACAAAGATTGTTATCTTCTTTGAAAATTTATATGAATTTAAGACATATTTTTATCAATTATTATAATTAAATAATTTAAAAATAGTCAAACGCTTGGGCGCACATAGGCGCTCGCTCAAACGTCTAGTCTACCTAGCGCCTTCTGTAATATTGCCGAGCTCCCCCGTTCTCTGTAACTACTAACAAGGTAAATGGTACTTCTTAAATATCTATTTAAGTTAGTTAACAACAGTAACTTAAACTTAAGAAGTGTAAGTTAATAGTAAACTTAAGTTTAAGTTAAACTTAAGTTTAAGCTAACAGTAAACTTAAGTTTAAGTTAATATTAAGTTTTTTATTGATGATAAACTTAAGTTTAAGTAAACAATAAACTTAAGTTTTAACTTAAACTTAACAGTAACTTACAAGTTAACAATAATTTGAGTTGAGACTTGAGAATGAGTTTTTCACTGTTAAGATGAACTTATAATTTGAGTTGAGAAATATAAACATACAAAGAGCTATTGTAATTGGTAAACCAAGCAATTTAGTTAATAGTGTTGGTATTTTAGTATTTATGCATCTTTGATTGACTATATATAATTATCTTTAAGTATCACAATTAAAAAGAAAAAGAAAAAAACGTTCAGAAACTGCTTAGGCGCCCGCATAGATGACTAACCGCTGGGCGCCAAGTCCGACGCCTAGAAGCGCCTAGCGTTTAATGTAACATTGCTCACAACCAATGTGGGACTAAATCCACTGCAATACGCTATTATCAATAGCCCCCTCAAACTCATGTTGGATCAAACAAAGTGAGTTTACGTACAAGAAATTAGAACCAATGAACATGTAAGGCCTTTGTGAAGAAATCTGCAAGCTCGTCAGCGGATGAGACATGAGGAAGTAGAATTGTCTTGTCCTTGATAACTTGTTGACGAACAAAATGAGCGTTAATCTCAATATGTTAGGTCCTCTCATGAAATACTAGGTTATTAACAATTTGGATAGCACTCTTATTATCACAGTAGAGACGAGTAGGAGTCGTAATAGAAATACCGAAACCACTGAGAAGACGACGAAGATGAATAATCTCTTTAGCTATTGTGAACATTGCACGATACTTTACCTCGGTGCTGGAAAGAACAACAACATCTTATTTCTTACTCCGCAAGAAAATTAGAAAATCACCAAGAAATATACAATAATCTACGGTAGACTTCCTGGTAGTGGGATCACCAGCCCAATCAGCATCAAAATATGCCCAAAGCTCTAACTTGGATGTAGCGGGAAACAGAAGAGAGCGAGTGCTAGTACCTCGGAGATACCAAAGAATCCGTATTAATGCAGCATAGTGTACAGAACATAGGGCACTAACAAATTGACTGACAATGCTAACAGTATGAGAGATATCTGGTTGAGAGATGCACAGATATATAGACCAACCGGCCAACAAGATGTCAATATCAGGTAGGATCAGATAGAGGCTCACCATCAGTAGAGCGAAGTTTGACATTCTGTTAGAGTGGAGTATCGACAGTTGCATCATCAGTTAGCTTAGCTCGATCTAGAATATTCGAGAGATACTTTTGTTGAGACAGTAGTACACCTTGTGGGCCTTGAGAAATTTCTAGACCAAGAAAATACCGAAAAGATCCAAAATCCTTCATGTGGAACTGTTGTTGTAACTGAGATTTTGCATACTATATACCAGTCATATCGTCACCTGTAGTTATCATATCATCTACGTAGATAAGTAATAAAACTCTGCCACGCAATGTAGTTTGAACAAACAGAGAAGCATCTTGATGACTTACCATAAAGCCCGCCTTGAGCACGATATCGCGAAAACACTCAAACCAAGCGCGAAGTGTCTGCTTAAGACCATAAATAGCACGGCGAGGAGACATACATGTCCCATAGGAATATTGAATCCTCGAGGCGGTTGCATATATACTGTCTCAGAAAAAGAGCCATGGAGAAAAGCATTTTTGGTTGTCGCTGTTTCGTTCTTCAGCCACCTCACGAACATGATAAATTGTCTCCTATAGCTGTTCTCTGTGTCTATTTAGGAATTAGTTCGGAACATCGAGGTTATCATTGTTATGATCCCGCATCTCGTCGAGTTCATATATCTCGACATGTTCAGTTCGAAGAGGATTCTCCATTTTATACTGCTTCCGATGATTTCAATTTCCTCCACACTCATCTTAAATTTTGTTCCTTTAACCATTACATCAAAACTTCGAAGTTATGATAAGGATCAAGGGTTATAGTTTTATATTAATTCTAACATGCCCCCGCAGGTCGAGCGTCCTTTTTTATGGGTCAAAACCTGGACTCACGTAGCAGTATCAATTTTTAGAAAATCCGTATTTAATTCGTGGTCGGTGGGATTTGAACCTGTGTTGCTCTGGTACCATGTTAAAGTAAGAGAGAGAGAGAGAGAGAGAGAGAGAGAGAGAGAGTCTTGGGTAAATTTCCCTTTTGAGTTAAATATTTAGTGTACACATATATTTATACAAGTAGAGGAGGGTGGGGTGTGTTCTCACAACCAATGTGGGACTAAAACCCACTACAATACACTATTATCAACACTTCTAAAGTTCATATCTTCATTTGGCTTTTTACAAATAACAGACTACATACAAAGGATGTTCTCCAATTAAAAGGTTGGAATGGGGATATTACTTGTTCTTTTGTGGGATAGAATCAGAGTCTAGAGAACATCTGTTCTTTTCATGTCCTATAACCAAGCGAGCATGGCAACACTTCATGCGCTACTACTTACCTTTCACTTGGCCAAATTCTTTGGATGAGCTTTTGCAAGAGATGAAAGGACTTCTTTGGTGAAGCATTTTTCCCTCTGTTTGTTGGAGTTTATGGACATCGAGAAATAAATACATTTTAGATCAAATAGATTTCTCTTTCAAGTCTATTATTAACCTGGCAATATGTGGTCTATATGATTGGGCAGGCTTTGGAAGTGGATCTGTAGCACAGAAGATAAAAACTAAGCTGGAGGAAAAGCCAATTCGAAGAAGCATTTGATTATCTACAAGTGCTTTGAATGATAATATTTTGTGTATACGTACAAAAAATACTTTATGTAGTTTTCAACTTTTGTTTTATTGGATTATAGAAAATTTAGTTTCTCGTTACTAAATATATAGCTAGTTTTGGTTCTTTCCTATATTTATGTCAACGGTGAATGACGGCAAGACCCTCTCTTCATCTTCATGGATGTCTGGAAGAAGAAAGTCATATATCTCTAGTCTTGAGAAACTATTTTTTCTATTTCCTGGATACAATTCGTATCCTTTTTTGTACCTTTTTTTTTATTAATACGAATGACAAGGTATATCCCTTATTTTTTTCTCAAAAAAAAAGACATCTATTGCCATGCCAATGAGGGTAACATAGTCATAAACAAAACTCTAACGCCCAAGTTTTAGTGGTTGGTAACAAGGGGCTTAGTTTAAAACAAAGATGTGGTGTAGGGACAAAATTAAGAAATTTTGAGAGAAAAAAAGTACAAGGACCAATTTGCATATGGAGCCTTAGTACATGGACCAAATGGGTCTTTTAGCCATTTTAAATAAAACATTATATTCTCTCTCCCCAAAATCCACTTTCCATCAACTTTCTTCAAAATTTTGAGAAACTAAAAGAGATAAAAATGCTTCGGTGACATCCTCCATTTTCCGTTCAATTTCTAGACAATTTCCAAGTGCCAAACGGGTAAAAAACAACTAGAAAGTAAAGTCGTTTTTTAATTTTTGGTCTACTTTCTAGTAATTTCCTAGTTGCCAAACACGTCTATAAAAGTTTATTATTATTTGATAGCACCTAATGCAAACAAAATCTAATATATAAGGTTTCAATCTTTTATTATACTAGTTAGATTGCACGTGCAATGCATGTGGTCGAATATTATGCTTATTTAAATTGATAAAAATATAATAAAAATAAAAATAAAAATTTTGCGGGATTATTTATCAACACAATAATTTCTCTTTCAAATGAAATATTGTCATTGTTTCCTTCAACCGAGATTGTCACCACGTGAGTTATAAACACGTTGATTTAGTACAATATCTTTGTTTATTAGTATCTTAAAGTCTTTAAAAGATGGGTGATCATTCAATTCGCAAAGAAATTTTGCATATGAATTCACTTGAATATGTCCATTAAATTTTTAGTTGTGGTTTGACTCATATTCACATTAACTTTTAGTTGTGATTTCACTCATATTTACATTATCTAATATTCTCATTTAATTTTATAGCTCATTCTCCATACCATAAAAGTAAAACTGAAAATATGAAGAATTATTTTCTTACGAAATTAAAGCAGGGAGATTATGATATATTTCACCATGTACTTTAAATATAAAAAAAAATCTCTTTGATGCAAGGTCTCTATCAAATCTTATCCTAAACAATGTGAATGGAAAATGCTATTATAACTCACTTGCTTGGAGCAATTATATTGTATATAGGACATAACAGTAGTCTCATGTATTTTCTAGTTCTAACTGCAAAATATGCAAGAGTGGTAGTCCTGTGTATTTTTTGACTTTAATTACTTTTGTAATTAATATTCTCTAATTACACGGGACTATTAGTACCGTGTATTTTAAAGATGATTTTTATACAAAATCGACCTCTTTGTTGCCAGTCTTGATGGTGTGACAAAAAAGAGGTCAATTTTGTTAATTATTATGTAAAAACAGTCAATTTTGCTAATATTTTCAAAAAAAGTGATCTTTTTAAAAATTCTCCGAAAATAAACTATTAATTCAAAATATGAAATAAGCAAAAAGACCTAAACATTCTAGTGATTAATTGACCCATAAATAGGAAAAAATAATAATTAAAATAAAAGTATATTTAAATTGAATCTAACAAGGCACTTCACAGAATGCAGCATGAAATGGATCCAAGAAATTATTAAAAAAGGATTAAAGAAACTAATTTAAAAAAATATGAGATCAAGTGATAGAGAGAGAGAAGAACTTACCGACATGAATTTTATTTCTCTTCGAGCGTGACAACAAAATTGGTGGAGAATGAGCAAGGAGAAAAGTGAACAGAATAGGTAACAATGTGAGTGTGCTTATATAAATAGGTTATTAAGATATTCGTCCTGAAATCTTAAATACATACATGTTAGTCCCTAATATTTTTGTAATTGCTCATTTACAATGATATTACTATTCAGTATTAAATCAATTTTATTATATAAAATTATATACCATTATTAATAAATTATAAAGTGTATATATATAGAAACCTCGATGCTTATAGCTAGTAGTTGGGCTCCACAAAATAGGTTAAATTTACATTATAGTTTGCTATTGGTAATACTGTTGGCAATGTCATTACCTTTCCTCTTTATCTTATTATTCATAATTTTTTGATGTAAGTCCTCTTTTGCTAGTCACTCAATTAGCTATATTTTATTTTTATAATATCAAAAATTAGAATATTCTTTTCTGTTTAAAAAGTATCGACATGGTTTTTTTTAAAATATATACATATAGTAGCAATAGTATATACTTTAGTTCAACTCAAACATTAGCTTGAAGCCATTTAGAACGAGGTCCTTTCTACACTAGAATGGTAACATGGTGATTACATAATCCAAAAGTCAAAAAAAATTCTACAAAAGAAAAGTAAATTTAATATGTCAAATTAACAACTAATTTATAAAATATACATGGGCAGTGCAGAGAGCTATAGAAAGTAAGGTATATATATTCATAAAAATTTTATAGTGAGTGACTAACAACAATCATCCTAATTTAAGCATAAATAATTATTATTTTAGTTATTAATTTGATACGCGTAACTATAAAATAAATCTCAAGCAAAAGATAGGAATTAAAATTGTATTATCCTGTAGGTAAATAAATAAATGTAATTTAAAAGTAACAATTTAAATTATTAAGTGCCAAATATTAGTTCATGCGAGAAAGGAAAGTAATCTATGGTTTATATAGCTATATAGTTAATCAATTAAACGTATTAAAATTATAATGACCACAGTTAAAATTATATGGTGAGTTCACATTAAATATAATTTATAAAAAATGATGCATTAAAGTCAAAAACCATTTAGCCATTATATAGATTGTTTAAAATTTTTGCATGTATAAACTATACTGCCTAGGAATAGTGATGTGCACACTTAACTATAGCCTAATACATCTTAAGAACGACTTACTCTTCAATATCATTATTAATTAATGTATCTATGCATTACACTAAAAACACAATGAAACTTTAGAAAACTGTAAAAGAAATAACCTTAAAAGTTTTTAAAATTGTAAAAACAAATACCCTAAACTTTTATAATTTACAAATACACAAAACTATTAAAAATTACATTAAAATCAAGGAACTACAAAATTTTTTTGAAAAAAATTAAATTTTGGAAGGGTAATTTGCAATATACTAAACTTTAAGTTTGTCTTTTAGTAAATTTCAAATCTAATAGATTTTTAATTAGTTATTAATATTGACCAAGAAAAGTTTTTTCTAAACCTATACTTTTAAAGCGAGTATGATATTTTTTTTGTAAATTTTTTATTTTTTAGGGGTTGCTAGTAATTTTGTATATTCATTTTAGTGTCTACAGGTTAGAAATTCTCATGGTGTTTTTTATAAATTATGAATATTAGGGGTTATTTGTAATTTTTAAACTTATAGGCCTTTTTTATAGATTGCAAATTGTTTATAGACTATTTATAATTCATATCATCTCAATACTAGTTTGAAATTCTCAGGGTACTTTTTATAAATTTTGAATTTTGAGTGTTTGTTTGTAATTTTTGAAACTTTAATGGTGTTTTCTATAAATTATATATTATGCAAGGGATATTTATAACTCCTATATTTCCAATGTACTATTAGGTTGAAAATTATCAGGTTTTTTATAAATTTACAATCTTGAGGGTTTTATCTTGTAATTTATAAAAAGTTTAGAGTGTTTATTATAAATTTTATAAAAATTTGGGGGTTGTTTGTGTTATTTGTAGGTTTTTAGTGTGTTTATAGGTTTAAAATTTTTAAGGTGTTTTTTACAAATTTTAAATTTTAGAAGTGTTTTGCATTTTTTAAAACTTACGAGATACTTTCTCTAATGTCAAAAACTTTTATTTTTTAGCTAGCATATATTTTTAAATTTCTCACTGAATTGAAAAAGTAAAATTTATAATTTTCAAGATATTTTAATAAAATTTTGAATTTGTAGTGGTGTTTTTGCAATTTAAAAACTTAGAGGGTATTTTTTACATGGTCCAAAAATTTTTAGGTGCTGGCGAGCATATATTTTTAAGATTTCTCTGGAAACTAAAATAAATAAAAGATTTAAATTATATCAAGCATATCACCTTTATCCAATAACATGTTAAGTCTCATTATGGATATGATAAATTATTTAATTATAAATTTAAAGAAGATAAAAAAATTAAAATAGATTAGAATAACAATATAATATTTTTAAAAAATTAAGGGTAATATTAACCATAGAAAGATTTTTCCCAACTCGTACTTTTAAAGAGAATATGATATGATATGATATGATATGATGTAAATTGTTTGAAAATCGTTTCGCACTTGTCCCCCACTTTAAACTGGCAGAATGTATTGTTTTGGACCAGCCTAAAATAACCTTTACTTTTGCGTTCCGTTCGGGTTTAAGTGAAGATCATGGGCTGAAATAAGCAGCCGTGAAGCGGGCCAAGTTTATCGGATCCAAGCGTACCCGACCCACGACATAGTTGGGCAGCAAACATACTTGCGGGGGGGTTTCCTTCTTCCTAAACCTCTAAACAAAGAGGACCCTTTTGGGAAAACCTCCGGAAAATCCTTCCATATTTCTTCCGTTTCTTTTCCCATGGAGGTCGTGCTCCGAAATTAGCCGTTCCCAAAATACCCCCGACCCCTCCTTCTTTTTCTCTTGGAACCATGATCCGGTCTCGGCTTTTGAGGCTTGCTTCTTCTTCTCCTCTTCGTAACAGGTAATGCGCAGTTCCCAAAATACCCCCAGGTTTACAAATTCCTAATATGATTGGTAGGAATCAAGTCACGATATATATAAGATGACTGTGTTCCTCTCAGTGCAATCGGTGGGTATCCATAATTTCAGGATTTGTTTTTTTTTTTTTTGAACGCTGAGCTTTCTAGAGATGAAAGTTCATGTCAGACCCTTGTGTCTATTTTTTTAGCAGCTCATTGCCAACTTCAAATGGTTTATAACAACTGGCATGACCATTTTGGTGCTCTATGTCCATGATTGTAGATGCTCTTTAAGTATGCAGTGCAAATGCAAACTATTCTCTTTTGGCTAATAAATTTGTAGCCAGTTCTTGGTATGCATCGATTCTTTTAAGTCTTAACAAGTAAGACACAATATAATGTGGATTCTCTGCCCGTGACATTCACCCATGTAAGGGAACTGGAACTCGGACGGTCGGAATCCGCTACCTTCACCATAATCTGCGCAAGGTAAGAGCTTGCTGGGGGTGGGGCTGCGGTATGCCCTTTGATGATTAAATTAGAATCTCGCTAAAAATGGTAGAAAAATAGGAAGTGTGGCAGAAACCCTAGTAAGAGCTAGGTTAGAGAAAGTTAACCACCGTTCATCACTTTATCATAGGCTTGTACTGTTCATATGTGAGAGAGTGGGAGAGTACATGTGGCGACGTCAGATAAATTAGATGAGGGGGTTTATTCTTTGAACATTGTCCTTTATTCCCAAGAAGAGCGAGACGGCGAATGGCAGGCACGCGTGTAGTGCGATATTCTCACCTGGCTAACAGTCTTGTCACAGACCCCTTTAGATCAGTGTATAGTCTGCGTGCCTTTCGAGCCCTTTATCGGATGTCTCAGTCCCGAACCCGTCTTATCCTGAGCTCTTTATGGGGTTTTAACTTCCCAAGCTCTTATCGAGAGCAGGGTGGTTTTTGTCGAATTACTCTTCTCCCCTCATGTGGCGGTCACGGGAGGATGCGTGGATGCTGATGTGGTATGTAAAGTATTTTTGTGGCATAACAACCGAGAACAAACTTCTCATCCTGTTAATGACTAGTTTGATAAGGCTATAAAGTTGATCTAGAGGTGCTTCAGAGATGTTTATAGTGTGTTTCAATTTACTCTTGAGGTGCAGAATAATTATAACACTCTCTTCGCCTTTTGCTACATCTTTTGCAACATGTACAGCCAAAGTTTTAACGTTTTATATATTATTCGCATATATGAAGAAAATATCGGAAGCACTGCTTATTAATCATGTAGCACTTTTACACTCTAGCTTAGTTTCACTAAGATAATCACTTTATTCTTAAAATGTGAATATGTACTAGAACGAATATGTACTAGAAGTATTAATCACACATAACGAACATTTGGTTTTGTGTGTAAATTGCCTATATCTATTGGCCACGCCTATACCTTTTTTACTTTGACAGTAGCTGACCCCATTCAGTGCCCAAGCTTTAGTCTACGAGGCCCAGAATCTATGTTGGACTGAACATACATGAGTTTATATCCAAAAATATGAGTTAGTTTTGAAAATCTGGATCTAATTGCACCCTATTTTATAACACTTTTTTGAACATGAGATACATATAAACATTCCTTTCTAGAAGCTGTATGGTAACTTAAACCTATATTGTTTTAAGATTCAACATGCTGAGGAGGATCATAGATATCAAATAAAGTGTTGGCTATAAATGAATATTGAGTAAAATGCAGATCTGAATATGTTATTTAAACAAAAAATTACTCCAAATTTCTAATTAAAACATCCATAGCAGTGCAAATTTAGTATTAAATAAATATAATGGCTTAAAATAACTATAGCTCTTGAATTTCCTAGAATTATTAGAAACTTTTTTGCAGAACTTAGTTACATTAGATACATATTAATTGGCGTTGGTTATATCAGCTAGTGCATGAAGTGTGAACATTTTATTTAGAAGCTAGTATATGTTAGGATTACCTTCACAACGATATAGTATGATACCAATTGTCACGATTTTTAAGATTTATTGCGGAAATACTTGTGGGAACAAGACAAACGTACGACAACAAAAAAAGGAGTTTTTTTTTGTGGTTCGGTAATAAGCTTACCTTCACGGGAGAAAGGGATATTTCTTTATTACTTGAAGAAGAAGATACAATAATTTCTTTTCTCTTGTTGATTCCTCATAAGCTAGGTTGCATGGGTACGGGTACGGTACGGGTGCGGGTACGGGGCACGACAAATTCGTAAAAGGTAGGGTACGGGGACACGGCTATATATATGCATGTTACGTATAGTTATATACATTAAAATTAATAATTTACATAAGATCAATATTGTTTTTTATTCACATAAGTTCAATATATAAGAAATAGATGTGTAGAAAATACATCCATTGAGTGTATGAGGAGTGTTTTAAATCAAAACATGTCTTATATAATTGAGTATAGACCCGAATAAACGTATACATGTATTCAAGAGGTTTCCAAGAGGTTTGGGTGCAGGTACAGGTACTTGTCGGGTATCGGAACGGCTTCCTAATAGAAGTACCCATGTATCATAGCTCATAAGAGTCATCTCCTTTCTTGTAAACCTTTACGAGAATAATTGTTTTTTCTTCTTTTTCTATCTTTTTATCCTCTCTTTTTGGTCCCCCTCAAACCCTAGACCTGAGGGAGTAACCCTATTGATATAGTTAAATTTGTGTCTTCCAAAGCGACTAAAAAATCCAATCAAAATGGGATTGACTGTGCTTTAAATTGCCGAACTGGTCTGCAGGTAGTCCGACTGGTTTGCCTCTCCGGTGGTGGACCAGCTTGTCTACTGGTGGTCAAATAGGGCAGCCCAACCGGTTTCCTGCTGCTGCCTCCAATTCAAGCCAGTACAACAGTATAGCTATAAAAGTGTTACCAGAGATAAAGGAGAAATATAGTTGTGATCCTTTACTTTTCTTTGTTCTTTTTTGCTTTGAAGTAACTCCAAAATGTGTTTCATTTGTTCTTTTTGCTTATCTTATGCCTCAAGAGAACTAAACAGTTCCATGTAGTAATTTCGATTCTTTTCCTGCTGTCTTTCTAGATGAGTGTTTAGACTTGGAGAATTTCCAACCTTCATTTTTAGTAAGGCGAGCTCAAATTGCTATGTTAGTTAATTGTGCCAATCATTTGCCAAACTATGCTTATGATTGCCTCATATCGACTTTACAATTTCGGGGGCTAGGAAGGTAGCAACTAGCAAGAACTTAGAGGGTTAACTTCAGATTGACATTTGCTAAGTTAGACTTCTCAAAGGAGAGAGTATTTCCGTATATGGTCCCGTTGGATGGAACCTAACCTTTTGTTTTTGTTGTTTTTTTTTTCCTTTCTGTGCCCGTGGGGGGTGGGGGAAGGGGGAGAGGTGGGGAGTGTTTTGTTACATCAAAAAGTATGTGCCTCCATCACAACTTTGCTTATATATATAAACGGTGTGGTGCAATTTATAAGATCAACTGCAAGGCAGTGGATTAGCTGCTAGAAGTTTGTTTACTTGTTTATATGCTTTCATTATGTTAAGTACATTGTATTTGTTGGAGAATTGATCTGAAAAATATATGAAGTTTATGCAAATTTTTATGAGGTTGATATAGTCAGATTCTGCAATTCATCAATATTTTTACGAGTGTATTTGTACAAGTAAACAAACTTCTAGCAGCTAATCTATTGCCTTGCAGTTGATCTTATAAATTGCACCACACCGTTTTATATATATAGTCAGATTCTGTAATTCATTAATATTTTTACATGTGTATTTGTAATTTCTAGTGATTAGCAAAATAAACATGCTTGTGGGATGCTCATATCAAGTTTCACAAAGTTCTTTCTCCTGATGATTGTTAGCTTCTATTGAAAATTTGTTCAATCTCTAATTTTGTAATTCCCTGACAAGAAACTGGTTTCATACTTACAGGTTTATTCCTCATAGCAGTCGATATCGAAGTTATACTAAAGGATCTGGCCATAGTGATCAAAAACTTGCCAGACAGTTCGGCAGCGAAGAAGAGTTATCGCAATCTCGGCCCTGGGCAACTTATGTTATTGTATGTACATTAAGTTGTAACTCAAAAGTATTTGTGATTTCCTTTCAAATTGGGATTGGCTAGGAACACTTGACCTAACGAGGCCTTGAAAATCTTTCTTCTAGTTAACTAGTGGGCTTCTGGTAATTGATTTTCTAAAAATTTTGATACTTAAATGACATGTTTGGTTTCTTGCAGCCCTCAGCAGCTGTCATAGCAATTGCTGGAATTGGCTTATTCATTAAATATAACGATGAGAGGAGAGCTATTCCCAAGGGTACTTTTCCTGTTTCTTTGAACTGTATTATTGTCTTGTGCTTCTGCATGGCTAGCACTATGTGAAATCATTATGATTTTGCTTGTTTTCATAGCCAATTTATACCATGATTGAATTGCCTCCTAATTTTGATGAAGTCTATTCTTCATGAAATCCCTTTACCTATTCTTTTTTCATATTTATCAGGATCGAATCAAGGTTCTTTCTCCGACATGAAATATATCAACAAACCTGCTATTGGAGGGCCATTTAAGCTTTACGATACTGAAAACCATTTGGTAACCGATCATGATCTTCGTGGAAATTGGACACTGATGTACTGTGGATATACTTCATCCCCTGATGTAGGCCCAGCAGAAGTTCAGAAGATGGCCAAGGCCATTGACATACTAGGTAAGGTCTATTCTAGCATTTCTTGTTTTTGCACATTAATTGTGAAAATTTGCAGAGGTTGTCCTCCCTGTGGCTGATGTTTCTCTTTAGCAATTCTTGGGCTGAGGACCTGTAGCTTAAACAGGACATTTAATATACTATTTTAGTACCTGTAATGTGAAAATTTATATTCTGTGCTGTCACATTAACAGTCACCACCACAACAACAAAAATAAAGTGTTTATCCTAAATTTAGGGGTTGGCTACTTGAATCCTACTCTTCCACTCAGTTTTGTTCAAGGACCAGGTCTATCTCCTTCACGAAGTTAATCATTATCATATCCTTAACAACTTCTAACCAAGTTCACTTAGGTCCACCTCAGGTCCTTATTTCCTCCATTTATTGTAACCTTTTCGCTTCCTCTAATTGGTGTATTCAATAGCCTTCACTGCACATTTCACTGCACATGACCAAACCATCTCAAATAATTCTCACATTTTATCCTCAGTGAGAGCGAACTTTCTAAGAAGGCATTCATTTATTGTTCCATGATATCCACTTATCCTTTAAAAATGATATTTTATTTTTTCAAGGTATTGAGCTCATAATTAATGGAATGGGACACAAAGTACTCACCAGAATTTCTTCATGAAAGTTTCTTCATGAATTTCTCCTTAGTTATGTCTAAGAATTCTCGTTATTTCTGTCTACAGAATCGGAATACAGTATTAAGCTTAAACCTGTATTTATTACTATTGATCCAGAACGTGATACCCCGGATCAGCTACAAGCATATCTTAAAGGTTGTTGCTTGTGCAGTTAGCTTCCTAACCCACTTTTTATTAGTCTTTGTGTGCATTCTCTCCATATTGGTATTTTTATAGTTGACAACATTTTTAATTGCAGAGTTTGATTCAAGAATAGTGGGACTTACAGGCCCAATTGCTGCAGTTAGACAAATGGCACAAGAGTACCGTGTTTACTTCAAGAAAGTTGATGAAGAAGGCCAAGATTATCTTGTTGAATCTTCAAACAACATGTAGTTGACCCTTAACCCTTGTTTTTAGCTAAACATACCAAGTTTAGGACTTAAAGACGACGACTTTTTTTATGCTATGGACAGGTATCTATTTGACCCGAACATGGAAATTGTGAAAACATTTGGGGTTGAATATGATGCATTACAGTTATCTGATGCAATTGTTCAGGAGGTGAAGAAGGCAACAAGATAACTAACTGTTGGTGATCCAAACACTTCTATTTTATCAAGGTGATGGTCTTTAGAACTATTTGCTGTATGAAGTTCGAAGATCTCTTAAGATATTTGTCCCCCAGCATCAGTATTTTGAAACAGATCCCGAAACGTTGATATTAAGAAATAAGCCCTCCAAAACCCTTTCATTTATTCAAAATAGGTCAACACTAGTGTTTTCTATTAAATATAATTCAGATGGGACCCTTCCCTCCCTACCTCCCTCAACTTACGAATTTTAACTAGGGGACTGATTTGGTGTCACTTAAAAAAATTAGGACTTTTTTTGAATTATCAATATTTGGAGCACCTATGCAAAAATACCTATAATTCGCAGGACCAACATCTTAAAAATTCAAAATTTAAAAGTATTTTGTTCCTTTAAATTGGTTTTTGTTAACTAATGAACTTCTGTTAAAACAGAAAGTGACATGATATCTGATGTATTTCAGGTAATAACTTGGCTATTCCTCAGCAAAAACATACTTCATCCTTCAGGGAGACGGATGAATATAAGTGGATCCGGTTAGTAGTTCAATGACATGTTTTGAGTGTCGTGTTGCTAAGAAGATATGCTGACATTAACTTTCCATTATGCCTGAATGCCTGGTTCTGATGTTATGCAGTTTCACGAGAAACTTTAGACTTCAGACCTCAATAAGCAGAAACTATAGTCTATGGGGAGCATGAAACTGTACTTTTTTCAGGTTCCCTACAGCTGATGGCTGCTGTGATCCAAGTTATGACTGGTATAGTACATTGTTTCATTTGTCATGACATTCGGGATCAGTGCCTTGAATATTTAATGAATTAGTAATTGCTTTCTCAAGAATTCTACCATTGTTAGTCTTATGGAACCTTTCCAGGGAACTTCTAAGTTTTCTCCCCCTCCCTTTGTTCCTTATTTCAGTCAAATATTGTGAACTGCATGCGATGTAATAGGTTCCGGTATCTGATACAATCCTATTATTTCATTCAAAATACATAAATCATAACAAATCATGAAAAAATTGAGGATAAGTGTTTCAAGTATACTTGTCTGAGTAGAAATTTCGCTTTCATACGTGTTCATGTGTGAGCGCGTGTATGTATGTATGATTCTTGTTTGTGTGGGTGTATGGGTTGGGGATGGATAGGGGTTGAGTATGGATTTTGTGGCATTCTTTGAAATACAATAATTTTAGTCGCTGAAGTGTGGTGGGTCCTAACCCACAGGTTTGCAGGATCGGAACCTAGCTCTGATACCATCTTGTATTGGGAAAATTTATTTAAACTAGATAGGAATCATCAAGCTTTATTTAGAGGACAAATACATGAATAAGCTATGTTGGACTAACTGAACTGATACTATTCTTCTAACACTAGTCACGTTGTTGAGCTTACACTAATGAGGATTCACAGATACTTGACTGGGAAATTATGGACTTCCACTTGAAATATGAGCAACATTATGTCCTAATTTCATTCTCAGCATAATTCGGATTCCAGAGTTGCATAGTAACTTTAGCACAATTACCTTTGCAATTCACCATTTCCAAATTAAGAACATGTCATGGACATCCAATACACTGTTTACATAGCAATTAGTATTACACTGGAGATAGTTTTCTAAGGTAATTACGTGCTTTGCTCAACATGATCATTTATGAAAGACGCCCAAAGTCAATACAAATATTGGTTGTAGTAACTGACTCTCTTTGTCTAAGATCCTTTTGTGGATAATTTCCTTGACTAGTTGTTAACTGGTAACTGGTAACTTATAATTTAGGGATTTTTGCGGATGCTGCAGTAGTAATTAGGACGAAGGTTGCATGTAGAAAATGCTACATGTAGTGTAGCCGTTTCTGTAGAAAAGTATCTCCACTCCATCTGTCTTCAAATCTGCATTCTTACTGTAGGAAATGCATTTTCAAATTGAGTGTTTGTTTATCTACGACTGTTGAAATCCTGTAACTTGATGACATTTGCATTTAATTTTAATTTGTTATTATTGTTTTTTTAAGTAATGCAAGGACTCGCATCATTTCTTTATTGCCAAATTGGATGCAGCAAATGCCATAAGTTCTGTTTTCTTACTAAATGAAAATCTATTACGATTCGCAACTGCATTATCGTTGATCCATTTTGAAATTAGAAATTGACTGTAGCATTTGTTATTACATTATCGAACATCCCCTTAAAGTAGCATTACTTGTTATGTTTTGTGTTTTTGATAGGTTCGACCTAATTTGTGGAATGCAACATGCCGTACAGTTTCAGGGATAGGTTGTTGAACTGGTTTTTTGTCATGTGCCCTCGATTGATTAAGCCTCACATAGTTTAATTTATGATTTTAGTATTGAACAGAAAGGTGAATCATCGAGTTGTCAGTATAATTACAAGTTCGTAACATTTATGAGTGTTGTAGATAACCACCTTGAACTTTTTTCCTTTATTTACAAACCCCAGTTGGACGGAGGGATGGTATGTTATTTGTAAATAACGAGTGGTACGAAGAAAATTGCTCAAATATTTATACGTCCTTCAATTTATAAGAATATGCCAAACAAATTGAAAACAAGAAAAGAAAGGATTACTAAGGATCGTGGGAATTATAGGAGGAACACTAGGTATAATATTTGATACTTTCAGGATCTCAAGTCAACTGTATAACTAATCCTTATCAATAACTTTCTAGATTAGCTTGTTAAGTAATCCTTCTGATTAAATTCTACCAAAACATTCATCTACATTAAACCAAATACGAAACTACTTAAATATTTCTTTCAGTTGAGGTAGTTTGGGCTTCAATCAAGAACTCATCAAATCAATTCACAAGACATTTTAGATTAGTTAAACCTTATCATGTTCATCTATAGCTCTAGTTCGTATTTTGAATCCATAAGATTAACTCTTAACTATTTAACTTCGAAACCAACTCTCAAAATCTTGGCTGGAGTTCTTCAAGCTCATATGAAATCTCCAAGACACAGAATTTAAAATGTTGGGGAAAATTTTGATAATTTTCTAAGACTATGGCATATGCGTCCTGTATCTTGAAACCATTGTTACCAGTCTCCTATACCGAAGAATTAGAAAAACCAGATTTTCTGGCATAAGTCGACTCATGCACAGAGGGTAAGTCGACTTGTCAGTGTGCACAAGTCGACTTATGAACTGCTCTGGAATTGTGAATTTTTTCTCTGCCAAGTCGACTTATCAAACCTGATAAGTCGATTTACGACGGGTATTTTGCATAATCAGGTTTCCTGTTTGCAGTCTGATTGGGTTTTTGTTTTGATATAAATAGGGAAACGATTTGTTAGGGTTTTTAATCAGAGATTGAGGAATCTTTTGAGCATTGTGAGAGGGAGATATTGTGAGCAAGGTGAGATCTTTGGTTGAGGGTTACTTTGAGGGAATTTGTGTGATTGTAATCCTTTGTACTCTCCTTGATTTAGTGAAATCTCCCAATCCTCTCCCCGTGGACGTAGGCAACTTGCGGAACCACGTATATCTCTGTGTTTGGTGTGATTTGTCGTAATTGGCTTGGTTTGTGAAAGTGTGTGGTTCTCTTTTACTCGTGATCACAGGTTCGTTGTGTGTTCGTGCAACGCTTCCGCATAGGCGCGCGACAAGTGGTATCAGAGCTCAGATTTCAGATCTGGGGTTTTGGATTAGGTGGAGGAAGATTCAGTTGGAAGCCTGGTTCTTGGAGTTCTAGGCTTTGGTGGAGTTAGAGTTTGAAGTTGCCGTTGAAGATCTCGCTTTCCTCGTGTGATTAGGAGTTCTATTTGGAATCCAATCTAGGGTTCAGTTGGGTAATTTCTTATTCTTTTCAAAGTTTGGATCTTTCTCTACAATTTGGAATTTGTGATTATGGGTGAAGAAGTTGGTGAAAGCAGCAAGATGACAGGCACAGTTCAAGTGGGTTTTCAGAACACTAAGATTAGTGTAGTGAAATATGACGGCAAGATCAATTTTGGTTTGTGGATGAGCGACGTACAGGATGCGCTCAATGCTTAAAATCTAGAGGAGACCATCATGGTCGATGTGAGGCCACCTAAATATGAAGAGGCGATATGGAGATGAATCGAAATGCTTATGGGGTGATCAGGTCTTGTTTGGAACATGAGCTGAAATACGATGTGATTGGGGTGAAGTCTGCGATGAAGATGTGGGAAATTCTCAACAACAAGTATCTCACGAAGAGTGTTGAGAACATGTTGCACTTGCTGCGAAGATTATTCAGATTCCAGATGTCCCGAGGCACCTCGCTTGCGGCTCATGTGAACAACTATACTAAGTTGTTGTCGGACTTGGCGAACGTGGATGAGAAGATCACAGATGAGTACAATGCTATTATTCTTTTGGGCTCCTTACCGGATGAGGAGTATGATACCTTCGTGCTTACGTTGCTGAACGGGAGATCTTCTATCACTTATAGTGAAGTGACTAACGCACTGACGAACTACGATTTGAGGAGGAAGGATATGGAGACTTCCCGCGCTAGTACTTCATGAGAGGCATTATCGACGAGAGGTAGAAGCTCATATCAGAAAGGTGGAAATAGAGGGAGGTCAAAGTCAAGAGGTCATCACCAGCTTGGAAAGAACCAATGTGCATTCTGCAAGGAGCAGGGACATTGGAAGAGAGATTGCCCGAAAGTCAAAGAAAATGAGAATAGCAAGAATAAGGGCCCGAAGGCTAATGAGGTGAATGTTGCTAGCGGCAATGATTCCGATGATTCGAGTTTTTCTCTTTTGATTACTCCGGAGGTGAACCATTTGGATGCATCAGAGTGGATGCTTGATTCTGGCGCTACTTATCATATGACTCCTAGGTGAGATTGGTTCTCATCATTTGAGAGACTCGATGGGGGTGTTGTGATCATGGGAAATGATCAATCATGTGGCGTTCGTGGGATAGGTACTGTGAGGATTCAGATGCACGATGGAGTAGTCTGTGAGTTGAAGGAGGTGAGATTCGTTCCTCAACTTAAGAAGAATCTTATCTCAGTTAGGACTTTGGAGGCGAAGGGATTCAGGGTAACCTTTGAGGATGCTGTAGCAAAGGTTACTAAGGGATCTTTGGTGGTGATGAAGGGAGTCCGTAGTCATATTTATACTATCTGAAGGGGAGCACTGAGATTGGCCAGGTTGCTTCGGCGATTTCAGAGGCGGACGTGAGCAGACTTTGGCATTACAGGCTAGGGCATACAGGTAAAAAGTCACTGCAGGTATTGTGCAAGCAGGGGCTTTTGAAGGGAGCCAAGAGTGGGAAGATTGAGTTCTGTGAGCACTGTGTATTTGGCAAGAAGACAAATGTAAAGTTCGGGACGGCCATTCATAGGACGAGGGGCATCTTGGACTACGTGCACACAGATGTTTGGGGTCCCACCAAGACGGCATCACTTGGTGGTCGACATTGGTTCGTCACGTTTGTTGATGACTATTCTAGGCGATGTTGGGTGTACACCATGAAGCATAAGAGTAAAGTTCTAGATTTATTTGTGGAGTGGAAGAAGAGGCTGGAACTGCAGACTGGGAGAAAGATCAAGACGTTACGATCCGACAACGGCGGCGAGTATACTTCAGACCCCTTTCAGCAGCTATGTCGAGACGAGGGTATAGAGAGGCACTTCACAGTTAGTCATACACCGCAGCAGAATGGGGGTGGCAGAGAGATTAAATCGGTCTTTGCTGGAGAAGATTCGATGTTTGTTGGCGCATAGTGGTTTGGAGAAGATCTTTTGGGCTGAGGTACTTTCTTATGCGAGCCACCCCATTAATAGGTGGCCTTCATCAGCGATTGAGGGGAAGACCCCTATGGAGATGTGGTCGGGAGAGACAGCACATGACTATGACCAGCTCAAGGTATTTGGTTGCCATGCATATTATCATGTTAGAACTGATAAGTTGGAACCTCGAGCTAGGAAGGCCATATTTGTAGGATTCAAGCGTGGTGTCAAGGGATACAAGCTTTGGGATCCAGTTGATAGGAAGATTATGCTGAGTAGGGACGTCACATTCAATGAGGCTTCTATCTTGAAGCTTCCCAGCTCTCATCAGGTAGAGAGCAACCCGACAGAGGAGATTTTGCAGGTGGGAGATTGATGCAGCTCCACAGAGTCCAGATAGTGCAGTATCCATTAGAGTGCCGACTGAGGTGACGCCAGGTGAGCACGACGGTGATGCGGAGGATACGGGTACTCATGAGCAGGATCAGGACCGACGGCTCAGGTTCAGGATTCTATTGCGGTTCGGAGACAGAGGAGAGACATACGAGTGCCAGCACGGTATGCCGACACAGTTGCATATGCACTTCCGGTGGAGAGTATCGATGAGATGGTGCCTACTACATTCAGAGAGGCCGAGCAGAGTTCGGAGGCTGATTCGTGGCAGGTGGCTATGCAGGAGGAGATAGAATCTCTTCACAAGAATGATACATGAGAGCTTGTTGAGCTTCCAAAGAGGCGGAAGGCGATTGGGTGCAAGTGGGTGTACACGAAGAAGGAGGGTGTTGAGGGCACTCCAGTGAGGTTCAAGGTTAGGTTGGTTGCGAAAGGCTATGCACAGGAGGAAGGTATTGACTACAATGAGGTTTTCTCTCCGGTGGTAAAGCATTCGTCGATTCGGATTTTGCTAGCTTTAGTGGCACAGTATTGTTTGGAGTTAGATCAGCTGGATGTAAAGACAACATTTCTTCATGGTGATCTTGATGAAGAAATATATATGACTCAGCCATTGGGATTCCGAGCTGCAGGGAAAGATAAGTTGGTTTGCAGACTAAAGAAATCACTATACGGTTTGAAGCAGTATCCTCGACAGTGGTATAGGCGATTCGATGGTTTTATGCTTAGCCATTCGTACACTCGGAGCCAGTTTGATCCTTACGTGTATTTTCGCAAGTTGAGAGGAGGTGCGTACATTTATTTGTTGCTTTATGTCGATGACATGTTGGTTGCTTCTAGTTCTAGGTCAGCTATAGATGATTTGAAAGTTCAGCTTTCGAATGAGTTTGAGATGAAGGACTTGGGCGAGGCGAATCGTATTTTAGGGATGGAGATCGGCAGAGACAAAAAGAAGGGCAGGATTTGTTTGACACAGGTGGCTTATTTGAAGAAGGTTATACATCGATTCCACGTTAGCATGGATACGAAGCCAGTTGGTGTACCGTTGGGAGCCCATTTGAAGCTTTCAACTGGCCTTTCACCGAAGTCAGTTGAAGACCGTGAGTTGATGTCGAAGACTCCATATGCGAGCGCAGTTGGGAGCTTGATGTACGCGATGATATGTACGAGGCCAGATTTGTCACAGGCAGTGAGCATGGTGTCGAGATACATGCATGATCCAGGAGTGGGTCATTGGGATGCCGTGAGATGGATTTTGAGGTACATTCTAGGTACGCTCAATGTTGGTTTGGTTTATGAGCGGGACACTACAGGTGGGCAGCTATGCATTGGCTATGTTGATTCGGATTATGCCGAGGATTTGGATAAGCGCCGGTCTACTACGGGGTATGTGTTCACTTTGATCCGTGCGCCGGTGTGCTGGAGATGCACCTTACAGTCTACGGTGGCTTTGTCTACGACGGAGGCAGAGTATATGGCAGTTACAGAGTCTGTGAAGGAGGCTATTTGGCTTCGAGGACTTTTGGAAGAACTTGGTATATCGCAACGATCCGTCACTATTCATTGTGATAGCATGAGTGCTATATATTTGGCGAAGAATCAGGTTTTTCATGCGAGGACAAAGCACATTGACGTTCGTTATCACTTCGTTCGGGATGTTCTTAAAGATGGCGATGTGAAAATTGTGAATGTCCACACGAAGGATAATCCGGCGGATATGCTCACAAAGGTAGTTCCAAGCAACAAGTTTGATCATTGCAGAAACTTGTTGCATATTTGTGATTGTTGAGGCTGTTGGCGGCCATTTGGATGAACTACGGGCGGCTTGATCCCTTGGGAGAGGGGGTACGTAGGCAACCATGATGGTGCAGCCGTATTTAGAGAGACGACACATTAATGCTCTTGGTTTGGTGTCAGCTCAGTTTTGGCAAAATTCGCCGAGGTGGAGAATTATGGAAGAATCAGAAAAACCAGATTTTCTGGCATAAGTCGACTCATGCACAGAGGGTAAGTCGACTTATGGTAAGTCGACTTGTCAGTGTGCACAAGTCGACTTACGAACTGCTCTGGAATTGTGAATTTTTTCTCTGCCAAGTCGACTTATCAAACCTGATAAGTCGACTTACGAAGTGTGCTCCAGTTGCTGTTTTTCTCTCTGCCAAGTCGACTTATGCTGACTGTTAAGTCGACTTACGACGTGTATTTTACATAATCAGATTTCCTGTTTGCAGTCTGATTGGGTTTTTGTTTTGATATAAATAGGGAAACGATTTGTTAGGGTTTTTTAATCAGAGATTGAGGAATCTTTTGAGCATTGTGAGAGGGAGATATTGTGAGCAAGGTGAGATCTTTGGTTGAGGGTTACTTTGAGGGAATTTGTGTGATTGTAATCCTTTGTACTCTCCTTGATTTAGTGAAATCTCCTCATCCTCTCCCCGTGGACGTAGGCAACTTGCCGAACCACGTATATCTCTGTGTTTGGTGTGATTTGTCGTAATTGGCTTGGTTTGTGAAAGTGTGTGGTTCTCTTCTACTCGTGATCACAGGTTCGTTGTGTGTTCGTGCAACGCTTCCGCATAGGCGAGCGACAGTTGGTTCCTCTACTTGCATCTTGTTTCTTCAGGATCATAGATTACGATTCGTTCATTCGATCCTCGCTTGTGTATAAAACAGGAAGAGGAAGATAGCATGGATGGTTTGAGTACTACAGGAAGCGTTTGGATTCAAATAGTGATTTTTTCTTCTGATTTGATACCGATGTAAGTGTGTTGATTGCTCAGATGATGATAGTTAATCAAAGAATCCTGCAACACAAAGTAGTGATTCAGAGAGTAATATGCATTGGAAGTAAATGCATGGTTGGCCTTGACAAGGCAGTGATAGAAGTTTATGATGATGGGTGAAAATGTTTCTTATCAGAAGATTGAAGGTTGAGTTACGTGATCTTCTCATCTTCCCTTTTTCTAGTGGATTGTCGATTGGAGTTTTGATGTGCATGGTTTTTGTCCACAAAGATTGAGTTTTTTTAAAATTAGAGATGCTATATTTATTTATTTATATTTTTGACATCATCTCTTCGCGCTTATCTCTCTCTTCTCGATTAAGTTTAAAAAAAAGGTCTTTTTGGCCTTTTCACGTACTGTCTCTTTTAGTTCATACGTTCTGCCTTTCTTTTTTACTACGTGTTTTAGGACTTATTTGATCCTTTTTCTTACTCTGAGATTGGTATTATTACTAAGTTTGTAGCTTAAATTAAATTAAACCGATAAAATTCTTTCAGATCATAATCAGTTTCTAACAAATGTGATGTGATCCTAATCGTGCAAATTTTGGTTACTTTTGGGGAATTTGCAAATATGCCTCGCAGACCGACATCAAACATGTTCTTATGGTTGACAGTCTACGCACATACGTACGCCATAGTTCAATCTTAGATCTAAATCCTTCATTATCCGTTCTCATAACCATACTAGCAAGAAACCCCCCGCGCGTAACGCGGGAAGAATGAAGAATGCATACTCCCATCTTTAAAATTGGGATATTCATTTCAATAATCATAAATGTTGAAAAAGTAAGTTTAACGGCAACAAAAATACAACAGTTTTGATAACAGATGTAATACACATTGTTTGTGACAAGAGTTGGGAAGCACAAGGATTGGATTCAATAATATTTACATGAAGAAAAAAATCAAAGCTTAAAGCAAGCAAGCAACAATCTTTATATGATTTGTTCGAAGTCAAATTGTAGCGCGCCGAGAAATTTAAAATATGATCATAGCTTTTGTATGTTAACATAAGAATCGAAAATCCAATTTTCAAAAAGACTGTAATATATGTTATACCTTCTCTATAATAGCAAATAATTCACTGAGGGTTCAAGAGAAGGAACTTGTGCCTCCATCCTCTCTCAAATGGATCTTAATCCCATACCCCCCTTTCCTGTCCCTCACCCACTCTGACATCTTTCCTTACAAATCAATCACTGTTCTCATTTCATCTTTTCCCCTATTGAGGGAAGGGACATATGCATGGTTGATGGATTGGGTTTGGGTGAGTAGAGGAATGGTATTGACCTAGGAAGGAAAATAAATGTTTTTTTTATTTTCTGAGCGTAAAACACAAAATATAAAATAACAATAAAATTTTCATACCTCTTATCAGATCTCCAATTTACCGAATCCATTTGATCTTAAGCATCCACCAATTCTCGTCTTGTTATCATCATTGATAAGATCAAATCAAAAAAAAAAAAAATCCAGCTCGCCTGAGCTGGACCTCACCGTCGATCTTGAGTTCGCCGGAGCCGACGAGGTTTGGGTCTACACCTAATTTCCCACATATCAACCCCATTGGTTGACCAGCCTTTTTTCTCAGAGGAATTTTCATTCCAAGGTGAAGAGGTTTGAGTTTCGGGTTTCCTTAGTGTCCATGAAGACTCATTTGCTTTATCTGTCCACGGTTTCTTTTCAGAACTTGCCTGACAAGCATTATTCTCAGAGGTATTTTCTTTCCAGGGCGAAGATCTTTGAGCCTTGGGTTTCTTTGGTCTCCATGAATACTCATTTGAATTATCTATCCATATTTTCTTTTCAGAGCTTGCTTGCGAAGCATTGTTCTCAATGTTTTCGTGCTGTCCTGAAGAGATCTCAAGTTGTGGCTTCTTTGCTGTCCAGGATGACCTGTGAATTAGAGTTCTCTTCCCAAGGCAAAGAGCTGAGTCTCGGGTTTCCTTGGTGTCCATGACTCGTTTGCTTCATCTGCCCATGGTTTCTTTTGAGAGCTTGGCTGCCACCTTGAAGAGCTCTCAGCCCGAGATTTCTTCATATCCCATCCCCCCACCTCCTTGTTCAACTGTGCTGACTGATTTGGATGATGTAGTTTTGCATTATCCCAACTTGACCAGTCATCAGATTTAGATGTCGGAATTTCGGAAGAATCTGGAGGATGTTGATCTCTACTTTCATGTCTTTGCCAGTTGTCTGCCTCAACAACTTTTGGCGAAACCTGCCAGCTTGTTTTATTACCGTTGTTTGTTGAAGGCTTGGCTTTGTTTTCCCACGAGGACCAATCATCCGACTAGGTAACAGTATTCTTGTCATTATCCCAGCTTGTTTTATTTCTGTTATCTGCCTCAACAACTTTTGGTGAGAACTCCCAGCTTGATTTATTGCCAGTATCTGCCAAAGGCTTGGCTTTGTTATCCCATGCCGACAAATTATCTGACTCAGTAACAGTTTTGTCATTATCCCAGTTTGAAGAAGGTTTGCCTGTTCTTCCCCATTCTTGCCAGCTATGGTTACCTCTGCTCTCAGTTTCAACATAATCTTCGAAGGTTGGCTTCTCACAGAAAACAAGAGCATGTCATTGCCTTGGAAATCATCCAAGGAGTAGTCGATATCACTTCCCAAGCAAGCACCAGGTAAATCCCTTTATTGAGGCTCCCTAACCCATGGCAAAAGATCATACACGTCTTTCCCCACATCTTCATTACATGCCATCTGATATAGACCAAATTACTTAAGATAAAGAAATTAAAAAGTGTAATACAAATATGATAATATGCTCAGTCTATTATCAGCAAACCGGGTTTTT
>BQKN01062943.1:0-98077 GCA_022839385.1 Asparagus kiusianus
CCAAACCAACCCCTCCATATTAACTCCCTCCACATCATCGACGACATCCCAACCAACCCCCTCCCACGATGAATCCAGTGACGAAGGAGAGGACTATGGTGCCCAATTTGAGGGACCATGGTACAACAACATCTCGAGCGAAGAAGAAGGTGGGCGACCTTATGGTAGAGGTTAGGGCAGAGGCTTCAACCCTTGTCATAACTATCACCGACAGGGCGGACATCACCACGACCAAGAGTGCTGGATGAAGGTAGAGCTCCCTTCCTTTAGAGGAAATCTAGACATAGAGGCTTTCCTAGATTTGCTCTATGAAGTGGAGAAGTTTTTTTAGATGGCTAATATTCCCAAAACAAACCAGGTAAAGTTTGTGGCATATCGTCTCAAAGGAGGAGACACGGCATGGTAGGATCAGACTCAAAATACAAGGTGATGACAAGGCAAGCAACCAGTTCGGGTTTGGCGACGCATGAAGCAATTACTACAAGCTAGGTTCCTACCACCCGACTTCCAACAAATTCTCTACAACCAGTTCGAGTAATGTCGTTAAGGAATCAGATCAGTAAGCGCCTATACCGAAGAGTTCTTACGTCTTACTTCTTGTTGCGATTTCTTTATGAGCGAAGAGTAACTCGCGGCCAAATATATCGGAGGTTTGAAGTATTCCATTCAAAAGAAGGTGGCCACCCACAACGTGTACTCTATAGACAAAGCCCATAACATGGCTCTCAAGGAGGAAAGATTGTCCTCCAAAGCGTTACCTTTCAGACGAACCGAACATGGAGGTTCGATCGAGAAGACGAGAGGAGAGACGGTCGGGCAAAGGACGATTGATTGGCATGTTCCTCCACGATCGGCCGAACGGTCGACAACTCAACCACAGGCCCTGACGACTCAAGCAAGTTCGTATGCCAAACCGACTAGAGGGAAGTGTTTCCGATGTCTCCAACCAAGGCATAAGTCCAACAAGTGCCCGTAGCAGCAAAAGGTCAATCTAGCCGATTATGAAGAGGCGGAGGACGGACACACAACATCTGACAAAGAGTATGAGGAAGAGGTTGTTGTGATTAAGGGCGACAATGTGTCGTGTGTTGTTTAGTGACTCCTATGCACTTAGAAGACACCAGATTCATCACAACAACACCAAATTTTCTTTTCTAAGTGTTCGGTCAACAACAAGGTGTGCACCCTCATCATTGACAATGGAAGCTATGAAAATATAGTGTCAAAGGCCTTGGTGGATCACTTGAAACTGCCAACTGAAGCAAAGCATGTGCCTTATACTATTGGATGGATCAAGAAGGGACCCTCCGCAAAGGTGACTGAATTGTTCCACGTGCCACTATCACTAGGAAAGACTTATAGTGATTCTGTTACTTGTGATGTTGTGGACATGGATGCGTGCCATGTCTTGTTAGGGCGGTTGTGGCAGTATGATGTTGATGCTAAGCATGGATGTAAGAAAAATGAGTACTCTTTTGTGTGGATGAATAAAAAAAGATCATCATACCACCTATTCCACCCTCTCCAAAGAGCCCTAAAGATCAAAATTCCAAACGTATATCTCTTTGTAACAAGGGAGAGTTTCTGGTCGAGTCAAAAGAGTTGAAGCAGAGGTTTACTTTAGTTGTGAAGGAAGAATTAAGGACACTCATTGAGGTCCCGGAGAAGATGAAATCGCTGCTTAAGGAATTCAAAGTGTTGATTCCTGAAGAGCTGTCAGCGGGTCTTCTTCCCATGAGGGATATTCAGCACCACATTGATTTCACTCCCGGTTCAGTACTTCGTAATCTCCCTCATTATCGCATGAATCCACAGGAGAAGAAGATATTACAGGACACCATTGAGGACCTTATTAAGAAAGGCCACATACGAGAGAGTACGAGTCCATGCACAGTTCCGACCCTGTTAACACCAAAGAAGGATGGGAGTTGGTGGATGTGTGTTGATAGTAGAGCCATTAACAAGATTATAATCCACTATAGGTTCCTAATCCTATAGTTGGACGACATGTTGGATCATTCGGGAGGCGCGAGCGTCTTTTCGAAGGTTGACTTGAGGAGTGAGTATCATCAGATCCGAATGCGACCCGATGACGAGTGGAAGACTGTATTCAAGAGTAGTGAGGGCCTCTACGAATGGTTAGTGATACTTTTTGGGTTGTTGAATGCTTCAAGCACCTTTATGCATTTAATAAACCAAATTATGAAACCTTTCTTGGGAAGATTTGTAGTCGTCTACTTTGATGACATTCTCATACATAGAGGAGATGAGCAGGAGCATATGTTGCATCTCCAAGAAGTCTTCCAAGTGCTAAAGGAGAATGAACTTTACATCAACCTTAAGAAGTGTGTGTTCTTGACGACCCAGCTAGTATTCTTGGGTTTTGTGGTAACCTCGTAGGGGATCTAGGTTGACGATGACAAAGTCAAGGAAATCAATGATTAGCCGACTCCAAAAAGTGCTACTAAAGTAAGAAGCTTGTAGGTTGTCTAAAAATCACTGCAGATAGTTGATCCCCCATCAAACACCGATGATAGAAGTTACAACTTGATGGCTTCTAGAAGGCTACAATTTAAAGACTTTCGCATAGATCGATGAAGGTTACAATCTGACGACCTTCACAACAACTGATGAAAGCTCTAATCAATAGCCTTCACAATCAATATCGGGAGTTACAATCTGACGACTCTCATATTTTCAAGGAGCCAAGAAGAAGATTACAGGATGATGATCTTGGCAACACTCTAGTAAAGGATACCATAAATTAATGATCTCTTCACATCAAAATGTAGAGGTCAGACCTGCGTTTTAACATCAAAACGCAAAGATCCTCCCTGCGTTGTAACAACAAAACACAGAGGTCCTCACTGCGCTGCAACATCCAAACGTAGACTTCATTGCTGCGATTTTAGCCCAAAACGCAGAACCCAACTCTGCGTTCCAGATCCAAATGCAGAGTTCATTCCTGCGTCTCCGACTCAAAATGCAGAGAGACCTGTGCGTTCTCAGCCGCCAAAACATGCCCAACTCTGCGTTTTAGTTCTGAAACATAGAGTTTGGGCCTATAACGTTATTTTTAGCGTTTGACTCAAAACACGAGCTGAATGGTTCCAAAACCATTTCTCATGATTTGAGGAGATTACAACCCCCACTTAAGAGTGAATTAAGGGGAAGGTTGCACCCCTTAATCCCCTATAAATACCTCAAAACTCAGAAGAGTTCAGGAGGATCTTTTTTGGGCAGATCAATATCAGAGGCCATTGAGCATCTTCTGGCATAAAATTGTAAAGGGGGAGATCGTCGTTCATCCTTTAGCGATGTTCAACAACAGGGAGCTTTCATCCTTGGCTATTAACCGATTTTCGATTCAAATCAACTCTTTTTCAAGAGTTTAAACTCGCTCTGAGTTATCAACTCGTTCAGAGTTTCAAACTTACCACGCAAGTTATCCTCGACATCAATCAAGAGGATTCAACCATGTTCCACGAGTTCAAGACGTTCGAATCATCAACGAGAAACAAACTCGACGCGAGCATTCGATGGAGGCATCTCATCGCTACTGTGAAGAACCCAGACTTAAACAAAGGAGAGAATTCGCATCAATTCTCTTCTCTTTTGTAATCAGTAAATTCAAATTGTAATTAAGGTCGAGAGAGTTGTTGTTTGGTGGAAAATTTGTAATAAGAAAAAGATGAAAGAATCATATTTGATTTTATTCTCTCTAACTGCTTAGAAAAAGAATGTTTACAACTCTCTCAATCTTAATTACAATTTGAATTTTCTGATTACAAAAGAGAAGAGAATTGATCCGAATCCTCCCCTTTGTTTAATTTTGGGTTCTTCACGGTAGCGATGGAGTGTCTCCCTCGAATGCTCGTGTCGAGTTTGTTATCCGTTGACGATCCGAATGTCTTGATTCACTACAACAGTATCTCTTCCTCATGATTTGACGCTGTGAAGAACTTGAAAGGCAAGTTTGAAATCCTTAATGAGTTAGGGAAATCTGTTTGAGTTATAACTCTATGGAAGAGTTGATTGATTTAACCAAAAATTGGTTTGTAAGCCAAGTATGAAGAAAGCTTCTGTTGTCGATCTCCCAAGCTCTAGCAATCCCCCCTAAAAGCCAGCCAAAGACCTCTTCTTCGTTGCCAAGTCGAAGGATCCGAACTCAGTTGAGTTTATTCCTATTTATAGGGGATTAAGGGTGTAACTGTCCCCTTAATTCTCTCCATAATGGGGTTGAATATTGTATAACCGCCCCCTTAATCTGCTCCTAAGTGGGGCAAAAATCCCTCCAAATGTGGGGGGAAAACGGTTCCTGAAACCGTTCAGCTCGTGTTTGAACGAGTCAAACGCCAAAAATAGTGTTCTAGGCCCGAACTCTGCGTTTTAGACTTAAAACACAGAGTTTGGCCTGTTTTTGGCTAAAAACGTCGTGTTCATACAACGTTGTAAATATGAAATGCAGAGTTGGGACGCAGAGATGAACTCCGCATTTTGAGTCCACGAACTCTGCGTTTTTAATTAGAGCACTGGGGATGACCTCTGCGTTTTGACTCTGAAATGTGGGCATGACCTCTGCGTTTTGATGTTGTAACACAGGGATGACTGTAGGCGTCAAAAAATGCTAATAGATATCCAAATACAGCTCAAGAGGAAATCATCCAAAGTCGAAAGAACACAAGTCTTGCACGCGAGACAGACTTTGCTGTCTCGCCGTGCGAGACAGACTTTACTGTCTCGCCTGCGAGACAGTGTTTAAAAGCTCAGAAACAGTTTGATAAACCGCCGACACGTGGCCACCAACTGTTCAAGAATGTGGGAAACATCATGGGCGAGAATCACGTTGATAACTGCCAAAATAACAGAGTTTTAAAACGTGGGAAGGCAGTTACAAGAAACTGTCAGGCAGTTGAGGAGTTCCGAGACAGTGTTTTACTGTCTCGCCGGGCGAGACAGCAAATTTACTGTCTCGCTGGGCGAGACAGCAAACACTGTCTCGACCAGCGAGATAGTAAACACTGTCTCGACCAGCGAGACAGTAAACACTGTCTCGGAAGACAGTTTTACCCCAGAGGTTATAAATACCCCCGAGTTGATTTCTTTAAGGGGGCTGATCATTTTTTTGAGCACTTTGGAGCAGACTGAGCAGAGTTCCAGAGCTTCTGGTCATTCCTTAACATTCAGGCTTTGACTTGATTTCAAGAAGAACGACTATCTTACTTCGATAAGATATCGTTTCAAATTCTAACTTCGATAAACGAAGGAAGAATCATTAAGCCAAACCCTTCACGATTCAATTAGGATCTGTGATTCGGTGGTCCACGGGCTAAAGCGTCCCCGGCACAGGCAAAGAACCCACGAAAGCAGTGATCCAAACAACGATCCTGCGTTTATTTTCTTAAGAGTTGTAATTTTCTTTTTGTTGTTTAAAAGAGTCTTATAAAAAGGCTATTTTCTTTGAATTTATTGTAATCGACCGAAGATATAATGAATTCCACAACAAGATTAACTTTTGGCGAAAACAAACTAGCGACCACAGTGGGAGCCAACGGTCTCGCTGCCGAGACCGTCGTGTCGCAGCCGAGAGTGGGAGCCAACGGTCTCGCTGCCGAGACCGTCGTGTCGCAGCCGATCATCAAGATCCCAATTGAATCAGCGGTCGAGTACGAGTTCGACCAAACGAAGTTTGAGGAGTATTTGTCATCCTCATCTGCAAAGTTTGCCTCACCTCGCAAATGCAGGAAGACTTCATCTTCGTTGAAGCTTTTTAAGTGGTCAAATGCTACAAATGAAGGCTCTCATCTGATTGTTGCTGAGAATTCTACTCGCAACATCTCTGCTCACAATGACTCTTCTCCTGTTAAAGAGTCATGGAATCAAAGCCTACCGGCACTGACAAAAAGGGCTCGTCAGAGACAACGTCAACGTCGTGCTCGCCAAATGGCTAAGGCCTTGGAACAAACCGACGGAGTTCGTTATCATGAGAACTTAGAGTCGAGGAGGCATCGAGTGAGTCAGTTGTCTCAACAAGCAATCACTCATGTCTCTACTAAACTAACAGCGGATGAATGGACTCGCTCGACCCTCAAAGAACGCATACAAAAGCGTCGTGCAAATGCTGCTCATGTCTGTGCTCTCTCACAACAAAAACGGAAAACGGAGAAGGAAACAGTGATTAAAGAACAACCAAAACTCTGCAAAGTCTGGATTCCAAAGTCTGGAGTTGTGCAAAATCAGCATTCGGAGCCCGTTAAGACCCCTACCCGCAAGGGGGTGGTTCTAAACGTGTGACTCCCGACATAACCTTGGATCGCTCAAGGACAGTAATAAATTGTCCCGAGAATGCCAACAAGGTTTTACACCCTCAGAAGGAGACATGTTTATCAAAAGACATCGTTATACCTGGGGGTTCATACCAACAGACGATAGGATTTTCCGGCAACCATACCAATGAATCGTACTATCAAACTGGGGATATGAACAAAACTCGAAAGAGAATTATTCGAGAAATAAGTTCTCATTGTTCCTGTACACGACTCATTAGGGCAACACTATCAGATTGTGGTTGTTTCAAACGAAGAGTCATCCCACAAAGAGCCTCAATGCTCCCGCAACTTTTCACTGAAATGTCAAAGTCCAAGCTGAGACGTTTCCACAAGAAAGGATCAGCTGTTCAAGATCATGAATTCCTTGAAGTCACCATCAACATGGCTGATAAATGAAAATCTACACGACATTCAAATCCTGATTTTTCCCCGGGAAGAAAAGTCAAGAGAATGCATGAAGGAATACCATCAGAGGATGAACTCTCAGACACTTGTTCTGCAGTCGCTTCGGATAATACAATATCTAGTGCAGGGCAAACCAAAGAAGTGTTCACAATCACTTATGATCAGTTCGCTCAAATACTTCAGGAAGCTCTAGCCAAACAGCGCGAAGAAATTAGAGCTGAAATGAAGACAGAGATGGAGTTGGCTATCCAACAAATGAAAGAACTGTTAGCTCAACGGCCTCAACCTCCTGAGTCCAACCAACGAGCTGAATCCAGCCGCCGCGCTCAGAATGTCATAGACGACAGTGATCCAGAAGTGGATGAAGTCATCTTGGCTGATACACCTCCCAATAGCAATAACGCTGAGGGTGGTTTAACGGATTCTCTCAGCAATGACATTGGGGGTGGTTCGATGGCGCCTCTTACAGGGGGTGATCAAACCCATTCTCCTCAATGTCCTTCGAATGAAGATGATGATGAGAGAATGAAGGAGCTTGAAAACAAAGTCAAGACTTTAATGACGGCTCAAGAGGTGAAGAAGACGGGTATTCCGTGTTCCTATCAAGAGAATGGGATTCAATTCCATACCCGACAAAATTCCATTTGATTAACTTCACACCGTTCGAAGGAAAGAGCTCACCTACTCAGCACTTGATTTATTTCAAATCACATTTGGGCATAATCTCTGGAAACGAGGCTTTAATGGTCCGGTCATTCGTTGGCACCCTTCGTGGTCCCGCCTTCGATTGGTACCGACGTCTCAAGCCAGGGAGCATCAATTGCTGGGATGACATGGAAAGTTTATTCCTCAGCAATTTCTTCGATGATGACACCGAAGTGTCAATCGGAACCCTTCTGGACGAGAAGCAAAGAGACGGAGAGACAGTCGACAATTTCGTCAAGCGCTTCCGTAACAAGGCAATGAATTGCAGAGATCCTGTCACAGAGGAATTCATCTTGCAGACATGTCACAACAATCTTTCCATCGATGTCCTGGAAATCCTGGGGGTCGTACCGTCCAAAACTTGGAAAGATTTGAAAATACGTGGCGAACAAGCTGAACACTTTCTTAAAAAAAAGAAAGTTGAGAGAAATCAACCGGCGACATGTGCAATTGCTGGGAATAAAACTCTCGATCCGAGATTCCAAAAAGAATATTCTTTCGAAGATGATGAAGCTCCAGTCATCTTGAAATACCTCCTTGCCAATGACAAGATTGAGCTGCCACCTATTAAAGATCAGGAGGGAGCTAAGAGGGTTACGGATCCAAACTACTGTGCGTACCACAAAAAGGTTCTTCATCCCACCAAGATTTGCTTTGGACTCAAGAACAAGATCCAAGCCTTAATTGACTCTGGCGTCATAACGGCGAAACAAGCCAAATAAAGCGCATTACTCCAATTGGATGCACGAGTATAAACTACTTCTCCATGAGACTCCAATTGGATGCACGAGTATAAACTGCTTCTCCATGACACTCCAAAGAGTATACGAGTATAAACTGCTTCTCGGTCATCCAACTAAACCCGGCCTCACAAAGGAAGCTGGGGGTGGATGATTTATGTAACGGGAAGTTCCTAGAGAATCTTATATTCTTAAGGATAACCCGAATATACGACTGATGATGTCGTACTCCTCAGTTTTACAAAGAAAGCTGGGGGTCGATAATTCAGGTAACGGGAAATTTCCGGAAGAATGTTAAATATAATATTCTTAGGGATAACCTGATTATTATAAACAAAATGATAAACACTACACTCCCATTATGATTTGTACTCACACTACCACTACTCCTTTGGTCAAACCTTTAAACAGTTAGGACCAAAACCAAAATCCCCTCTCGATTCCTTCCATGAACGAGAGGTCCACAAATAGAACGATCAAACCTTTAAACAGTTAGGATCGTATCAAACTCCCACCTGGTCAAACCTTTAAACAGTTAGGACCACAAAACCAAAATCTCCTCTCGATTCCTTTCATGAACGAGAGGTCCACAAATAGAACGATCAAACCTTTAAACAGTTAGGATCGTATCAAACTCTCACCTAGTCAAACCTTTAAACAATTAGGACCACAAAGCCAAAAATCCCCTCTCGATTCCTTCCATGAACGAGAGGTCCACAAATGGAACGATCAAACCTTTAAACAGTTAGGATCGTATCAAACTCTCACCTGGTCAAACCTTTAAACAGTTAGGACCACAAAGCCAAAAATCCTCTCTCGATTCCTTCCATGAATAAGAGGTCCACAAATGGAACGATCAAACCTTTAAACAGTTAGGATCGTATCAAACTCTCACCTGGTCAAACCTTTAAACAGTTAGGACCAAAGCCAAAATCCCCTCTCGATTCCTTCCATGAACGAGAGGTCCACAAATTGAACGATCAAACCTTTAAACAGTTAGGATCGTATCAAACTCCCACCTGGTTAAACCTTTAAACAGTTAGGACCACAAAACCAAAATCTCCTCTCGATTCGTTCCATGAACGAGAGGTCCACAAATTGAGTGATCAAACCTTTCAACAGTTAGGATCATCTCAAAACCCTCACTTGGTCAAACCTTCCTACAGTTAGGACCACAACCAAAATCTCCTCTCGATTCGTTCCATGAACGAGAGGTCCACAAATTGAATAATCAAACCTTACGACAGTTAGGATTATTCAAACACCCAATCCAGATTCTCTAAGTGGAGATCCCACTTCGAGTTTCCTTTGCGCCAGGAGATAGAATATAAAATTCTTCCTCTCCGATTCTGGGTTCATCTCTACCAACAAAAAAGAGACCAGGAGATAGAATATAAAATTCTTCCTCTCTGATTCCGAGTTCATCTCTACCAACAAAAAAGAGACCAGGAGAAGAATATAAAATTCTTCCTCTCCATCATCTGGGTTCATCTCTACCAACAAAAAAGAGACCAAAATACTCCAATAAGTATACGAGTCTAAACTGTTTCCCTAATCTCAACAGGAAGTTTCTAGAGAATATTACTCAAAATATTCTTAAGAATAACCTGACAACATGTGTTCTTATGAAGACTGATACGACGATTAACAATCCCGTATCAATTCGATGACAAAAGCTGAATTCACCAGTACAAGTTCCAGCTTCGATTCAAGATCTCGACAACGGTCAAGCGATAAACGCGATGCCGGAAAAATCTTAGCTATTCTACAAAGCACTGAATAGATTGAGAGACAAAGAGATCAAGAGTTGAAGCCATTTACACGATCTACTCAACCAAACATTAAAGGGATCATAAGTAAAATCTATCTTATCCAAAGTATCCCAGAACTCCTCTATAAAAGAATGAGTCTGGAATACTTTGGAGGGGGTATCTGTAGGCGTCAAAAAATGCTAATAGATATCCAAATACAGCTCAAGAGGAAATCATCCAAAGTCGAAAGAACACAAGTCTTGCACGCGAGACAGACTTTGCTGTCTTGCCGTGTGAGACGGACTTTGCTGTCTCGCCGTGCGAGACAGACTTGGCTGTCTCGCCGTGCGAGACAGACTTTACTGTCTCGCCTACGAGACAGTGTTTAAAAGCTCAGAAATAGTTTGATAAACCGCCGACACGTGGTCACCAACTGTTCAAGAACGTGGGAAACATCGTGGGCGAGAATCACGTTGATAACTGCCAGAATAACGGAGTTTTAAAACGTGGGAAGGCAGTTACAAGAAACTGTCAGGCAGTTGAGGAGTTCCGAGATAGTGTTTTACTGTCTCGCCAGGCGAGACAGCAAATTTACTATCTCGCTGGGCGAGACAGTAAACACTGTCTTGACCAGCGAGACAGCAAACACTGTCTCGACCAGCGAGACAGTAAACACTGTCTCGGAAGACAGTTTTACCCCAGAGGTTATAAATACCCCCGAGTTGATTTCTTTGAGGGGCTGATCATTTTTTTGAGCACTTTGGAGCAGACTGAGCAGAGTTCCAGAGCTTCTGGTCATTCCTTGACATTCAGGCTTTGACTTGATTTCAAGAAGAACGACTATCTTACTTCGATAAGATATCGTTTCAAATTCTAACTTCGATAAACGAAGGAAGAATCATTAAGCTAAACCCTTCACGATTCAATCAGGATCTGTGATTCGGTGGTCCACGGGCTAAAGCGTCCCCGACACAGGCAAAGAACCCACGAAAGCAGTGATCCAAACAACGATCCTGCGTTTATTTTCTCAAGAGTTGTAATTTTCTTTTTGTTGTGTAAAAGAGTCTTATAAAAAGGCTGTTTTCTTTGAATTTATTGTAATCGACCGAAGATATAATGAATTCCACAACAAGATCAACTTTTGGCGAAAGACAATGACCTCTGCATTTTGATGGTGAAACACATGGATGACCTCTGCGTTTTGATGTGAAGAGACCACCAATTTGTGGTCTCTTTTGCTGGAGCGTTGCAAAGACCGTCATCTTATAATCTTCATCTTGGCTCCTTAAAAATATGAGAGTCGTCAGATTGTAACTCCCGATGTTGATTGTGAAGGTTGTTGAACTATAGCTTTCATTGGTTGTTGTAAAGGTTGTCAGATTGTAACCTTCATCGATCTACGTAAAAATCTTCAAATTGTAGCATTCTGAAAGTCGTCGAATTGTAACTTCTATCATCAGTGTTTGATGGGGATTAGCTATCTGTTGTGATTTTTAGACAGCCTATAGTTGTAAATATTCTTTTTCTAAGCAGTTAGAGGGAATAAATCAAATTTAATTCTTTCATTGTCTTATTGTAAATTTTCCATCAAATACAGCTTTCATGGGTTAGCATCTTTTTATCGGTGTTTCATTTGTAATTTTAGTTCTATAGTTGCTCTCATGACGGATTGCTTGAAGAAGAAGGGTGTTTTCGAGTGGACAGATGAAGTAAATGCAACTTTTGACCTTATCAAGGAGAAGATTACTATTGCACCTATATTGGCATTCCCAGATTTTGACAAGCTCTTTGAGCTTGAATACGATGCATGTGGTGTAGGTATTGGAGCAGTCCTCTCAAGAGAAGCGCGCCATTGCTTTCTTGAGCGAGAAGTTGAATGAAGCTCGGTAGAAGTGGAGTACTTATGAGCAGGAATTATATGCTGTTTATCGTTCTTTGAAGACTTGGGAAAGTTACCTCATTGCTAACGACGTCGTAATTTACTCCAATCATCAGTCTCTTCAGCACTTCAAGAATCAAAAGCATATCAACAAAATGTAGGGACGTTGGGCTTTGTATTTTGAGCAGTTTAATTTTACTTTGCGACATATATCAGGAGTCAACAATAAGGTACTTGATGCTTTGAGTCGGCGTGTATCCTTGTTAAGCATATTTGTGAAGTGAAGTTATTGCTTTTGACTGCTTAAAAGAGCTTTATATTGATGATGAAGACTTTCAGGAGATTTTGGCAAAATGTTCGACAAGACAACTAACAGGAGACTTCATCATCATGGATGACTTTCTGTTTAAAGGAAATCAGCTTTGTATTCCCAGAAGTTCATTGAGGGAAAAGATAGTTCGAGATTTACATGGTGGCGGGCTTGGTGGACACTTTAGGCGAGACAAGACTGTTTTGAATCATGAGGAGAGATACTATTGGACGAGTTTGAGGAAGGATGTGGCGACACTTGTGAGAAGTTGTCAAGTATGCTAAGTTGCAAAGGGGTAAGTGCAGAATACTGGTTTGTATACTCCTCTACCTGCATCCAAGGATATATGAGAAGATTTGAGTATGGACTTTGTGTTGGGACTTCCATGAACACAAAGAGTCGTGGATTCAGTCTTTGTGGTGGTTGATCGATTTTCTAAGATGGCTCACTTCATCCCGTGCCTAAGACTTCGGATGCACCACATGTTGCACGGCTATTCTTTCAAGAAGTGGTTCAGCTACACGGTGTTCCTAGTTTGATTGTTTTAGATAGGGATACTAGGTTCTTGGTGACTTTTTGGACTACTTTATGGCGATGATTTGACACTTCATTGAAGTATTCTAGTACAGCTCACCCTCAAACAGATGGACAAATGTAAGTGGTCAATCAGACTTTGGGGAACTTGATTCAATGCATATGTGGAGAGAAGCCAAATATGTGGGATCAAGCTATACCTCAAGCTGAATTCGCCTACAACTTGACTGTTCATAGTTCCACAGGTATGTCTCTTTTTCAATTGTTTACAGGAAGACACCTCGACATCTCCAAGATTTGTTGAAGTTGCCGACAAGTAGCAAGTTTAGCGAGGCAGCAAGTTCAATGGTCGAGAATGCTTTCAACGTTCAGGAGGAAGTGCGTACAAAGCTCGAGAAGGCTAATGAAAAATTCAAGGCGAGAGCAGACAAGAAGAGGCGACTCAAGGTGTTCAATGAAGGAGACAAGATGATGGTTTACTTACGGAAAGAACGGATGCCGGATGAAACATACAGCAAGCTTAAACCAAAAAGATATGGACCGTTCAAGATTCTCAAAAAGATCAATGGCCATGTATATGTTGTGGATCTTCCATAAGGAATGGCTATGTTTAAGCCATTCAATATGACGGATATTTCTAACTATCATCCTTCAATCGAGTTGTATTCAAGTGATGTGAACTCAGAGATGAGTTCTTTTGAAGAAGGAGGGACTGATACAGGAGATCTACACGACCGAGACGACATCAGCGAACGACGACTCGACATCTCAACTCAAGTCGATTCGACAGTCGAGATGACTAAACAGATGGACGAGACGAGACTCAACTCAGACCAGCGTAGACGAACAGACGACTTGAGGCTACGAGTCGAGATGACGACTCGAGTCGAAGCAACCCATCCGAGATCCTAGTCGATAGGACGAAACCCCAGCCGAGACCCCAGTCGATAGGACGGAACGACACACCCCAATCGACATGAAGGGCGGTGTTAGTCAACACATGCTAGTTGACACGAAGAGCAGTATTATTTGACATACTTAGTTGACTCATGCACAGTCGATACGAAAGGTGGTACTACTCGGCACGTCTCGTGTCGACTCGACAAACAGAATAGGAAAGGAGTTTTGTTTTGGTTATTTCCTTTTAAGATTAGAGTTTTTTTATTAGGGTTAGGATAGGGTTAGTTGGCTATAAATATTAGTTCTTTTTGTAAATTGGGAATTAACTTTTCAATTATTCAATTAAGAGAATTTTCCTCCTTGTTTTCGTTCTCAAACTTGAGAAACTTAGAGCTTGTGGATTCAAGCTCGTGAAATACCTGCTATTGTTAGGATCATCGGCATCGAAACTATATCCGATCGTCCTTCCCGTTTCTACGTCTGCGTCATGAGGTGTCCCCTCCCTATTACATAATGAGCTGGTCATGTCAACTCATTATGCAATAGGAAGGGGACATCTCACATGTCCCCTCCAATGGTCCCATATTTTGAGTCCATGTAGCAGTCGGTTGCCTCGTCATGCAGCTCCCACTGACTTAGGGTGACCAGTGGCCAACAAAGAAAGGAATGCACGTAGGAGGTGGCAATCAAATTAAGTGGGTCGGGCCTATAAAGACACCCTTTAATCAGTTCGGTCTAAAAAAAGTGACTTATACAATATTTTAACATAAAAAGTTACAATTCAACATCAGAAAGGTCTATCCATTGCCGAAATTTCACCTAACGGCTAAAAAACTCACGTCATTGCACGTGATCGTCTAAAGTTAACGTCTTTTTCTGATGTGACACAGGATTGATGACACGACAAAATGTAGTTGGTTTAATTTATACCTAGAAGGGAATCAAAGCATAGTGTTATTTAGACTTGGGGATGAAATTAGGGATCTGGAGTGGGAAACTCTAAATTGGACCAAAATTTTGAATTAGGATAGAAATTAGTCTCATTGCAATACCTCATGTCACCGGTTCACACTCCAGCAGTAGCGATGTAAGGTATGGTCATTTTTTCAACATATTGTCATGTATGCAACTATGGAATGAAGTCGCTAAGAAATATGGTATGAAAAGTTGTCAATGTTGGTGTATGAGTTCTACACATTGCTAACAAACGATAATGCAAGACGTAGGTTCTATTGTTGCCCAAAGTATAATGTAAGTTAAAATTTTGTCAGCTACACATTTGAAAATGATTATGAGATTTTTTTTTTCTTTTCCTTATTATCAAAGGGATGGTTATAGGATGTGGGAATGGTTGACACACCTATGTGTCCTACTGCTTCTAAATAATTCTATTCCTAAGAGAAGAAATCAATAAACTGAGGAGCATATTGAAGATAAATTATGACATAATTGAAGGATGTGAGTTGAAGCCTGGGAAATGTCATGATAAAATTACCAAAATGAAAGAGGAGTTTAAGTTATACAATAGTGAAACTGAGTCATGTTTGCAGGAGATGGTAAAACTAAGAAGTAAATAATCTTTGACGGAGGATGCAATTCAGTCACAAAAGATGAATATGTTGTTTAAGGTTATTTGGTTATTTGTTTTGCTTGTATTGTGCTTGCGTTTGTATGATGTTAGAAAATGGTATTCTATTGTGTCATTTGGTCTCATGGGTGCAATGTATTCGTCTCTGACTCATGAGAAAGGAATTTTGCTTATGTAATAGATATTTTGGTCAAGTGAAAGCTTAATCTTGATCACGTTTGTCTAAAAGTATTTGTGTGAATATGTGTGATATCATCATGACACAAACATGCATGTTTTATTTAAAATGTGAGCATGTACACTATGTTCATCATCATCCCGTCAATAAATTACAAGCAACATGCAATTTAAGAATGTCAAGAACATATGAACACCAATATTATCATTACAATATTAAGAATCTACTGACATTGGCAAAATACTTTCTAATGAATTATTTTTAGCCCCTAAATTTAAATATATACACTTATTTAAGTTAGGCAAAGTTGGAAGAATATAATATAGTACATCAATATCTTTTAAACCATTATAACTTTTACTCTATCACTTGGGAATCATTTTGTGATGGAGCTTGAATGATTCTAGCTGCTGATTGAGTTGAAGCTCTGTAGGCTATTTCACCTTCATCTCTCAACCATATGCTATAACTTTCAGGGGTCCTTGTTGGATTGCTTCTACCCCTTTCTTGTTAGCCTTGTTAGGTCTCATATTTATGAGCCTACTCTCTAATCTTGTTTTGATAATTACAAACAATTTCTAACAACGTGTGTCGAGTGTTTACATTTATTTTGTTAATTAATCTACATAAATATTTGTTGGAGGTTGGATGGACTAGAGCTTTCACGATCATATCCATTAGAGAATGGAAGGAACAATCAGAATGAAGCCAATACAATTCAAGTCAATTCAAAATCAAGCTTCATCCGCAGCCAAGACGAGTGTAGGCTGTCTAAAAATCACAATAGACAGTTGATCCCCCATCAAACACCGATGATGGAAGTTACAATCTGACGACTTTCAGAAGGCTACAATTTGAGGACTTTCACGTAGAAGGTTACAATCTGACGACCTTCACAATAACTAATGAAAGCCCCAATTCAACAGCCTTCACAATCAACATCGGGAGTTACAATCTGACGACTCTCATATTTTCAAGGAGCCAAAGCCTTTGGCTTGGTTCGGATGGCTCCGTCTCGTCGAGATAGCCGATTTTCATATATAATTCGTCTAATTCCGACTTACGGTTTGAAAATTATGACATGTTCTTCGCAGCAAGTTATGTTCTGAACTCCGTCTGCAGGACTGGACTTCGTCAGAACATTGGACTTAGCCTAAAACTCACCAAGCCCACCAGAGGCTCACCTCTACATCCAAGATTCAAAACGCAGAGGTCATGACTACGTTCCAAACTCAAAACGCAGATTTCGTGGAGTTAAAACGCAGAGTTCAACTCTGCGGCCAATGACAAAAACGCACAGTTAATGCAGAACCCAACTCTGCGTTTTCAGCCTAAAACGCAGAGTTCATCTCTAAAACAGCACGACCTGTACGTTTTTCAGCCTAAAACAGGCCCAACTCTGCGTTTTCAGCCTAAAACGCAGAGTTCATCTCTAAAACAGCGCGACATGTGCATTCTAACTCAACCAAATGAATTCCTCGATGTTCAAAGCCAAGACATAGGTTCAAATAAATAGAAAGAGACTGTTGTCAGCTATCAAGATGACCAAAGCCGAGAAGAAACAGACGACTCCACTGGGGAGTCTATAATATGAGTACAGGTAAATTGCAATCGACGACATTAAAATCGTCTGGCTCGATCCGATGCGCAACTCATTCTTTTAAGTGGCTTAACATCCCAACCAAGAATGATAAAGACACGATTCAGTGCGCACCTTATTTTTCTAAGTGGCTCAACATCCCAACAAAGAGTAGGTTGAACTGATCAAGAAGGAAAATAAAGAAAAATCCTCTTTTTTGGCTGACTTTTTGGGGATCCTTGATCGGGCATCTTGCCGCTTTCTGCAGCAACAAGGAGCTTTGGAGATCAGCGACTTGAAGGTGCTCTTGAATTATTTTGGAAGGCTTTTATTGAAGCCTTTGAGATTATTCGGCCTTGGCCTATTAACCGAACTTTCGGTTTAAATCAACTCTTTCATAGAGTTTCAAACTCGATCTGAGTTATCAACTCGTCCAGAGTTTTAAAACTTGCTTTGCAAGTTCTTCTAAACTCGGTCAGAGTTTTAAGACTTGCCACGCAAGTTCTCCATAGTGTCAAATCGTGAGGAGAAGATATCGTTCCAGTGAATCAAGACCTTCGGATCGTCAACGGAGAGCAAACTCGACGCGAGCATTCGAGGGAGGCACTCCATCGCCACCGTGAAGAACCCAGAATTAAATAAAGGGGAGAATCAAATTTATTCTCCTCTCTTTTGTAATCGGAATCCAAATTGTAATTGAGATCAAAGGAATACAAATCAAATTTTCCTTCATTGTCTTTTTTACTCCAAATTTTCCACAAACAACGAGCAAATTGAAGATCAGGATAGCTTGGGTAATTTAGTTTAGGTTTATACTGGTGTTTAGATACTTCAAGCTCAATCACATACACACATACAAGTATTGGTTTCTCATATATATATATATATATATATATATATATATATAAGTTTTGGTTTTTAGTTTTCATGTTTATATAAATACGAATTTGTGAAAATATTGAGTAATTGGTTATAAACTTAACAACAATAGTTTATATCTTTTATTAAGTCTACAAAATCATTTTATAAGGTTTTAAAATATTTTTTAAGTCAAAATATCAAAAACATGTATGTTTAGTTTTCATGTTTTGGACTAGTTTTGAAAAATCATGAGTTTTTACTATTGGGAAGTGCAATTCTAAAAAAAATTTTGTACCTTGTTTATAAACATTTTCTAAAGTTTTACATTCTTTAAAATTTATTTGCTATTTTTAAAAGAGGTCTAAAAATTAGTTTTACTATTCATTTCAAGCTGATAAACTGTTATCAGTCGACTGATGGATTTTATTAGTCGACTGATGAACTCGCCTGGAATTGTTAATTTTTTTTGTTTTTATGACTGATGAGATCTTTAGTCAACCAATGATCTGTGAACTACCTATAACAGTCAACTCATCAGTCGACTGATACTGTTCATCAGTCGACTGACGGTCTCTAACGGTTAGTTTTTTTTTAGATTTTTAGGTTTTCATTTTTGTCTTTTTCCTTGGTTTCATCTTGTTTTTGGGGCTTGTTTTATGATCATATATATACTGCATACCCTCTAACTTCTGAGGGTAATCAAGAGAGTTTTAAACCAATTTAAAAGGGTTTTTAAAGATTGTTTAAGTGTTTGTTTACAAGTTTGTTTGTGAAGATTGTTTCACAAGAAGAGGAGATCAATTTTAGTTTGAGCTTTCAATTTCACATCTCCATCTCTCTTGTTCTAGAGAAGTTTTTCTAAACTCAATTCTAGCTTTGTATTTATTTTGTTTATTGTTTATCATATCTATAAGCTAGATTTTTCATATTGAGTTTAGTTTGATTTTTTACTCATTGAACACACACAACCTTTGAGCTTTTAGTATTTCACATTAAGTATAATTTGGGTTGTAGTGAGTGGTTCTAGAGTGTGAGCTAAATTGAGTTCTCATCTATTGTAGAGAACAAAACTTTGTAATTGTGTATTTATTGTGAGATTACTTTGTAATACACTTGTACACCGAGAGAAATGTGTGGTGAGAGACGGGGTCGGGTCCAAGAGGAGTGATGTCGGTAGTAAAGTCTAGAGAGAAGTCGTAAATCCGAGCACTTGAGGAAGAACACGTGCTAGAGACCAACACTTAGAGGGTGTAGAGGATGATTGCAAGAGCGTGAGATTGTAGAGTTTTCGGTGAGCTAGAAAACCGAGTGTCGAGGTGTAAATGTTTTTCGGGTGAGCGTCGAAAACCTGGTTGTGTAGTGGATTCTTCCCGGGAGTGGGAAACGGAGACGTAGGTCGGAAGGACCGAACTCCGTGATCATTTTCTTGTGCTTGAGTTTGGCATTGGCGTATTTCTTTTGTGCTTTGTTATATTTCATATCGCCATTGGTTCATGTTATTTCGTCCTTGTTTATATTGCATATTCTTGCATATAATTATTGTATATCATTCTTGCTAGGATATACTTGTTAATAAGTTTTAATTGGAATTAATATCGAATTAGATTAGCATAAACCCTATGCACCCCCCTCTAGGGTGCTTTCAATTGGTATTAGAGCTTGGTACTCTTAATTAGAGGTTTTATCGCCTAGAGTCAAAGTTCCTTATTCTTATATTTGTGCTAATCTAGTTTTGAGATTATTTGTATCTTTCTTGCATATTTTTGAATTATGGATATGCATGTTGCACCATGTTAACGCTATGATATTAATATTACTCCAAAATATAGAAATTTCCCTTATGCTCAATGGTGATTTAGATTTAAAATATTTGTTAAATCTAAAAATATTAATTTATGGAAAGTTATTGATAGTGCTTATATTGTGCCACTTTGGAGAAATCCAAGTGGAGCAATCATGATAAAAGGATATTTATAATGAACAAGTTAGTGTTAGAATTTTTACTTAATGCATTTGAACCATGTATTTCTAACGCGCTTGCTCATTTTGATAGTGCTTACACAATATGAAAACTTTTTGAAGCACATCAAGGAGACTTGGAGAAGATTCGACGCGTTGTGACAGAATCGACTTCAAGTGATAGTGGAGCATCATGCACACGGTCACTAGGCGATATCCCTAGTGTGGTATGCGATTCAGAATCCGAAAATGAATTATCTATTAGTGAACTCGCATGTGCATATGAAAAACTAATAAATGCCTATAAAAAATTACACCATAATTTTATTGATTTAAAAAGCAAGTATATAGAATTAAAATCCGATCATGTAATGCTAGCATCTAAGTTGGATTTAATTTCCAAAGAGAATGTGATCCTAAAAGAAAACAATAAAAAATTAAAATTGGATCATGATTCTTTAATTTCAAATGTTGCTAGTTTAACTTATAAAAAGGATAATGCCATATTAGAAGTAGAGAACATAAAAAATAAAGTTAGTTCTTTTTCTAACACTTATATATGTTCTACTTCTAATAATAATGCTTTTGTGTAAAACGATGAGTTGAATCATGTTAAGGATCGCATATCTTGTTTAGATTCAACATTAAAAACATGCATTGTAGATAACAAAAAACTTATGGACCTATGTGCAAGGTATCGTGCTAACTCTTCAAAACCAAGCACTCACTATGCACATATGTATTGCAAAGTTTATAAGTATTCTATTTGTGGCCGAAAAGGTCATATTGCTAAATTTTGCTATGATGCGCACAAATCCTCTTAAGACTAATACTTCTCGTGCATCTCATAAGACTTATTCATCATACACACATACACATACTCATAAAGTTCATTATAAGCATGCTAGTGTGTTTAAATATGATTATTGTGGTTGTTTTGGTCATTTGGTCAAGTATTGCTTTGATTTGAAAAAGAATTCACTTTCGCCAAATGCTTCTAAAAGACCACATGTATTTGAATGTGATTTTTGTGATAGATTTGGCGATTTGGTAAAGTTTTATTTTGATTTGAGAAAATGTTCAAACTTGCCAAAATTTTTAAATAGACCATATTTGTTTGACGATGTTTCTCATTTGTAAAATAAATTTAAAAGATAATTTTTATTTGCAAATGATTTCCATGCACGCACATTTGGTCAACACAAATCATTTAACCCTTTTTATTGCATCTATTACAATCGGAAAGGTCATTTGTATAATTTTTGTTTTGACCGTGTTAGTATACCAAATGCGCCCAAACGTGATTATTACCGTAGGGATTTGAGCTTAAATGATAGGGGTCGTGTCCCTAAATCTTTCGGAACCAAGAATGCTTGGGTGCCAAAACTTTTTGATTTTAAACCAAGATTCTTAGCATTTTTATTTTTCACTTCTTGGTTTTTGAAAAACATGTTATTAAAAATTTTAAGTAAATAATTTTATTTTCATTCTTTTGGCTTTGATTGTCATGAGAGATTTGTGTTTGAGCAACCCCCAGATTTATTAGGTGTTTATTTTCTAAATCATATTTACCTGGTACTAAAATCTTTATATGGGTTGAAACAAGCTAAAAAGCTTGATATGATTGCCTCTCTTGCCTTTTTATTTAAAAATTGATATTGATTTGTTTTTATGGGATTTTATTTGATTTATGATTTCATATGAGTGATTTATTTTTCATTTGGATTCTCATGAGTGACATGATTGTCATGGTTCTCATGATTTACTTTCATTTAAAAATATTTTTTCATGATTCTCATGTTTTTCATTATCTTGATTTCATAAATTTCTTTTTGATTAGGTTTTGTTTTTAAACTGTTGCTTTGAGACACCTCTTTCATAGTGATATATCTTTATATGTTCTCTTGGCCTTTTTAAATGTGAGTCTTTCATGTTTTTCTTACTCACATTTTGATCCCCTTATATTTCATTTTATATATATGTATTAAGGCATTTTGATAGGGGGGATTTTTCCTATATTTGTTTTATATTCACCGTGCTTATAGGTAGGGGGAGCATTCACTCTCTTTCATTCTTGTTGTTTTTCCCCATTTTTGATGTTGTCAAAGGGGGAGAAACATTATGAGTATAGCTTTGATTTTATACATGATGTTTATGATTTACATATTCTTTTGTATCATGCACATTTTATATCTCTTTGTGTAGATTATGTCATCATAAAAAAAGGAGAAGATTGTTAGCCTTATTAGGTCTCATGTTTATGAGCCAACTCCCTAATCCTTGTTTTGATAATTACAAATAATTCCTAACGACGCATGTCAAGTGTTTACATTTTTTTTGTTAGGTAATCTACACAAACATTTGTTGAAGGTTGGATGGACTAGAGCTTTCACGATCATATTTATTGGAGGATGGAATGAACAATCAGAATGAAACCAATACAATTCAAGTCAATTCAAGATCAAGCTTCATCCGTAACTAAGACGAGCAAATTGAAGATCAAGATAGCTTGAGTAATTTAGTTTAGGTTTATACTTGTGTGTAGATACTTCAAGCTCAATCACATACACACATACAAGTATTGGTTTCTCTCTCATATATATATATATATATATATATATATATAAGTTTTGGTTTTAGTTTTCATGTTTATGTAAATATGAATTTGTGAAAATATTAAGTAATTGGTTTATAGACTTAACAACAATAGTTTATATCTTTTATGAAGTCTATAAAATCATTTTATAAGGTTCAAAATATTTTTAAGTCAAAATGTCAAAAACATATATGTTTAGTTTTCATGTTTTGGACTAGTTTTGAAAAATCATGAGTTTTCACTATTGGAAAGTACAATTCCAAAATTTCTTTTTGTAACATATTTATTATCATGTTTATAAACATTTCCCAAAGTTTTACATTTTTTTAAAATTTATTTTCTATTTTTAAAAGAGGTTTAAAAATTAGTTTTACTATTTATTTCAGGCTGATAAACTGTTATCAGTCGACTGATGGATGTTATCAGTCGACTGATGGATTTAATCAGTCGACTGATAAACTCACCTGGAATTGATAAAAAAATTGTTTTTACGACTGATGAACTATTAATAGACTGATGAGATCTTCAGTCGACCGATGAGCTGTGAACTGCCTATAACGGTCAGCTCATCAGTCAACTGATATTGTTCATCAGTCGACCGATGGTCTCTAACGACTAGTTTTTTCAGATTTTCAAGTTTCTATTTTTTATCTTTTTCTTTGGTTTTTTCTTGGTTTTGGGGCTTGTTTTATGATCCTATATATACTCCATACCTTCTAACTTCTGAGGGTAATCAAGAGAGTTTTAAACAAGTTTAAAAGGGTGTTTTAAGATTGTTTAAGTGTTTGTTTACAAGTTTGGTTTGTGAAGATTGTTTCACAAGAAGAGGAGATCAACTTTGGTTTGAGCTTTCAATTTTACATCTCCATCTCTCTTGTTCTAGAAAAGTTTTTCTAAACTCAATTCTAGCTTTGTATTTATTTTGTTTATTGTTTATCATATCTATAAGCTAGATTTTCATATTGAGTTTAGTTTGATTTTTACTCATTGAACACACACAACCTTTGAGCTTTTAGTATTTCACATTAAGTATAATTTGAGTTGTGGTGAGTGGTTCTTGAGTGTGAGCTAAATTGAGTTCTCATCCATTATAGAGAAAAAAAACTTTGTAATTGTGCATTTATTGTGATATCACTTTGAAATAAACTTATACACTGAGAGAAGTGTGTGGTGAGAGACGGAGTCGGTTTAAAGAGGAGTGGCGTCGGTAGTAAAGCCTAGAGAGAGGTCGTAAATCTGAGCATTTGAGGAAGGACACGAGCTAGAGACCAACACTTAGAGGGTGTAGAGTGTGATTGCAAGAGTATGAGATTGTAGAGTTTTCGGTGAGCTAGAAAACCAAGTGTAGAGGTGTAAATGTTTTTCGGGTGAGCGTCGAAAACCCGATTGTGTAGTGGATTCTCCCCGAGAGTGGGGAGCGGAGACGTAGGTCGGAAGGATCAAACACCGTGATCATTTTTTTGTGTTTGAGTTTGGCCTTGGCGTATTTCTTTTGTGCTTTGTTATATTTCATATCACATTAGTTCATGTTATTTCGCCCTTGTTTATATTGCATATCATTGCATATAATTGTTGCATATCATTCTTGCTAGGATATACTTGTTAATAAGTTTTAATTGACATTAATATCATATTAAATTAGTATAAACCCTATTCACCCCCCCACCCCCTCTAGGGTGCTTTCATTTCTCTGCCTCTTACTCCACCCCTTATTCTAGCCTCTGAACGACCTTCATCACCATTGCCTCTAACATGTCATATTTGCTGTATATTTCTATTTCTTCTGGCTCTACTCCCTCTTATTAATGCAGTCGGTGTTGGAATATCTTGATTTGTTGTATTTCTTATAATTGGTCAATCCACTTTTTTCCTTCCTTTTAGTCTTTCAATTCTTGTAGCTTGCCTTAAATCTCCATCAGTTGCTTAGGATTCCTGAAATATTAATAAAAGGTGTAAATATGATACATATTTGATAGTAGACAATTTAAAAATTCCAAAACCACTTGTGTAGCAGTTTGCTTTGGAATAAGGTAGTTCCTTCTTGTATGTCCACTTTGACCATAATTAGAGCATTTGGTAGGGACTCATGCTCTTGATGCCTTGGTAAATTTCTTTTTTTTTCCCATTAGGATCCCTTCTTTTAGCAGTTTTGGGGCTACCTAGTTCCTTTTTAGCAATACTACGAGGCAACACCATATCTTCTCCCTTTATATCCCATAAGTTTCTTCCTTCAATAGGGTCTAATAGTTTATGATAGGTTAGCAAATAGGTGTCGTATGCATAGTGTAGGCATCGAAAATTACCTATAGGTCTCCACGAATAGCTCAGCGTTAAGAAAAGACAATGAACGTCACTATCCAAGTCACAAAAGCTTAATCAACGTTGACGAATGGTTGAAGTGAATCGACGGACTACGTGAAACAACGGAGTTTCGGAATAACGAAGATACGGACTGATCGGGAACCCCGTGACGTTTACAAAAGATGCAACGCCCCTTGTGTCTCATTTATTCTACAAATGATCCAATCATTGGAGCTTATAGAACTCCTCGTCGGCTTTCCAACGTACTTTGAATCACTTAAAACCGACATCGGATGAAGAATTTACGAAGAAAACGGACAAATATACGAAACTCGGCGTCTCAGCCTGAATGAGACACCCCGAGGTGTCTCGGCCCACCCGAGACACCCCAAGGTGTCTTGGCCAAGGCCGAGACACCCTAGGGTGTCTCGGCCTAAGTTGAGACACCCTGGGGTGTCTCCAACGCAGAAATGGGTTTTTAGGTCGTTTTAACCGCCCGAAACCCCTTGGAGCCTATAAATACAGCCCCGGGTCCTCACTTTTTTCAGATCTGGAATTTTGGAGAATTGGCGAAGCTCTGCCAGACTGAAGAGTGATCGAGTTCTTCAACACAAGAAAGAGATTCGTCAGATCTGCATTCACCCACGTCCGTTCCTTAGGATTATCCCGTTGCGGTAATCCTAAGAAGAGCAATTATCTCGCCGTTGCCGAGATAAGCGCTTCTGCTTCTAGATTCCTTCGCGAATCGACGGAGTTCTGGATCTGATCTGATTGTCAGGTAGTCCACGGATATCGACGTCCCCGTCACCGGCTAAAGACCCACGCAAGCAAGAGACGACGAACGGATCTTGTGTTATTTTCGAAAAGTTGTAATCTTTCATTCTTTTTCTTATTGAATATTTCGAATTCTTTGTAAGCAGATTTTATTATAATGAGTTCGACAATGAAGGTAACTTTTACCAAAAACAAACTGGCGACCACAGTGGAAGCCAACAGCCTCGCTGCTGAGGCTGTCGTGACGCAACCGACATTCAAGATCCGGGTGAATGAAGAGATCGAATATGAGTTCGATCAACAGAAGTTTGAAGAGTACCTCTCTTCCTCCTCCTCCAGATCCGCCTCTCTAAGCAGGCACAGGAAGGCATCCTCTTCCAGAAATGCTCGCGGGACCTCCGGCTCGAAGATCCGAGATCCCCTCGTCGTGGCTGCACTTACTCCCCGCGACGCCCCTACGACGTCCGACGTGGTCGAAGCTGCAGCTCCGGATCTTCCCTCCGCTATGAAGACAATTGCTGAAGGCGCTCCGACCTTGTCGAAGAGGGCGCGCCAAAGACGACGTCAACGGCTCGCGCGGCAATTAGCCAAGGCCTCGGAATCGATGGACGGGATCCGCTATAATGAGGATCTAAAATCCAGGCAGCGCCGGGAACAACAATGGCGAACAACCAACTCCTCCAAGACAGAAACGAACGAATGGGTTCGTGTCAAGAGGACCCGCTCCACCCTCGAGGAGCGAATCAAGAAGCGGCGCACGTTGCTTGCGCATGCCCAGCTCCTTTTGCAGAAAGCAAAAGAAATGCAGAAGGAAGAAGCCGTGAAGAAGCCACCCAATTGCAAACAGGTGTGGATGTCGAAGGCAAAGCCAGCGCCTAAGGCGAAGATGAACGAAGTTACTGTTCGATCTTCGTCAATTTCAGATCCTGTTTCCCCTGTCCCCTCATCTCCGATGAAGCCAGGAGGTAGCGTGGATCTCACCAAATCCAAAGTCCCTTTGAATGGTTGCCTCGGTCATCTACCTGGAGATCGAGGTAAAGCACCCGTCAAGGAACGATTAGGACCGTTGAAAGGTCCCCAAACAATAACCCAGACTAGGGGTCGTACCAATCCCCCTAAGAAAGATAGTAAAGGGAAATCCCCTGTTACCGACCGCATTGGATTGCGGGTTGAAGTTCAAGAGCCCGTTAGGTTTTCACGCTCGTAAAGGCGCAAACCTGAACGAGCGACTTTTGGAGATGCCAATAAAGCGTCGTATCCCCAGAGGGAAACACATCTGTCTGATAATGATGATGTTATACCTGGGAAGTCGTGCCAACACTCTATGGGTTGCTCCAGTTATCAGACTGATGAGTTGTACTATAGGGCTGGGGATACGAATAAGTCCCGAAAAAGAGATGTTCGAGACACGGATTCTCACTGTCCGTGTGCTAACATAATCAAGGCAGTATTATCAGAATGCTGCTGTTCTAAAGCCCCAATAAGAGTTTCGGTGTTTGAGAGAATTTCTACCAGAACGTCCGGGACCAAACCAAGGCGTTTTCGCAAGAGGAAACCTATCCACCAAGATGATGAACTTCCAGAAGTGTCCATCAATATGACCGGGAGAGGGAAGTCAACGCGGCATTTTAGTCCGGATCAATTTGCCGCAGTGTCCCAGCGTATGACTCGGTTACGATCAGGGACCAGTAGGCGGAGGGATTACCAAAGAATGCAGAAGGGACTCCTTTCAGATGATGAAGCTTCGGAGGTTTGCTCGGATGCTTGCTCGGATGCTTGCTCAGTGATGGCTTCCGATGATACCGCATCGAGTGCAGGACAACCTTACGAATCACTCATGGTTCGCGCCGAGCAGGTTGCTAAAATACTTGAGGACGCCTTGACTAAGCAGAAGGAAAGTTTCAAATTTGAAATGGAAATGGCCATGCAGTAGATGAGAGAAATGCATGACCAGCAGATCGCGGCACTGACAACTCATCAAGAAGAGTCTAGTCGTCGCAATAATACTAATCAAGGTGATGATGAACGGGAAGTAGAGGATAATGCCAACATGAACACCCCTCCCGTCAACAACAATAATAGGGGTGGCCCTTCGGATGATAACAATACGAAGGAGGATCACGTTACTTCTCCCCGAAATCACTCGAAGACAGATACGAGTGAGGACAAGAAAATGAGGGACTTGGAGAGCAAAATCAACGCGTTGATGAATCCTCAAGAAGTGAAGAGGTCCGGAATACCGTGTCCATACCCAAGGGAATGGGAATCAATTCCATATCCAGCGAAATTCAATTTGATCAATTTCACGCCATTCGATGGAAAGGGTTCCCCTACCCAACATCTAATCTATTTTAAGTCCCACTTAGGAATAATCTCTGGAAACGAACCTCTTATGGTGCGGTCATTCATTGGCACTCTTCGTAGAGCAGCCTTCGACTGGTATCGTCGTCTCAAGCCAGGGAGTATCAGCAGCTAGGATGACATGGAGGATATGTTCTTAACGAATTTCTTCGATGACGACACCGAGGTCTCAATCGGCACACTATTTGACGAGAAACAAAAGAATGGTGAGACAGTCGACGACTTCGTCAAGCGCTTCCGGATAAAGCAATGAACTGTCAAGATCCAATCACTGAGGACTTCATCCTCCAGACATGTCATAACAACCTATCTATTGAGATATTGGAAGTTATGGGAATCGCACCGTCCAACACTTGGAAAGAGTTGAAGATGCGTGGAGAGCGGGCCGAACGCTTCCTCCGAAGGAAGAAGGCTGAGAGGAGCCAACCGATGGCTAATCCTCCCAACTCGAACTTCCCCTCCCGTGGTAAGAGCAAGGCACCTGCAGCTGCTGTTGGTGCTAATCAAGCATCGCAACAACAACCTCGAAGGCAGCAAAAGACTTTGGATCCAAAACTCCAAAAAGAGTATTCCTTCAAGGACGAAGACGTTCCAACCATCTTCGAATCCCTCCTTGAAAATAATAAGATCAAGCTATCACCTATCGTCAATCAGGAGGAAGCTGACAATACTGCGGATCCAAAGTACTGTGCGTATCACAGGAGGATCCTTCATCCCACTAAGGATTGCTTTGCTCTCAAGAATAGCATCCAAACATTGGTTGAAGCCGGTGTTATATCGCTCAATTAAGTCGAATGAAGACTCCGATAAGTATAAGAGTATAAACTGCTCCTTCTGATACTCCGATAAGTATAAGAGTATAAACTGCTCCTTTTGATACTCCAAAAAGTATACGAGTATAAACTGCTTCTCGATCATCCAACTAAGTACAATGTTAAAACCGGTTTTGCAAAGGAAGCTGAGGGTGGATGATTTATGTAATGGGAAGTTCCCAGAGAATCTTATATTCTTAAGGATAACCCGAACATATGTCTGAGGATAACGTACTCCTCGTTACACCCGGTTTTGCAAAGAAAATCGGGGGTGGATAATTCATGTAATGGGAAGTTCCTGGAAGAATGTTAAATGTAATATTCTTAGGGATAACCCGATCATTATGAACAAAGTGATAAACACTAGACTCCTATTATGATTTTCGAACACTCTTTTGCTGAGATGAGATTCGATCACTTCATTGGATCAATTTTCCCTCACAAAACTCTCATTGGTGTTTGACGACTCATAGTCTCCCACCACAGAATCCCCCACCGATCAGACTAATTGACGGTGGGGCCACCAAAATTCTTTCCTGTTTAATCCTTTCAAACTTCCGCTATGTTCGTGTACTCAACACTTTCATGGTTAGAATTCGGACATAATGCTTAGAAGTTTGATCTATCAATCCTTGACGAATTGTCAAACCCCTTCGTGTTAAGTCCTTATCACTTAACACCAGGAACCCCCTTTGAGTGATTTGTACGAATCAACACTCCTACAGTAATTTGTACTCCCACTCTCACTTTTCACTTGGTCAAACCTTCCCATAGTTAGGACCACATTCAAAATCCCCTCTTGATTCCTTCAATGAACGAGAGGTCCACTTTCAAACTGAGTGATCAAACCTTCCTACGGTTAGGATCATCTCAAACTCTCACCTGGTCAAACCTTTCTACAGTTAGGACCACAGCCAAAATCCCCTCTCGATTCCTTCAATGAACGAGAGGTCCACTTTTAAACTGAGTGATTAAACCTTTCTACAGTTAAGATCACCTCAAACTCCCCATTGGTCAAACCTTCCTACAGTAAAGACCAAAACCATAATTCACTCTCGATAAACGAGAAATTCACCTTTAGTTCGATAATCAAACCTTCCGACAGTTAGGGTTATCCGAATCTCTTTGATTCTCAGAGTAGAGATCCTACTCTTAGTTTCGCCTTCCCAGATTCTTGAAGTGGAGACCCCACTTGGAGTTTTCTTTTGCAACTGGAGATAGAATATAAAATTCTTCCTCTTCAGCTTCGGGAGATAGAATATAAAATTCTTCCTCTCCCACATCGGGTTCGTCTTTGCCCCAAGAGAAGACACCATTTTTTCAACTCCCATAATCCGTGCTTCACACGCACGGGGAATTTTATCCCAAATCCTAAGTAGGGATAAGTCAACGCCTAACACGCGTTGCCGGTTTAGTCTTTCACCGATTGAAAAAGACACCAGAATACCAGTCTGGGGTATTTTATCCCGAAGCCTAAGTAGGGATAAGTCAGCACTTAACCCGTGCTGCTGGGTGGTTCGTTCCCGTGAAAACGACCGAGTCTACGTATTCAACATCATAGCAACAAAAATCCATGCCTTTTATGCATGGGGAATTTTATCCCGAATCCTGAGTAGGGATAAGTCAACGCCTCACACGCGTTGCCGGTTTAGTCTTTTACCGATTGAAAAAGACACCAGAATTCTAGTCTGGGGACTTTTATCCTGAAGCCTAAGTAGGGATAAGCAGCGTCTAACACGCGTTGCCGGTTTAGTCTAACACGCGTTGTCGGGTAGCCTATTCCCGTGACAATAGCAAAGTCTACGTATTCGAACCCGTAGCATCAAATCTAAGAGAGTTCATTCCTTTAGTATAACGTCACATGCAGAACGGACTTAAACAATCTGCATGCAAGCCCGATTCAAACGGTAATCGGTAAAGGCACGTCAAATCCGTTGAAGGCTGAGGATTTGCCAAAAATCCTAAATTAGCGTCTAACACGCGTTACCGGGTAGTCTATTCCCGTGAGAAAGACGAAGTCTACGTATTCAATATCGTAGCACTAAAAGAGTTAACTCTTTTGGCATAACGTTACATACAGAACGGACTTAAACAATCTGCATGCTAGCCCGACTCAAACGGTAGTTGGTAAAGGCTTATCAAACCCGTTGATGGCTGAGAATTTGCCAAAAATTCTATAAATGTGAGTCATTGACGTATCATCTTCATTAGTTGGTCTCGTGACTTGAGCATCCAACAAATTCGGAATAAGATCTACACGTGCAGATGAATCAGCTTTAATAGTTGGTCCTGCAGCCCAATATTTAGGACTAGCATGCTCCAATACCTTAAGAGCTTAAACTGTGTATACTCTAGCAAACGTACGAGTATAAACTGTGTTAATACCAATCAACGCGTTGCGATCAAAAAGTCAACGTACGACGTTCAAAACCCTAAGGGTAACGCCGGTTAACGCGTAACCCTAGGTCAACGCCAATCAACACGTTACGATCAAAAGTCAACGCACGACGTTCAAAACCCTAAGGGTAACGTCGGTCAACGCGTAACCCTAGGTCAACGCCGATCAACACGTTGCGATCAAAAAGTCAACGTACGACGTTCAAAACCCTAAGGGTAACACCGATCAAGGCGTAACCCTAGGTCAACGTCGATCAACACGTTGCGATCAAAAGTCAACGTACGACGTTCAAAACCCTAAGGGTAACGCCGGTCAACACGTAACCCTAGGTCAACACCGATCAACGCGTTGCGATCAAAAAGTTAACGTACGACGTTCAAAACCCTAAGGGTAATGCCGGTCAATGCGTAACCCTAGGTCAACGCCGATCAACGCGTTGTGATCAAAAAGTCAACGTACGATGTTCAAAACCCTAAGGGTAACGCCAGTCAACGCGTAACCCTAGGTCAACGCCGATCAACGCGTTGCGATAAAAAGGTCAACGCACGACGTTCAAAACCCTAAGGGTAATGCCGGTCAACGCGTAACCCTAGGTCAACGCCGATCAACGCGTCGTGATCGAAAAGTCAACGTACGACGTTCAAAACCCTAGGGTCAACGCCGGTCAACGTGTAACCCTAAGTCAACGCCCATCAGTACATTGCAATGAAAGAGCCGATGTGACGGAGGTGGTCAGTTCAAAGTTAACTCGACGACGCGAGCCAAACTCAACTCATCAGTTTTAGATTTGAGACTTCGACGACGGCCAGCCGATAAACGCAGCACCGAAGGAACTTCAGCTATTCGTCAAAACATCGAATAGACTGAAAATCGAAGGAGTCAAGAATCGAAGCTAACTATAGGTCTTTTATACCGATCGAAGGCTGGACCAATCACATCCAAAATATTCCAGCCTCTTCTACAAAAAAAACGAGTCTGGAACGCTTTGGAGGGGGTATCTGTAGGCATCGAAAATTGCCTATAGGTCTCCACGAACAGCTCAGCGTTAAGAAAAGACAACGAACATCACTATCCAAGTCACAGAAGCTTAATCGATGTCGACGAATGGTTGAAGTGAATCGACAGACTACGTGAAACAACGGAGTTTCGGAATAACAAAGATACGGACTGATCGGGAACCCCGCGACGTTTACAAAAGGCGCAACGCCCCTCGTGTCTCATTTATTCTACAGATAATCCAATCATTGAAGCTTATAGAACTCCTCGTCGGCTTTCCAACGCACTTTGAATCACTCAAAACCGACATCGGATGAAGAATTTACGAAGAAAACGGATAAATATACGAAACCCGACGTCTCAGCCTGAATGAGACACCCCGAGGTGTCTCGGCCCACCCGAGACACCCTAGGGTGTCTCGGCCCAAGTTGAGACACCCTGGGGTGTCTCCAACGCAGAAATGGGTTTTTAGGTCGTTTTAACCGCCCGAAACCCCTTGGAGCCTATAAATACAGCCCCAGGTCCTCACTTTTTTCAGATCTGGAATTTTGGAGAATTGGCGAAGCTCTGCCGGACTGAAGAGTGATCGAGTTCTTCAACACAAGAAAGAGATTTGTCAGATCTGCATTCACCCACGTCTGTTCCTTAGGATTATCCCGTTGCGGTAATCCTAAGAAGAGCAATTATCTCGCCGTTGCCGAGATAAGCGCTTCTGCTTCTAGATTCCTTCGCGAATCGACGGAGTTCTGGATCTGATCTGATTGTCAGGTAGTCCACGGATATCGACGTCCCCGTCACCGGCTAAAGACCCACGCAAGCAAGAGACGACGAACGGATCTTGTGTTATTTTGAAAAGTTGTAATCTTTCATTCTTTTTCTTATTGAATATTTCGAATTCTTTGTAAGCAGATTTTATTATAATGAGTTCGACAATGAAGGCAACTTTTACCGAAAACACATAGTAATCTAACACATAAGCTTCAGGTTGTTTCCTCGTGAAAAGAATTGCATTCATAGTATGTACACATGGTACCCTGTCAAATCCCACATCATACATGTGCATGTCTTATCTACTAAACTGACATCATGACCGACTCCCCCATGTATAACTTCAAACCCTCTCTCTTCATTAGTCCCACTCCAATATGTCATAGGAGCTATGTTACTTCTCAGATGAAATTTCTCAATCAGTTTGTTTTTTTCTTGCATTCTATCTATCAAAGCCAATCTTATGTCTTCCAACATGGACACTATTGACTTAAATCTTGGCATTAGAATAAATGAATCGAAACTTTTATCCAGGCATGTTATTATCCACCACATCATATTTGCTATTAGTTTTAAAGTGTAACTTACAAGAAGTATTAGGATTCTTTGTCGTGAAATCCTCATATGCTTGATTTGAAATTGATTTAAAAATTTCAGTTTCTTTTGCAAACCCCCCCATAGTGGGCACTTTGACTCACTTCTAAAATTGTCTTTGAAGTGATCTACTGTGTGAATCTTCCTCTAATTTGAATAAATGTGCCTAGCACATTATCTATGTTCAATATCTAGCCACTCCTCATGAATAGCTAGTATCAAATCGTACCAAAAAAGGTAAGACTGTTGACCCTAGGAGGGGGGGTGATTAGGGTCTTATGCTAATCTAATCCGATTTTATGCCAATTACTAATAACAAGTTATCCTATCATGTATGAAATACAACAATATATATAAGCTAGGATAAGTAATATGAACAAAGAGATATATCCTAGCAATGAGATATGTGGTGAAATATATGCAATGATATATAAACTAACACAAGTGTGAAACAATATAGTGGATGATATAAATAAGCAAAAGAACAATGGCGATATAAGATATGAACACAAGAAATAAATACGCCAAAGACAAAGCAAACACAAGCAAATAATCACGGAGTTCGGACCTTCCGTCCTACGTCTGCGCTCCCCACTCCCGGGGAGAAATCCACTATCTTAACCGGGTTATCTACGCTCACCCGAATAACGTTACACTTCACAATTTGATTCATGGAGTTCGGTCCCCACGACCTACGTCTCCGCTCCTCACCTCGAGGAAATCTCCACTACACACTCGGTTTTCTAGCTAACCGAAAACTTTACAATCTCATAATATAACAACAATTTAGTTTGCTTTCTAATACAAGGCGAGAACTCAATTAAGCACAACTCACTGTTACAATCTCTCACAACCCCAATATACTATGTATGTAAATACTAAAAGCTCAATATGAGTGTGTGTAACAATGAGATAAATCAAATCTAAACTCAATATAAAACTAGCTTTAATAAAATGATAAACAAACAAATAGATATAAAGCTAGAAATAGAGTTTAGAAAACTTCTCAATGAATCAAAAGATTGAGGGAGGATGGTTGGATGCTCAAGCACCAATAGGATCTCCTCAAACTCTTGTGAAATTGATTTCACAAACCCAAATCTCTCAATTGCTTAAAAGCTTCTTAAACACTCTTTTAAACAAACACTAAACAAGTTTAAACCCTTGTTAAACTCTTTTAAAATATTCTCTTGGATTCCAATGAGAACTGAAATTAATGGGGTATTTATAGCCTCCTAAAACCTCAGCCAAAAGCCCGACAGAAATGACCAAAAAACCAACAGAATTGGAAATCAGATTCTGTACAAAATGACCGTTGGAGTGAACGGCGGTCGACCGTGAAATTCTCGTGGTCGACCGAGAGCCACTTTCGAGCCTGAGAAAAATCCAGAAACTTTAACGATCGACCGCGAAAGTTGCTGTTGGCTCCGCAAGGAAAAACAAAGGCGCGGTCGACCGTGGCGGTTGACTGCGAACTGATACATAAACAGAACAGTTTTGAAAGTTGATTTTCTGATTTTAAAACCCTATTTAAAATTATTAAATAAATTCCAAAAAATGTAAAACTTTGGGGAATGATTATAGACATGATAATAAACATGCTACAAAGACTGGTTATCAAAAAAACTTCCCAAATGAAAAATATCATCATTTTGTAAGGAGCTCCAAAACATAGAAATGTAAACATATGAATTTTGGCATTTTGCCTAAACCATATTTTAAAACTTTACAAAATAATTTTATAGACTTGAAGAAAGATATAAACTATTGTTATGAAGTCTATAAACAATGAATGTAGTATTTTATCAAAATACACATATAATGCACTAAAACATGATTTCATTGAACTAAATAAAATCTATATTGATGAAATCATATATATGCATATAAGTATGAAACAAAAATATGTTTTCTAATTATATTAAATTGTTTCATATTAAAACTTGAAAACTATCAAACCAAAACATATATGTATATATATAGCTATATATATACAAAACCAAAACGTGTATGTGTGTATATGATTGAGCTTAAAGTACTAACACACATAATATAAACTTCTAAACTAAATTACCCAAGCTTGATGAAGGTCTTCAATGAGCTCAACTTGGTACACTTGCGGATGAAGCTTGAACTTGGATCTTTAACTTGAATTTGCATAGCTTCAACCACTATTCCACCAACCTCCATTTGATATGATCGTTATGGTGCAATCCATCCATCCTCCAACCTGTTGTTTGTCTACAATAAATAAGAAAACACAAATACTAGACAAACAACATTAGATGTAAATTGTTTGTTAAACATCATCAAAACAAAGAGGCCAACAATCTCTCCTTTTTTGATGATGACAAATAATTTACAAAAATGATATATGCATGAAAGAAAATGAATATACAATATTATAATTATCATGCATATAAACAAAAAGAATATACTCATAATATTTCTCCCCCTTTGACAACATCAAAAAGGGGAAAACCAACAAGAAAAAAGAGAGCGAAAGCTCTCCCTATCAATATGCATGGGTGAGTAAAAAAAATGTAGGGATTGCTCCCCCTATCAAAATACCATATAGAATATATGCAATAAATGATCATGGCAAATATGTGAGCAAGTATAAAAAAAATGCTAAATATCACTCACATACAAGAGGATAATGAGAACACATATAAATATATCAATATGAAAAAGTGTCTCAAATGTACAAACATAAAAACAATGTATAAAATAGATTTATGAAATCACAAGAAAGAAGACATGAGAATCATGTAAAAAGTTTTCAAATGAAAACAAATCAACCAATGAAATCATAAATCACAAGTAAATCATATAAGAACATAAAACCAAATCATCATTGATTTTCAAAAATGAGAGAGGCAACCATATTTGGCTCTTGAGCTAGTATCAACCCATATAAATATTTTAGCACCCGGTAAATAAGATTTGAGAATAAACACCCAATAAGTCCGGTGGGTTATATAAATACAAACCTCTCATCAAAACAAAACCAATAATCATGAAAACAAAAAAAATTAATCAATAAAAAAATTGTTTTCATGTTTAAAAATTTAAAGTACAATTTTCAAAACCAATAAAAAAATAAAAATACTAATGTTCTTGGTTTAAAGATCATTTTGGCATCCAAGAATTCTTGGTGCCGGATTGGTTAGGGACACGACCCCTATCATTCAAGCTCAAAGCCCTAGGGTGATGAACACTCTTGGGCATATGTGGTGCACGGGATCGGTCATAGCAATAATCACTCAAATGACCCTTCCGATTGTAATATGTACAATAGAAATGAAACATTTGCTTATATTGACCATTAAAATGTGCACGTGGAACATTTGCAAACAAAGGTAAATTATTTGAAGCTTTTTGCAAATGTGAAACATTATCAAAACAAAACTTTCCTAAGTGACCAAATCTACCACAAACATTACATTTATAAACATGTGGTCTACTAAATACATTTGGCAAACGTGATTTTCTTTTCAAATCAAAACGATATTCGGTCAAATGACCAGAACGATCACAATGATCACACTTGAACACACTAGCATGCTTATGATGAACTTTGTGAGAATGAGCATGTGAATATGTAAGTGTACAAGATGAAGAAGCTACATGAGATGCACAAGGAGCATTAGAATTCTTATGTTGTGTGCATCATAACAAAACTTAGCTAAATGACCTTGACGGTCGCAAATTGAACACTTACAAATTTTGCTATACATGTGTGCATAATGAGTGGATGATTTTGACTTAGTCTTGGCACACATATTCATAAGCTTCTTATGATTATTGATGCATGTATTAAGAGTTGAGTCTAAACATGAAATACGATTTTTACCAAAATTAAACTCATCATTTGGCACATATGCATTTTTATTAGAAGTAGAACATAAATAGTCAATTATAAAAGAAGCAGTATTATTTTTTATGTTCTTTACTTCTAATGTGGCATTATCTTTTTCATAAGATAAGCTAGTTATAGATGTGATTAATTTTTTATTTTCTAAAATTAACATGTCATTGTTTTCTTTAAGCATGGTATTTTCTTTTGCAATGACATCCAATTTTGACACTAACTCATCATGGTCAGATTCTAAATTATCATGCTTGTTTTTTAAATCAATAAAATCTTTATGCAATTTGTTATAGGCATGCAATAATTTTTCACTAGCACAAGCAAGTTCATCACTAGATAAATCATTTATGGATTCGAACTCGCAAACCTCATTAGGGCTATCGCCTAGTGCTCGTGTGCATGACGCTCCTTTTGAACTTGAAGCGGGATCCTTCAAAGCTAGTCGGATCGTCTCCAAGTCCTCTTGATGTGCTTCCATAAATTTCCATAAGGTGTAAGCACTATCAAAATGAACAAACTTGTTAGACAAAGAAGAATCAAGTGCATTATGTAAGAATTTCAACAATAGCTTGTTCATAATAAATAATCTTTTATCATTTTTATTCCACTTGAATTTCTCCAATGTGAGCACAATATACGCACAATCAATGACTTCCCATAACTTGATATTTTTAGATTGAACAAATATTTTGAATCTAAAACACCATTGAGCATAAAAGGAAAACATTGAATTTAGGAGCAGTACTAGAATCATAGCCTAAACAAGATGCATCATTCATATCCATAATTTATAAAAATATGCAAGCAAGATACAAATACAATCAAAACAAGATTAGCACAAAAAATAACTTGGATCTTTAACTCAAGACGATTAGACCTTAAATCAAAGAGCACAAAGCTCTGATACCAATTGTTAGACCCTAGAGGGGGGTGATTAGGGTCTTATGCTAATCTAATCCGATTTTATACTAATTAAAACTAATAACAAGTTATCCTAACAAGTATGAAATACAACAATATATATATGCTAGGATAAGTAATATGAACAAAGAGATATATCCTAGCAATGAGATATGTGGTGAAATATATGCAAGGATATATAAACTAATACAAAGGTGAAACAATATAGTGGATGATATAAATAAGCAAAAGAACAATGGCGATATATAAGATATGAACACAAGAAATAAATGCGCCAAAGACAAAGCAAACACAAGCAAATGATCACGGAGTTCGGACCTTCCGTCCTACGTCTCCGCTCCCCACTCCCGGGGAGAAATCCACTATCTCAACCGGATTTTCTACGCTCACCCGAATAACATTACACCTCATAATTTGATTCACGGAGTTCGGTCCCCACGACCTACGTCTCCGCTCCTCACCTCGAGGAAATCTCCACTACACACTCGGTTTTCTAGCTAACCGAAAATTTTACAATCTCACAATATAACAACAATTTAGTTTGTTCTCTAATACAAGGCGAGAACATAATTAAGCACAACTCACTGTTACAATCTCTCACAATCCCAATATACTATGCATGTAAATACTAAAAGCTCAATGTGGGTGGGTGTAACAATGAGATAAATCAAATCTAAACTCAATATAAAACTAGCTTTAATAAAATGATAAACAAACAAATACATAAAAAGCTAGAAATAGAGTTTAGAAAACTTCTCAATGGATCAAGAGATTGAGGAGGATAGTTGGATGCTCAAGCACCAATAGGATCTCCTCAAGCTCTTGTGAAATTGATTTCACAAACCCAAAACTCTCAATTGCTTAAAAGCTTCTTAAACACTCTTTTAAACAAACACTAAACAAGTTTAAACCCTTGTTAAACTCTTTAAAAACATTCTCTTGGATTCCAATGAGAACTATGATTAATGGGGTATTTATAACCTCCCAAAACCTCAGCCAAAAGCCTGACAGAAATGACTAAAAAACCAATAGAATCGGAAATCGGATTCTGTTCAAAATGACCGTTGGAGTGAACGGCGGTCGACCGTGAAATTCTTGCAGTCGACCGAGAGCTACTTTCGAGCCTGAGAAAAATCCAGAAAATTTAACGGTCGACCGTGAGAATTTTTGAGCTAACGGTCGACCGTGGCGGTCGACCGTGAAAGTTGCTGTTGGCTCCGCAAGGAAAAACAAAGGCGCGGTCGACCGTGGCGGTCGACCACGAACTAATACATAAACAGAACAGTTTTGAAAGTTGATTTTCTGATTTTAAAACCCTATTTTAAAATATCAAATAAATTCTAAAAAATGTAAAACTTTGGGAAATAATTATAGACATGATAATAAATATGCTACAAAGACTGGTTATCAAAAAACTTCCCAAATGAAAAATATCATCATTTTGTAAGGAGCTCCAAAACATAGAAATATAAACATATGAATTTTGACATTTTGCCTAAACCATATTTTAAAACTTTACAAAATAATTTTATAGACTTGAAGAAAGATGTAAATTATTGTTATGAAGTCTATAAACAATGAATGTAGTATTTTATCAAAATACACATATAATGCACTAAAACATGATTTCATTGAACTAAATAAAATTGATATTGATAAAATCATATATATGCATATAAGTATGAAACAAAAGTATGTTTTCTAATTATATTAAATTGTTTCATATTAAAACTTGAAAACTATCAAACCAAAACATATATGTATATATATAACTATATATATACAAAACCAAAACGTGTATGTGTGTATATGATTGAGCTTAAAGTACTAACACACATAATATAAACTCCTAAACTAAATTACCCAAGCTGGATGAAGGTCTTCAATGAGCTCAACTTGGTACACTTGCGGATGACGCTTAAACTTGGATCTTCAACTTGAATTTGCATAACTTCAACCACTATTCTACCAACCTCCATTTGATATGATCGTTATGGCGCAATCCATCCATCCTCCAACCTGTTGTTTGTCTACAATAAATAAGAAAACACAAATACTAGGCAAACAACATTAGTTGTAAATTGTTTGTTAAACATCATCAAAACAAAGAGGCCAACAAAGACAAGTGAAAAATCAAAACAAGTTAAAAAACAAAACTCAATAAGGGTTTAATAGCATACAAAAAATAAATAAGGTTACCTTTTGTTGATCAGAGATGATGGACCAACCTTCACCACTATCTATCTGTAAATCTGAATTCAACACCCTTAGACACCATTGCCTTGAAGATTTTGACTCTCCCTCTATAATTGCCTATGTAATAGGCAACATTTGGTTATTTCCATATCTCCCAACAACACTCAATAATTGTCCTCCACAAGTATATTTTAAGAAATAACCATCAACACCTAATATTCTCCTACATGTGTGTGCAATATAGTCTTGAAGATATCAAATGATATGTAGAATCTAAGAAAGGTAGCTGGCTGACCATCCTCTGCATTCATAACCTTTAACACATGTGTAGTATTTGGATTAGACTTACATAACTCTCTCATGCATAGTCTCAACAAATCATACCGCTTTTTCATCAGGCCCTCCATAGCATTTAATGTCCTTTCTTTAGCTCTTTGACATATTCTTAACAAACATTGATTTGATAAATAGCAAGCATGTCCTCTTTCATATCCATTGGCCACAACTTTGGATTCCTTAAAATTTATCAAGATATTTGTGTGCTAATCACACCTCTGTAATTAATCTATTTTCAAAAGTTCTGCTACATGTGTGATGTGGGTGTATGCTTTTTATTTGCCATGAGACCTTATCTTTCTATCTAGACCTATATTAATTTGCCAATGATAGTGTGCATATGAGATTGATATTTTCTTATTGTCATTTTCCCCATAAAACAAGTCATAATGGGTCTAAATTGAATAGTTTAGAATTTCCTCTTTCGATATTTTCCTAGATGTGAACTTCAAACCCTCTTCAGAATAAACTAGCCTCATATCATTATCCTCATTGAACCGCTTGTAGTTCATCTCCTCCATCCTTTTCCTTTTTTTATTCACAATTACATCATCATCACTGTCCTCTATGGCTCCCTCATCATCATTGACTCTTTCTTCATATTGATACCCCCTTTCATATGTTGTCCAAGCATTTGCCATTTATTTTTCTTAGAAATTATTCCTTTACTTCTTGTACCTTTAAAGTTAAACCCCTTTTCATTGCCTTCTGATGTTGTGACATTTCTTTATGTTGCATTTGATGTATCACATGACACAATAGGTGGTGAATTTGGTGCATCAGTTGACACAATAGGTGGTGCATTTGGTGAATCACTTGTCATACTAGGTGGTACATCAGTTTGTGTCTCATATCGTGCATCACTTGTCTCATTTATTGTATCACTTGACATTCTAGGTGGTACATCAGTTTGTATCTCATGTGACACATCACTTGTCTCATTTGGTGCATCACTATTTTGGCTTTCAGTGTGCATTTCAACCCTCCTGTGAGGACGTTTATCATTGTTTGATAAGAATGAGCCAGCTTCAACAATAATTCTATTCTTTACATCATCAAACATATTTTTATTTCTTTGCTAATTTCAAATAACTCATCACTGTCACTGTGTAAAGCCTCTTGAGCTTGACTATCAAAGGAGTCAACTAACTTCTCACTAGCATATCCATTTATTGCATTCATATTTGTTTCTCCATCTTGATCTTTCTCAGCATTGACTTGAGCATCCACATCAAGTTTATAAACTGCTTCTTAATAATAGCTTGACCACTGAACTCATCAAACATATGATTTGAGTAGTCATTTGGTGGAATATGATCTATATTTTCATGTGGTGGACTAGAAGATTGCATTTCTTTTTGTTATTTAGGTGGGCTAATTCATTTCTTCTTCTGCGTGTTATTTTTTTTCTTGACACAACTTTCTTAGTCTTTTGGGATTAGTCTGATTTTATTTAGTGTTGATGGCTGATCAAACAGTCACTAAGAAAAAATATCAAGTTGATGAAGGTCCATTGATCTCCTTTGATGGTTGATTCCCAATAGACTGTTGAGCTTCCTGCAAAATTGCAACACGTTAGAGGACCGGAGTTGGGTTCTCCGGTGGTTCCTCCGATGATCAAATCAGTATTTGAGCTTGAGTGAAGAAGTAAAATATGGAGATAGTGTGTTTTTTTGCAAGAAATTGCTTACCCCCGTGCTGTAAACAATTCCTCTATTTATAGTAGGTTCAGAGGGGCAATTTTATAATTTTGGATGAGTCCAAGTAGACTTTGTTTAGTCAGCGGTTACTTTACATATGTCGGTTGTGAGTGGCATGCGTCACCTTCTTGATTAATATGATGGTGAACAGAGGAAGCATGATACTGATGGATCCCGATGAGACATAAAGGCTATGGGAGCTAAAGCAATGATGACTCTGATAATGCATTTAATATGATGGTGACTAGTTGTTAGTGTGGGGCTCAAGGATGATAACCTTTCGACCTGGCTTAGGGAGAAGGGTCGACTCGACTTGGTGAGAACGGAGCCTCCTGCGAGAAGGGTTATCTCTGCCTGGCGAGAAGGGATGACACAGCCTGGCGAGAAGGGACGACCTCCTGGTGAGAGGGGATGACTCGTACTACCTTTTTAGTTGGCCTTCAAGTTGTCGACTAGGCTTGGCGAGAAGGGATGACTCGGCCTGGTGAGAAGGGACAATTTAACTAGGCAAGAAGGGACACCTATCTCGACCTGGTGAGAGGGATGACTTGGCTTGGTGAGAAGGGATGTCTATCTCGGCCTGGAGAGAATGGACAACTCGGCCTGGTGAGAAAGGATGATTCGACCTAGCAAGAAGGGACGACTCGGCCAGGTGAGAAGGGACGCATGTCTTAGACTGGAGAGAAGGCGCGACTCAGTTAGGCGAGAAGGGATACCTATCTCAGCCTGATAAGCAGGGATGACTGTCTTGACCTGGCGAGAAAGGATGACTCCACCTGGGAAGAAGGGACGACTCGGCTAGGCGAGAAGGGACGCCTATCTCAGCCTAGCGAGAAGGCATGCCTGTCTCGGTCTGGCCAGAAAGATCAGTCTGCATTGACTTGGGGCATAGTCTGCTTGACACATGTATCAACAAGTTGAATGTGATTAGGCATGCCTGTCTCGGTCTGGCCAGAAAGATCAGTCTGCATTGACTTGGGGCATAGTCTGCTTGACACACGTATCAACAAGTTGAATGTGATTAACACATGTTTATTTCTATGGCACAACACTTACCCCTTACGCTCAGACTTGACTGGTTGAGTCTGAGTAAAATATAACTGTGTGCCTTTGTACCGAGGATGCCTCGACCTTGGACCTTGGATTTTATCGAAACGACACCAAGGTCTTGGTTACATGCGTTAGGCTTATTCATGAGAATGACACCAAGGTCTTAGAGCCGAAGACGATTTAATTGATGATGTGTCTTGGTTTGACCCTGAGGAGGATGCTGATGTCTTTTGCTGGAGTCGTCCGAGTTGATGACGTGACTAGGCTGGAAGTCTTAGGCGAAAGTTCTTGATTGTCTGGGCTGGAAGGGTCTCCTACCTCGGCCTGACGGGGAGGGACGGCTACCTCAGCCTAGTGGGAAGGGTCTCATGCCTCCTGGTGAGAAGGATCGGCTCCTGGCGAGAAAAGGGATGACTCGACCTTACGAGAAAGGACACCTCCTGGCGACAAGGGACGACTCCTTGCGAGAAGGGGCGCCTATCTCGGCGTAGTGAGAAGGGACACCTCCTTGCGACAAGGGACGGTCCTTGTGAGAAGGGACTCCTGTCTCGGTCTGGTAAGAAGGGATGCCTCCTAGTGAGAAAGGACGACTCCTTGCGAGAAGGGACGTCTGTCTCGGCCTGGCGAGAAGGGACGTCTCCTTGCGAGAAGGGACTCTTGTCTTGGCCCGGAGAGAAGGGACGCCTAATGGCGACAAGGAACGACTCCTTGCAAGAAGGGATGCCTGTCTTAGCCTAGCAAGGATGCCTTCTGGCGACAAGGGACGACTCCTTGCGAGAAGGGACACCTGTCTTGACCTGACAAGAAGGGACTAAAAACTAAAATCGTATAACAAATTGTTAAATGAAAAAATAAAATCAGCGGCCATATAAGGACAATTATCACCTAAATATTAAAAATAACAAATCCAATAACGTGAAGCGTTCTTACTCGTGAGTAGTTGTTGATGATATTGGGAAGAAAAAAAAAATAGGAGGGAGTGATCTGAAAAAATAGTATACGACATAAAATATTTTAAGGAAAAAACCAATCAATGGAAATTAAAAGGGGAAGTTGTCAAGAAACTCACCGAGATTGAGGGACGATGGACGATGATGGTGGTGAAAAGTCGATGGGGATTTTTTTCAGAATTATTTTCAGTAATATTTATATTTTTTGGCCGTGGGGATTTTTTTGGTTAGTTTGTCACCAAGATGGAAATTCTGCGTATAATTCCACAAAGATATTTAGGGATTACATGTTGATGACGATGATAGGAGAGAAAGAAATCGGTTGAGATTTGATTCAAATTGGTGATTAATTGATCGTATTAGAGAGGTTTGTAATATGAGAGAGATTGAATAGGTTGTTTAAAATGGATGGTTTAGATTTTTTTATAGATTTAAGTTATTTTGTTCTTGGAAGATGGACGGTTAGGATTTAGGACACATATCGTTCTATTTGAGAAAAAAAGTGATGATGTGACAAACTTTATTAGGGTTTGTAGCAAAAAGTTTTGGCTTAAGATATATTAACAGATGTTTGTGGCAAAAGCTTTATTAGGGTTTGTGGCAAACACGTTGCCAAGAAAGTTTGGTAGTATGTAAAACTAAGAGAATATAATTTAAGAAATATATGAAAAGAAACCACGACATACAAAGATTTGACATCCTAATTGCTGTCTTTAGGATATAGAGATACTTTGGCCATGTAAATAACACGAGAAATTTGGAGAATATTTTAGCCGAAAGGATGCTTTTGAAGCGGGCGTTAAATCAGACCCGATCCGGCCCACTTTGCATCTTCAAAGCCCGGACCCTTCCATTTCCTAAAACCACTCCTATTTTTATACTCTCCACTCACCTTGACTCCTGAGGACTTACCTTGAAAGCTGAGAGCAAGAGAGAGAAATCAAAGAAAATGGATGCAGACAAAGTGACCCAACTTCAAGATTTCGTCAGCTATTGCAAATCAAACCCCTCAGGTCTCCTCGATCCTTCCCTCGGTTTCTTCAAGGATTATCTTGAGAGGTACCCTCTTCCTAATTTTCAAATTTCCCCTATTATGTTTTATCTTTTTAAGCCCTTCTCTTGTTTCTCTTCTGCTTGTGATTCATGGGGTTGATTTTTTTTTTAAATAAAATTTTCAGCCTTGGCGCCAATATTCCTGCAAACCCAACAAAAATGGTGAGACATTCTTCTTCAACTAATGTTTTTTATTGCAGCCAATGTTTGAAATTAAAGTATTTGATTTTAGTTTGGGTAATTATTAGATGGGTTTTGTTTTGATTTTAGACTTATTTAGTTGATGAGTTTGTTGAGTTTTTTAGTTTCAGTAGTTGGTATTACTATATGATTAGGGTATGGTTACCAATTGCAAAACTATATCCTATTTTAAGAGACTACTAACTGAGGAGGTTGGACATAGCCAATTGTAAATTGAAGTTTGATTATGTGTTGATATTTTGATGTTTGCAACTGATGCATTTGGCCTTGCTGATAAAGCTTCATAAAGCTTCTGTCTTTTTCTCTGCTCGTACATTATCCAATCTTCCTCTGTAGTATACATTATTGCTGAGGTCTATAGTTAGTAACATATGATGTTTGTTTATGTCAAGGTTTGTAACCTTGTTCATCTTCCCTCTTCGTAGATGAAAAAGTTTTTTTTTAATTTTAATAAAATTTTAATGGGAAAGGGATTAGATTGAAAAGGTATTCATTGATATGAACAATGACAGGCTCCATAAAGTATCTCAATGGTCTTAATGGTCGACCTGTGTGTTTCTTTTAGGACAAAACAACAAAATTGATCCACGCGATGCTGTAGCTTTAGTTTTTGCATTTGATTTAAAAAATTCATTATGCAACTAACCACTTAGAAAAAGCATAGCAGATTGCACTAAAATATAGCAACGGACACTGCATTTCAAATTGCTCAAATACAATTATGAGTTCAAAATTAATTTGATTAAATACTTAGGGTCTAAGAGTGATTTTGAAATTGGGTTGAGTTTAAAACTAAATGAGGGTAATAGTTTGGTTTATAGACAAACAACTCTTTTGGAAGTGAGTGAGTTTAAAAATAGACGGGGATAAAATTTGGAGTTTATAAGCACAAAAATTCATCTACAATTTGTGATAACGTGACCTTAGCGTGAAAAAAACAAACAAAATAATAGTTTTAAGTGTTTTGTTTAAAATACCATGCACTTAGTCAGTTAGAACGAAAAACTATCAAGTTATAACAATAGCAACGTATAGAAAAATCACCATGAAAGTGGGTGTATGAAATAAACAGGGATAAAACTTTGTTCATAGACAAATGACGCTTTAGAAGTGGGTGGGCTTAAAAGTAGATTGGGGTAAAACATTGGGTTTATTGATAAAAATCTTTAGTAAAATTTTAGGTGTGTTAAATAATGCATAGGATAAAGCTTAGGGTTAATAGGTAAAGTAACAACTTTAAAAGTGAGTATATAAAAATAAATTGGATTAAAACTTTGGGTTTCATGCGAAAAACAAAAAAATTGACGATTGCTTATAAATGGCATGATTCGAACTTTGTACTTCTAACTTGTGAGTCAATTGTTGTTCCACCAGGCCAATTCGTGTGCTTGTCATGAGACTCGTATTGTATTATATGTAGTAAAGTTAACTGGGACGAACTGTACTTAAGCACTATTCATCCCAAGTAACTTATATATAAATGATCAAATCCCCCTGAAGTATTGGCGAACTCTCAAGTTCCCTATCAAATATCAATTTTCGTATTTACCTTCCTAAACTATGTGTATATGTTCAATGTGGTTATTTTTTTAGCTCTAAGTCAATTATTTAAACAATATAATGATGTGATTTTGTATTTTATTTAATTGGAAAAAAATAATTTTTAACTTTAAAAAGGGATAAATAGTAAAAATATTAAGAATTTTTTTTTGCGGTCTAGGAAATAAGGAGACTAACTGATAAAAATCCATAAAGAAATGCATAGAAACACCATCATGCTATGTTATGAGGGTACGTCTATTTGGAAGCAGTACTTGTACCCGACACATACCTGTACCTATCCCTAAACTTCTTGGACATTTCTTGAATATATGCATACATTTTTTTCAAGCATATACTCAATCATATACTACATGTTTTAATTTAAAACACTCATACACTTCTTGGCTTATATTCTATACTTGACATCTATTTCTAATATATTGATCTCATGTAAAAAAAAAACAATATTGATCTTATGTAATTATTAATTCCTACAAATATACATAAAATACATATTCATAGCCGTGTCCCTGTACCCTACCTTCTATAAATTTTATGTATCCCGTACCCGTACCCATGCAACTTAGCCATCACGTCATTAATCTTTTAAATATTTTATCATGGGCACACAAAATGTTCACATTGTACCCATAGACATAGTGTAAGTAGAAAAATAGGTAAATTGATACTTAAGGAGAAATGTTAAGGGTTCACCCATACTTTAAGGATTAGTTAATTATTTTGTCCCTTTCTTTTAACTAACGACAATTTTTATTTGTCCTCATGTGAAATCTTCAAAAACGTATTCCGGACTTCGTAGTTATAATGATTAGAAATTAAAATTGAATGATTTATAATGTAGATGAACATAAGTATCTTTGAGAAGAGCTCATAAATACAATGGCCAACCCGTCTATGCTTCTGGTCTTCAGTTAGTTATTCCACGCACACCATATTGCAATGCTTTTGTCTCAAGTCCATTTTGCCGAGTGTAAAGTTGCATGCTTTCCTGCTTTGTCCCAAGTGCATTTCTTTATGACTTTTAGATACTGTTGAAATCCACATTATCATTGCTTTGAACAGAAATTTAGTCTTGCTTTGTTACGTGATCCTAGTTTGGTTGCCAAATAACAAGATAACTTCAATACTTATTTTCCAGAAGAGAAAATGTTATTGGCTACTTTGCACTATCAATCCTTATTTTCAACCACTGTGATCAACTAGAGGTTTGTAGATTTTTTTTATATTTTTCTGAAGTCTATGCTTGTGGTCTTCTGTTCATTTGAGTTTTCTTTTTATAGAAATATTGTTTGAAGTACCCTTGTTCTCATTGCCGGAGCTTAATTAGTTCCAATTATTAGCGTCTTATTTTTCTCATTGCAATGCCAACTATTCAAATTCAGTAATTTAAACTTTACAGAAAAGTCACGTAAAACAAGAAAGTGACGATAGCATGCCAAATGCTTATGATGATAATAAGAAAGCCAAGGAGAAGGTTAAAGATGAAGGCTTTGAAGATGAAATTGTTGAATCAGACATTGAGTTTGAAGGGGAAGTCATTGAACCAGATAATGATCCTCCACAGAAGGTATTTGCTAAAATGGCTAGATTGAGCCTTTTGACCTATACTTCCTTTATATGATTGTTGTCAAAATACAGTTATCTGCATGGAATTTGTCTTAAATGATTTTTTGCAGATGGGAGATCCTTCAATTGAAGTTTCTGAAGAGACTCGTGATGCTGCTCAAGTGTTGAAAGCAAAAGCTATGGACGCAATCTCCGAAGGTAAGCGGAAACTTGTATATTACGAGAATTTATGTTTCTTGTTCTCATATTAAAGTTTTGAGTTTGAAATATTGTATTTTAGGTAAACTTGAGGAAGCCATTGAACATCTAACAGAGGCTATCTTGATACATCCAACTTCAGCAATCCTATATGGAAATAGAGGTAACACTAGTTTATTGTATGTTTGCTGAAGTTTCACCTATTTTCTGCAGTGCTGAAGTTTCACCTATTTTGTTCAGCAATACTTACTAAATATTCGTTATTTTTCAGCTGGTATTTTCATTAAGCTGAACAAACCAAATGCTGCAATAAGAGATGCTGATGCAGCTTTAAAGGTTTGTCTTCCATAATATAAGCATTGTCTATTCAGTAGAATGTTTTCATTGATTGTGTTTGCCTAAATTACAGAAAGTCCTATAATTTGCATGATTCACAGAAGATCCCCCAAAGGTTTTAAATGTGACACTTTAACCCCTCTGTTTAATTTTTGCAAAATTGGCTTATTAACTTGGATGTAAAAAAGCTAATAGCATAGAATAGGAGAAAATTTTAAAACCGACACTTTTCGAAATTTAATGGGCAAATTCGACCTCCAAGAAAAAATATTAGCAAAACCGACCCTTTTCAGAAGAAAAGGGTCAGTTTTGCAGCGGCGGGGCTTTTACGACTAGTCCCGTGCACTTCGTGTGCACGTTTTTGTGCACTTTTTGACTGCATTTCATGTAGTCCCTGTATAAACTTAAATGCAAAGTCATATACAAATCTAATATCATGAATTTCACCACATACTCACCATAAACTCATTTACAAATCTAAATATCATGAATTTCACCACATACTCATTTCAAATCAAACAAATCACACCACAAACTCCCACTAACAAATCCAACATAATAACACCACAAACCCACTTAGAAATCCAACAAATCACACTATAGTCTCGACTACAAATCCAAAAACCATGTCACATCCCTAAATAGTTTTGTAATGTATATAACCTGTAGTTTACATACATCCAAGAACTCTCCTCCTCCTTTATCTTCGTCGTCCTCCATACCGTCCTTAGACGAGTTCGTGAGCCGGTTGTGTTTGTGGTTGTGACGGTCCAGTTCCATAGTCAACATGTTGGGAATGTCCAGCTTCATTGTCATTTCTGCGTCGTCCTCGACTATGTCACTGTTGTCGTGTGTATACGAATGGCGTTACCTCCCGTCCATCATGACGATCTTCGTGAGATCGGTGTAAGGCTTGGTGAAGCCTCTGCATTATGGACTGATATATTGATACATGTTCATGTGCTTCGGGATTTCTACCTGTGATAGTTCAAAAAATCCAAAATTTGATATTAAATTTTCAAATTAAAGAATGTAAATTTGATATTTAATTCTATCGTACCTGCTCGAGCCAATTCCAAGCCACGATTTGCAAGAGTTTGAACTTCATCTATTGCTGATACCTGCAAAATTTTCAACACATCTTAGCAATAATGAGCAATACCAATAAGCATGGACTTAAATCAAAATATGAAAATACTTACTAATTTTCTCTCATCTATACCCAGGGCATATATCCTCTTTGCGACTCAACCGGTATTGTGGTCGCATGAAGTGTCCCCCAATACTAAGTGTAGTAATCTGATTCCCGAGGAGTTGGTTCAATTTGGTTGACAATATAAAAATGTCTATCATTCCATCTGTGTATAAAAGCTAGATGCACGATCATCCAGTTTATTTGTTGGCCTCCTTTCTTTGTCTTTCTTTCTATCTTTTCAACAAATTACGGAACATGTTGTGCACGACCAAATTATCAAAGCACGTGGTCCGGTACATGTATTTCTACTATCTCCAAACATATAAGAGGAACTCTAGCTCTCCATACAACTTGGTATTCTATGCATATTGGGGGTAGCTGAGGTAGAAATTGGGTGTAGGGCTCCCATTCCATCTACAGAAATTTAATCGTTGCATATCAGAAAAGTAAATTTGATATGTAGAAGAAAAAGTGCATGTTTTGGGGGGAGAATTACCTGAAAAATCTTCATACGGTCAAGTTCATTTCGGTAGAAATCTAATTGTCTAGCCGGGGTCTCGTCATAACATTTTTCGACATTCCATCTATAAAAAAATATTGGTTATACATTTAGTACTACAATGATAACTACAGTTATATTCGCTACATAAAAAATACAATACCTGCATCCCAGTGGAATTTGTCCATCTAATTATAAATTTGTGCATAGTCTCGGCTTCAAATGAAGTTTCTACCATGTTCATACTTGCAATAAGCTTAGACACCCTTTAAGCTCACTGTTTTGCATAAATATCACTTTTGACATCTCTCTATATAAGTACGTCAAAACGGCACTACTCTACGATTTTGTACCACATGCGTCCAAGTCCTCGAGGAGTGGTAACCATCAAGCATATTCACAATATTCTAATTTATTAAAATAAGCCAATTCAATGAAATACAGATTCATATTATAAATACACATACCTCGTATGCACTTTATCTTTACTTGAATCTGGAAATAATATAGTACCAATCATGTGCATAATGTATGCACGTGCATGTTGGTCAACCAATATTTATGGGGCATCAATAGGCAACGATACTGAGAAGATCTCTCTTAACCACTTCAATTTAATATTTCCTCGAGGCATTGACTCTGGAGCTACATCTAATAACTGCTCACACCTTATCGGTCATACATCACTATCAGTGCTGGTAATGCATGGACCATCTATACGAGATCGAGTATCACGACTACATCTTGTAGAGTAATGGTAGCCTCGCTCATTCGGAAGTGAAAAATATTAGTCTCAGATCTCCATCTATCCATCAACGCGGTGAGTAGGGGCCAATCGAGCTTTATCCAACGAAGCTTTGAACAAGTCAAGAAGCTGGCCCGTCCTACAGCAGATATGATACGCACATCCTCTAACCGCCAACGGTTATGGCTGAGGCTATGATCAATCATAATGATACTCCCTCCTCTCTGTAGAGCAAATGATAGTATAAGAATGCCATATTATGTAAATGCAAATATTGTAATTACAAAGTAACTAAATTACCTCTGTACAGGATATAATATGTGAATGATGCTGAGTCTGGTCATATAAGACCTCATCACCAAGGTTATCGATAGCGGATAGCGTCGCGTAGTGGTGAGGCATCACTAAGGTTATTTCGGACTATTGTGATAAAATAGCGGTAAAAAACACAAAGTCAAATAGCGGTCTAATTTAGATATGTATAAATACTAAAAAAAATTAAAGAAAAATCTAAGAAATCTAAAAGTACATATTGAATGATTTAAAGAGATCCTAAACATGAAATAGACATGTAACCATCACGTAATATCGAAGATGATTAGAAGAGTCAAAAAGTCGTCGTCTTCGAGAAGAAGAGCTTAGCGGTGACAAGACTGTCTTAAGAGGAGCTCACGGTGAAGGAGGTGAGAGGAAGTATCAAGGTAGGTACCAGAGGCTATGAGAGGTGACGGGAGTATGCTGAAAATTATAAGAAACGGTGGAATGCAATGGTTAAGAATTGAGTTTAATTCAGCTCAAAAAAAAAGAATTGAGTTTAATTTTTTAAAAAAAGCCTCAAACCGCTTCTAAATAGCAGTCAAAAAGCAAATTTCGAATGCAACCACTCACTATTTACCGTTATGACACACTATTGATCGTTTTTGTGAACAGACATATTTCACAATATGTTACCGTTATTGCGCAATAGCGTAGCGGGCGATAGCGTCGTGGGAAGGGATCGCTAACGCTATTAGCGTCGCTATTACGGGGCTATTTACCGCTATTTATAACAGTGCTCATCACTAACCGGTCCAGGATCCATGGTGTAGAAACCTGCACATACAATTATACACATATCAATAATCAATCAAATAGTAATTAAGTTTTTTTATTAAAGTATATAAAAATAAAAAAAGTATATAAATTACCAATTAGTTGCTATCTATTGTGTCTAGATGGACAACGAGGTCGAGTATGTCCCGGTTGTTTGCAAAGACTATATTTTTTATGCTTGATAACTTCTTCTCGTCCTTGATCCATGGTTCCCCTAATTCGCACAGATCATGATCGACCTGCTTGTCTCCGGTATTGAGGTGGAACTATACGTGGTCCATTATATTCAGACCGATACCGACTATCATCAGGTGGATAAAAACTCTCACTATATGTCTTTTGATAGTGATCTATTTAATACCAAAGCGAGCAATACCGATTATAGGGAATTCTAGCACCTCCCGACTGATTGGAAGAAGCCGCAAGCATATGTGCACAGGGTATTTTTTGGAGTTGTATGTTACATGTGCAAGTGCAATCAACATCAAATAGTTTAACGATGTAGATACCGTCACAATCCTGTACCTGTCATTCGTTGTCGTTGAATACAGTAATTTGACATGATCTTGCTGCCTCAATTCTTCTATGCAAAATGACCTCATTTTTTTGTGTGTGACGTGTTGTCCAGTCTATGTCATCATCACGTCTTTTGTTGAAATATGCGTTTAGTCTATAGAACATTCTCGCAACCAAAAGATTGTATTGGCATAGGTCGTGCTCATTTAAGAACATCGTTAAAGCTCTCGGAGTAATTAGTTGTCATCATGCAAAATCGCACACCCTCATCCTTACATAATGCCCATCGATGCTCGAATTGAGGCTTCAAGTTATTTTCAATTCAATTATGTGCATCTAATGACAAAGACTTGATTTTCTCCCTACAATGTTCATACACTAATGTGTCGGTTGCACACCCGGTTTGTCACAAAAGATTTTGCAAACTAATCTCACCGTATTTTTTCTTGAAATTATCACTTATATGCCTTGAACAATATCGATGGTTTAAACAATATCGATGGTGATGTGGTGCACTAAAACCCTCATGTAATGCCCTTATAATTCCTTTCATCCTATCCGAGATAAAAGTAATTATTCTTGGCGCACGGACACTTAGAATCCACTTGTATATAAGTTTAAAAAACCACTTCCAACTAGACGTATCCTCTACCTCCATGACTGCAAATGCTAGAGGAAATAACCCGTCATTTGCATCTACACTGGTCGTCACAAGAAGCACGTCTTTGTACTTTTCATATAAATGTGTACCATCAATGCTCAATAGCGGACGACAAAAAGTAAAGCCCTTAATAGCAGGACCAAATACCCAAAACACTCGAGTGAACTTCTCTGTACCCGGTGCAATCTCTTCGGTAATATTTCGTATTCAGTACCCGGATTATTTCGCTTGATAGCTTCAAGATACTGTGAAAGTAATTCATATGATTTTTCCCAATCTTTAAAAATTTTAGACAACGCTTTCCTCCTTGCATCATATGCCTTATATTTAGATATCTTAATCCCCGCATGTCATATACCCTCTGAAATATCTGACCTGCATTCAGATCAAATTCAGAACTTCAGGCATAATTAGCTTACATATATAAGAAGATGATGCAGAATAATCATCGACATCCACCGACGGGTTGCAACATGTATGAAGTCCGCAATATCTAGATATTACAAATTGCCCATTTGATGATTTTCTCACGACGGCATTTAGCAACCAAGGATATTTTCTATTTCTCTCATCTTGCTCATTTGCGTTCTCTATTTCAATCTTCTCGTTAAAGAAACATTTCACATTGTAGTTTGTTGCATTAGTTTTTACCGGTTTGAATTTGACCCGATTCTTGATGGACCATTCTCGGATTGCAAAGATCAGTGCCTCCTTGCTCTCGAATAGATCCCCTTTTTAAAAGTGAAGTCCTCAGGTTGTTAAAAATTTAGACCAACACCAACAAATCCAGCTTGAGAAGTATTTATCCAATCCTCATTATGAAACTCGTCGGCAACGGATTTTCAGCTACCACATAATTATTGTTAACATTAAATTGTTCCATCCAACGGGCATCATCATCGATTCCAGCTGCCACATGCATGCTATCTATTTGCACGCCATATTCTTCAATATGATCTGAATCATCATCTGCTTCATCTTCTATAATTGCTTCGACTGGTGGGTAACCCGTAACATGACCTGAAGTGTCGTTAAATATATTAGTTGACGTCCCACCGATAGAATACCCACTTAAATGTTGTGGTTGAAACCACGGCTCTTGACTTGGAGATGTCATAAAACCACTCGACTCGTTGTCTAAGTCAAGCATCCGAGAAAACTCTCCTTGAGGTCGTGAAACTTGGGCAAATTCCTGAATCGAATACTTCTCAATAAACAACTCAATTGACGCTTGCTTCTCGACTAATTGTTTCATGTCATTCAATTCCTCATCGTCGGTAATCTCCACGGCAATAGTTCTACTCATTTATCGGACAGTTGACGAACACCCTAATTGCATATTCTTCTTCTTAATTTTAGTAACTCTGTGTATATCTTTAGTCATTCCATCAAAATTACACGACTTAGATAGCATGAACATTTTCCTAGAACCTTCATCATACATACGCAAATTATTCACTCCGACGCCGAGGTTCTCATTGAAGAAACAAATAATGGGTATGGAGTTCGTCATCGAACTAAAAATCAACAGTCCATCACATGCAAATAATCTATTATAACTGAACATATTATTCATCAAATTTAATACATTAATCAATCCCAAATAATGGCTAAACCCTAATTATTATTCATCAATCATCATATGTAAATAATTGCTAAACCCTAACTCCCAAATCACATTATTCATCCTATTGCACAAAATAAAAACTAATCCTACTAAATTCTAGCAAAATTAACAGCCAAAACATTTTTCATATCCCTCTCAAAAATGAACAACAAAATTTAAAAAAAAAATCACACCCTGATCGGAGGTTGGAGGATGTGGGGTCGACGGGGGTCGACGGGGTCGGCGGTGACAGGGTCGGCGGTGACAGGGTCGGCGACTCAACAGGGGCGGCGGGCTAGGGGGCAGCGGGGTAGGTGAGGTAGGGTTCGAGGTTTTTTTTTGCGGGGGGCTCGGTCACGAGAGCGTCGGCGAGGGTCGATGGAGTCAGTGGCGACAAGGTTGGCGGACTCGACGGGGTCGGCGGGCTTGGGGGGGCAGCAGGGTAGGTGAGGGGCAGCGGGCTAGGGTGTTTTTTTTGCGGGGGTGGTCACGAGAGCGAATGAATTTTGGGGGTGGGTCACGGGGTTACGCGAACTGCACGGGACTACTAGTCCCGTGCAGCTCGCCAAAAAGGGTTGGTTGCAAAACCAACCCTTTTCAGTTGGTTTTGCTTTTTTTTTCCCTAGGGGTCGAATTTGCCCAATAAATTTGAAAAAAGGTCTATTTCAAAATTTTGTTCCATAGAATATGGCAATTATGCACACTCCCACATGAACATATATATGACTATTAAATGAAATTTGATAATTACATCAAAAGTGATTATTGTTTGACTAGAAATTACCCCCTCTTTTGATTTCTACAAAACTAACTTGGATGTAAAAGCTAATATCATAGGACATGACAATTTTATGCACACTTGTGTGAACATATATATGATTGTTATATTGAAAATTGATTGATTACATAAAAAAGTGATCCTTGTTTTAACTAGAAATTAAAAATGAGGGAGGTCTGTCAGTTTTGAAAACTAAGGGTGATTTTCTGTAATTTACCCATTGTATTTTAGTATAAATAAACCTTCACATATCTCTTTTCCTGATTGGATTTTATTCCCGTTTTAAGATAAACACTGATTCTGCAAAAGGCTACAAAGCACGAGGGATGGCGAAGGCTATGTTGGGCCAATGGGAGGAAGCTGCAAGGGATCTACACATGGCATCTAAGTTGGATCATGATGATGAGATTCATTCTGTTCTTAAAAAGGTTAGAATGCATTATTATAAAAAATTGATAAATAGCCTGTTTACATGATTACTTTGTTATTTTGCAGGTTACATCTAATGTGCACAAGATCGAAGAGCACCGAAAAAAGTACGAATGCCTAAGAAAAGAAAGAGAAACAAGGAGAATAGGTCGTGAAAGGCAACGGCAACATGCTAAAGCTGAGGTGGGTATTTAAAATTTTAATATTAAACATTTTCCTCAATCTAACCTGGGCCACAATGACTTTTCCTTTGTAACAAGGAAACAATTCTAACTAGTGCTGATTTTTTAATTAAAGTTTCTGAGATCTTTACTCTGTAATACAGACACTTCATCTTTAAAAGTATAATGCTAAGGTTAAATAGCACTAATATACCCTATTGTTTTATCTACTTTTCATTTATATACCCTCACTTGTATTTGATAGCAAGAAAATACCCTAAAGTTTTTAAAATTTACACTTAAATACGCTCACTTGTCTTTGGTAGCACTTACATACCCTAAAGTGATTAAAACTTGCACTTAAATACCCTAAAGTTTTTAAATCTGACACTTAAATACCCTGAAGTTTTCAAAACTTACACTTAAATACGCTCAAGTTTGCATAACTGAGGGTATTTATGTGCAAGGTTTAAAAACTTGAGGGTATTTAAGTGCTAGTTGTAAAAATTCTAGGGTAATAAGTGCTAGCTGTAGAAAGATTAGGGTATTTAAGTGCCGCTAAAAAAAGTGAGGGTATATAAGTGCAAGTTTAAAAACCTTAGGGTATTTTTTGACTACCAAATACAAGTTGGGGTATATAAGTGAAAAGTAGTTGTAACTTTGGGGTATATAAGTGCTATTTAGCCTAATACTAATTTTCACTTTTATCAAGGGAATATATGAGGATAGTGTTTTGAGATTTGACTATTTGCGCTCAAAGAGCAACACATGCTCATACCGTCATACGTGTATTTTGCATCCAAAAGCAGGATCCTGAGTCAAAAGACGCTGAATCCTTGGCTGCTTTACAAGATGGTATGATCTTTATTTTCATTTTGCATTTTTTCTTTCATCAATTTCATGTTACTTCCAAAAGCTATACATTATGATGTCAAAATAGCATTATATATCTATGGTTTTAACTTGTATGTGCTTGATTTCCTTTTCAAGCACAAACGGTTGTACTACTATATGTTGTCCCCTTTTAGTGTTTTCAAAGTTAATATAAGAAAAGAGATAAATCTAGAAATCAACTTAGAAAACAACTGAAAATTTGAACAGCTATAAATTAGTCTACTATTTCGTTTGCCATTTTTCATGCTTGGCTGTCTTAATAAGAAATGACTCCTGAATCCAATAATCCACATCTTCTTCCAAATCCTGTCCAGATCTGATGAACACATGCACGTCCATAAATACAAAGATATCTGTTTACGTGGAGATCAGATCAGTAAATGGGGTAACGCATCTGCTTAGACCCCCTGCTAAGAAGAAACCTTAGCATTGTAAATTGCTTATGTTACCATAGCATATCTTGTCGTGAGCATCAGAAGGAATTATTTGTTAGAAGGAATTATTTGAAAGAATGGTTGGAAATTATGCTTTTAATTTAGGACATGAACATAACTTTGCCGCTACATTGCATCCACGTTTTTCGTGGAAACATTAGAAATACATTAAGGTCAATGGTGCTTCTCGCTTCTCAGAAGCTTCCATTACTAGCTTCATGGCATCAAAAGGACTGATTCTGTAGATGTCACACTGCAGATTTGCTTCTTGCTAGATTCTCATCACTTTTGAATATGGTAATTTTTCAATAAACCCTTCGAACTTCGGAGGATTTTACACAAACCCTGTTAATCATTATAAATTTTAAACACCTCCATGAACTTTTAAACTTATACAAAAGTATCATGGACTATTGAAACTTTGATAACATTGCGAACGCGGAGGATAAAAGGCTAAACCACCCTTGAAATAGGAGAGGGCGAGAGGGGGAGAGGGTAGTATAGCAGATATATTAAATACATAGGGGTAAAATTATCCAAACCACATCACATGTGAATCACGTGACAGCGTCAGACACAGTATTATTGAAAAAACTCATGGAGCTTTTTTCTAATTATTAAAGTCTAGGTGGGTAGGTTGCGGGTCTGTGCAAAAACCCCAAAATTTAGAGGGAATGTGTCAAATTTACCTCTTTTGAGTACTCATTAAAATTAACATGTAAAATGCAGGAACTGTGGTGGGCATCCATTCATCTGCAGACCTCGAAACCAAGCTCAAGGCTGCAACAAAACTATCTCGATTAGCAATCCTCTATTTCACTGCAACATGGTGTGGGCCGTGTCGCATAATGGGCCCCGTCTTCAAGAGCCTAGCAGAAAAACACCGGAATGTTGTTTTCTTGAAAGCAGATATTGATGAGGCTAGCGAAGTTGCTCAGAGATGGAACGTGAGCAGCGTTCCAACTTTCTTCTTTCTGAGGAACGGGAAGGAGGTTGATAAGGTTGTTGGAGCGGATAAGAGTGGTCTTGAGAGGAAGGTAGCAATGCACGCGGCAAAGAAATCGTGAAAACTCGAGCCAGAACATGAAGAATTAAGCATCCTTTTGTGTGTCAAATGGTCTCTTTACTAAAACCATCACTTAGTCTGTACCTCTGTGGAATTGTTACTGAGTTTGGTGAATAAATGTAGGTGTAGCTGCTGGTATCGGCAAAGAAATCGTGAAAAACTCGAGCCAGAACATTAAGAATTAAGCATCCGTTTCTGTGTCAAATGGTCTCTTTACTAAAACCATCACTTAGTTTGTACCTTTGTGGAATTGTTACTGAGTTTGGTGAATAAATGTGGGTGTAGCTGCTGGTATTGGCCTAAGGCTAAGTTATAGTTGATGATATGACGTGCGTAAAACCACCACACCAATACATACATGCTCTTTTCTGTTGCATGTTGCTACTGAGCTACAATGCTCAGCTCACCACCATTGACTATGTAGATGGCACTCAATCAAATCCTCAGAATATTTGATTTCAATCTATGTGCGATGCGGGTAAACTATGGACGTTTATCATCCACTCCGAGGTCAAGCACCATCACTTGAGTACTTGTATTTGTAAGGGTAAAAATCATGAAAACCCGCTAAACTTCGGCATGAGCACCTTAAAAGCTTTCACCTTTAAGAAGAATTCACTTACCCTCTTGAACAAAATTGTGAATTTCTCAACTTTTTGGCTAGGTTCTGAGGGGATCTCTGCTCGAGCTGCCAGATTACAAGATAGAAGAAGGAAAAGAGCTTCAGCTGCTAAGTCTGTTGAGTTTGGGAGCAAGGAAGGTGCGGCTACAGTGATTCAGTTGGAATGAGCCGCCTATTTTCACTGGATTTGTTCTTGCTTGGATTTGATAAAGCTCTATTCTTCTATTTTGTTTTTTTAGTTATTTTTGACAATCTTTTCATATCAGTAATGTGGGGAGGTTATGTTCGTTTTTCCAGTTGTATACAGGGGATGGGATACTGCTACTTGTAGTGTTTTCTTTTGAACTTTAGCGCATATTCTTGGTTGGGAGTATGAGCTTTTTTTGTAACAACCGCTTTATCTTTTAATTTAGCTGGCTGGAATACCTTTGGGGTATTCCATCCTTATTCTCAAAAAAAGCTTTCACCTTTTCCTAAAAGAACCCCCTACCTTAAAATGGCCAAAGACGTTACAGCTATATTCATTAACAAGTAGAGTGTTCATTGGGAAAAGATGAAAGTTTAGTGGGGTTATGTGAGACGCTCCGGAGTTCAAGGGGGTGTAGTACAAGAAGCACAGCCCAAGCAAGAATAATGACTTAACAGCCTTCCTAAAAATTGAAGCTGTTTTCTGAAGATTTTGGAGAGGGGTTCATGTTCTTTAATGTGCTATTTTCCCCATTCTCACAACAACAACAACAAAAAGGAAGAAGAAAGGGTTGTCCTTTGATCCAAAGTTAATTAACTTAAAAACCCACTCACTTCCGTAAACACCCATATATGCTAACTACCCTATGTGGCTTTTTTATGAACCCAATTTGTTGTATACCTCCAAGCTTTATACTGTATTTTCCAATAGAAAATTTCTCAAATTCAAAAAATTTCTCTTCTTCCCCAAATAAGCCCAACCCTTCTCTCTTTATCTCTTCCTTCATTATACAAAATGTTAAATCGTAAGAACTAATCCTCAAATTCTAGGTGAAATCCCTAGTATCTTATAAAGAAGTATAACTCTTTATTGGCTCTAGGACTACATGAAAGAAATTAGTAGTGTGTGGTATACCATCAAGAACATTGAGCCCGTTGACGCGATGTAAGATGTGGGCTCACTGAGTACGATACATGGTTTTGCTCAATGCACTACCAAAATTGGCAAGTCAATGTTGCACTTCACTCATTGAACTTATATTGTAAATCATTCAATCACTAAATCAATATCTGTTTTGCTCAATTCACTACCAAAATTGACTAGTCAATGTTGCACTTCACTCATTGAACTTACATTGTAAATCATTCAATCACTTAATCAATATCTGATGAGACTAAATGAATATTGATTACATTGTACCATCACTTGAATACTGTATTTATAGGGGTAAAATTCAAGAAACCCCCCTAAACGTTGGGTTGTTTTTCCGTGAAACCCCCCTTAAACTTTGGCATAAGCTACTGATAAACTTTCTACTTTTCCTAAAGGAACCCCCTACGTTAAGTGGCCCAAGATATTTCAGCTATTTTCATTCACAGGTAGAGGAGTTATCTGAGACACCCTAATGTTCAAGGGCACAGTACAAAAAGCACTGCCGAAGAAAGAACAATTACTTAACAACCATCCAAAAAATTGAAACCATTATCTGAAAATTTCAGATAGGGGCTCATGTGCTTTGATGTGCTATTTTTCCCCATTCTCACAACAAAAACAACAACAACAACAAAGAAATTAAAATAAAAGGTCACTAACCAAAAGTTTTACCCCAACTTACTTAAAATCCCGCTCACTTCTATAAACACTCGGACATCCATCCAAAGTACCCCATGTGACTTATTGACTTTGGGAGCACAAAAAAAGAAATATTTCATGATTGTAATTAAAAATCATATTTATTGTCTTTTATGGGGAGAAATACTAACAGAGGAGAGACTTTTAAGAGAGAAGATTAATGGAAGAAAGAGGGATTTTGAAGAAGAAAAATATGCTAAATTGTGTTTTTGAAAAGTGAGGAGAGCAACACACGAAAATAAATTTCTCTCCGCATCACTTTTAATGGGATAAGAGTGGAGCATGATCACTGTTCAGAAGAAGAGAGGAAAGGGAAATTTTGAATTTGTTTTGGAAGATCCAGTATAAAGTTTGAGGACATACTACAAGTTCGGTTTAAAAAAATAAGTCACAAGTTGGGTTGGGTTTAAAAATAAATCATACTATGGGAGATGAGCGTTTATGAAAGTGAGTAGGTCTTCTAATAAGCACGGGTAAACCTTTGGGTTAAAAGACAGAAACCCCTAAAAAGAAGAATCAAGCTTAATATGGTAGTTTTTTCACAATTGATAAAAAGACAATAGTTATAGACACAAAGATGCACAGCTGTACAAATAAATTAACAACAAGAAGTTTCTTCAGGAACAATCTCTCCGACTGACAACCAATATCTGACACTGGAACATCATATTCTCCTTAGGCTAGTTATCAGTTTGATGCAGTCTTTTGAGTGCTTGATTAGCCAGTCAATAACCGCATCGATGTTGATGGAGTCCTTGCATGAGATCATGTAGCAGCAGACATCCCTGTCCTGTATTTCCTTCAGACCACTGGACGAGCACAAACATCAAAAACAGACAGAGAGTTCGAAAATAAAATGATAGAACTGAAACTCCCTAGACTATTTTCTCAGCACTCACACCCCCTGAACCTCATAAGCATTACTCTTTTGGGCTCACCTAGAGAGCAATTTAGTATTTTCTATGTTAAACAGGATAAAAGATAATTTATCGTCACATAATTCTAACATAACGTCTCAACCAAACTGGAGAAACATTACCAGGAGGGGGTGGAAGTGCAAGCAAAACAATTTAGGATTATATAAATGGCTACATTCTCATAGTACAGCAGTATTTATAATTAAAGTAAAAAAAATAGTATTGATGGACTCACAGTTGCTCAACTAATGCGTGCTCTGGAAGAGCTTCGGATTTGTCTATCTTGTTGCCAACAACAAGAAGGGGAATCCCATGTAAAGACGGTTTTGCCAGCAAATCAAACAGTTCACTTTTCGCTATAGGAACACTGTCCCAATCAGCAGCATCGACTACATACCTATAGCAGCGGACAATAAAAAAAAAGTAAGCTCTTGGAACAGTAGTTGAAGAACTGACAGAAGGTAAATTGTTGCAGAGTTCTAATATTCTGAAAGTAAAATATGTTCAAATCTCCTCCTATCGAGGGAGATAATATAGAACATAACATTTCTGACCTTTCTCTCAAGACCAACATCCTCTAGTTCAATCTCCTCCTATCGAGGGAGATAATATAGAACATAACATTTCTGACCTTTCTCTAAAGACCAACATCCTCTAGTAACGAAGGCTACCAGTAATAATATTAATATTAACAAGTAAAACGCAGTTATTTTTTTTAAATGGTCCTCCTATTCAATGTGCTTACATATGGAAACATCGAAACCATAGTTTTACTCCTGGTTTCCCACCTCGATCTTTCCTTACACCGGCCATCTAATTTATAGTTTTCATTAGCTAATCCACAGTAATATAAGAATAAATTATAGGGAAAATGACTAATTTAGCTTATAAAAGATATTCTAAGAACTGTTCTTTAATACTGATCTGCAAAGAGAGAATTTTCTATAAAGGTCAACACAGATTTTTTGTTACCGTAAAACCAAAAGAATTTTGACTTATGGGAATAACAGAAAGTAATCCACTAATGGAAATATAAAATTCTCAATAGAGGGTGATTGAGAGAGTTACAAAATTGCAGAGACACCACGACAGTATCGTTCCCACATTGTTCGAAACCTCCGCTGTCCTCCAAGATCCCACAGTTTTATGGTCACATTTCCTTTTGTGACTTTACGCATGTTAAAACCTACCTGGTATTAGACACCAAAGAGATATTGGTTTTGGAACTTGAATAAACATCAATGATTTCTTTAGAGCATTATACATAAGGAAGTAGCATTGCATACAGTTGGAATCTGGTCTTCGTGGTAGCCACCTGTCTAGATGAAGATTAAAAAAATTTAAATAAGTATCAAGAGTGTTGTGGAGATATAGGGAAAAGGAAACGAGTGAAGTGTAAGATATACTCACTGCAATTGCATTGACAAGAGATGTCTTTCCAGCATTCTGAAGACCAATAAGGGAAAGCTCCATTTCCTGTTTAAAAAACAAGCTGAAATGCATGCTATTAGAATATGCAAAGTATTGCTGCTTAGGCCATAATAATAGTTGCTTTTGACAAACGCAGACTTGATAAACTTAAAAGAAAAAGCTCAATCTGGCAGCATTAAGATGATTAGGGTGTACATCAAACAAGATAAATAAAGATAATCATATAAGATAAATATAATGAAAGCAAGAAACCATTGAAAATACAAGAGCATAATGCATGCTAAATATGAGCAATTGTAACTTGCTGTGAAGGCTTAATCAGTAAAGAACACTAAATATTGATGACAAACTAATATCTCCAGTGAATCATGCCGTTAGCTGTTTTCCTTTGTGGTTCTTGTCACCATTGTTAGTGATAAGAGTTGAGGTTACATCTCTTACTTGGGGGAGCGATATCTTGGTTATTTCACCCTCCTGCTTTGGGTGCTGATAGTTGCTTTCAGCACTCAACTGTACAGGTTCAGGAACCAATGCATTTAGATTGTGAATGAGACCTCAAAATAACCATCTCACCAGCAAGCGCCACACGTTTTGCTAGACTGATGCAATAATAATGATCATTGAATGATTTCGTCAAATAAATCATGACGCTCTACAAAATGGGCGGATCTTATCCAATGAGATGATTACAAAGTATCACGCTAATCCTTAACAGAAGAGGTTTCGTATAGACTTTGGGAAAATCACAATATTTTACAGAAAATTAGGTCTGCTAAATTAATAAAAGAATTGATCTCCCAAATGGATTGATAGTTTTAATATGTTGATGACAAGTGGAAAACCAAACTCATTAGTTTTTTCCCCCTTTCCTGATACATCTAAAAACCAAATATATAAAATCAAATCCCTAAATTTTGAAGATGAAATTCAAAATAAAACATAAAGTAATGATTAATCAACTATAATAAGACTATTGACCAACAATATTCCTTACTAAAAAAATGTTTAGTTGGGGAATGGATTTTTGTTAGGCATGCACACAAGATGTAATTCGGATCATGTTTAAGTTTAAATTATTCAAAGTAAAAAAAGGATAGCACTGGATCTTCATATAGACTGAGACATAGTCATTTGATAATTATATTTCTATAAAGTAAATTTCTGACTTTTATCTTTTCATTTTCTAAACTACAGGATATTTGTGAAAATAATTTGCCTAAAAATAATCATGTGCCTGACACACATTCTTTTAGATGGTAGGAGGTAATGCTAAAGGAGTAACTTTGCCAGCGAAAAGTGTTGAAAAGGAATCTAAGGGAGAGGGGGGGCGTTCCCTATACGCTATCAAGGTAAATTTTGGGAGGGCTTAATATAATTAGCCCTATTTTCTTTGAAGTCTCTTTCTCACTGCTAGCTCAAATCAACATGAAAAATAAGACTGAGCAATTGATACCACATCAGAATGCAATTCAACTTCTTTCAAGATGTTTTGATAAACCAAAACTAAATAATAAATTAACATGGATTTGTGCTCTCTAGGTTTCCACAAAATTTGGAAGGGGTATAGAAATTTCTACGTTGTTGATTCTCTCTAAACTCCATATATCAAGCACACTCTAACAAAAAATTTGATCCCAGTGCTTCAAATACATAAGGACTTACACTGAACTGTGACTCCCAAATTTTGAATTATGAAATCCCGGAGCACTGACACCCTCTAAAGGATTTATTTTCCTTTTCAAAAGACTGACACAACAACAAAAACCCTTTATCCCACTTTAGGGTCGGCTACATGAACCCCGTTTTCTTCCCTTCAGTTCTGTTAAGGGCTATCTCCTATGTTTTCTTAGCTATTAGCCTATTACCATATCCTTCTTACTCACTTCCAACCAAGTTTTCTTAGGCCTATCTCTAATCCTAATTATAATATTATAACTCTATTAACTTGCCATTTAGTGTCCTTCATTGCCCATGACCAAACCACCTCAATCGCAAGCGACTGATACATAATCAAGCAAAACATACTCCTTTGCAATTCATCGTTCCTTAATTATAAAAATATATCCTTCTACCCAGCCATCAATAGATTCCATTTCGGTTTCCTTTTCTGCAGCATCGCATCATTCATCTTTATCCTACCATCACAATTTCACAATCCGCAAATTTTGCTGGCATAACATATTCAACAGGCCCAAACGACAGCAATGCAACTAAAAATTTCTAAAATTACAAAAATTTCCAGCAATCAAGTTGAAATCTTTAGCCCCAAAATCAAAACTTCAGGTTATCAAAATATAATTTTACGAAGTGAGAGAAAGAAAGGGATGGTACCTCCGGAGCCAATTTAAGATTGAATCAAGCAACCACATCTTGATTTTTTTTTCTTTTTTTGGTGATTTGAAGAAACCCTAGCTCACAGATCTCTGGTTATCACGGAGTTTGTAATTTTTTGTCCGAAACACTATCAGCTTGATCTCGATCGTGTTTACAAGGAAAGAATATCCTTATCGGATCCGGGTCCTTTCATTATTGGGTATCTGGTTGGATTTGGATTCGGATTCGGATTCTAAATTTTAACCGGAAGAGTATTGAAAGTTTCGGCTTTAGTTGGGCTTTCTTAAGGCCTTATTTTTTTAAATAGCTTTGAGTGTGCAGTTTATTCCTAACTGGAGCCCTGTATGTGTGTAGCCCAGTCGAACTTTTACGCCCGATGCCCACGTTGCTACATCAACTAAATGGGCTTTCGTTGTGACAATGTCGATTATATTATTTCCTGAGACCATTTTTGGATGAGACTATTCTATTAATTTTGTCGTCCTAACAGTTTATTACAAAAGATTACAAAGTTACAGCACAAACTAAACTTATATTGTGTAACCATGCTAAAAGAGAGGATTAGTGTCTAAAGGAAGAAGACGTTTATGCACACATAACTTAAATGCAAGATCTCGATCATGTTTATAAAACTTTTTTATGTATAAATTTATAAAACTTTTTTATGTATAAAGTTAAACTTCTCTTGACCAGTTCGTGATTTATTTAGAAAAAGTAGAACGAACAAGCTTAAAATATTTCTGACTTAATAAAATGAAACTAATGGATATGAGCTAACAGTCTGTTTAACCAAATAAGTTGCCCACTCATAAACACTATACCCTGTGGTGTTCAATATGATAACTAGACCTAAACATAATTAATGTTAATAAATAGCTAATTTTGTAAAATAGGTTGTCAACTCATATACATTTTTTGTCCTAAAAAGTACAGAACTCATTACACACACAAAGCACAAATACACATCTAAGATGTGTGCTCTAGTGCATTAGAGAAGCCACTAGATCATTAACAAAAGAAAATGAGATCTTAGTGAATCACATTAATAATGCCTAAACTTTGTTCTTTATTATAAAGGATGCAGATTTCAAATGATAAACTGAATTATTACAGGCAATGTTATCAGCCTAAATAACTAGAGCGTGCAACATCTTTAACTTCATGGCCAACATAATATTCCCTAACCATAATGATCCCCAAAATTTTATTAATATGATGACCCCATACAATTAAAGAATAAACAATCACTGTCCTATTGCTAGAAGAATGTAGAAGGGCATGCACTAGTAGTGGAATAAATAGAAAGCAAATGAGGGGGGAGGGGGGGGGGGGTTGGAACATTTGTCCCAGCCCTCTTTATGAAAACGGAAAGAACAAATTTTTGTTTTAAACCCATTTCAACTTTTTTTTTTACCGGAATCGATCGACTTTCTTTTTATTTAGCGGAATCGACCCACTTTTCGGCCACGTCAGCAACGTGGCCGAGAAGCGGGTCGATTTTTTTTAATCCCGTCACTAAATAGTCGGGGTTGCCAACCCCGACTATTTTTTCAGTAAAAATCGACCCGCTTCTCGGCCACGTTGCTGACGTGGCCGAGAAGTTGGTTGATTCCGCTAAAAAAAAAAATCGGTCGCTTTGTAAAATAAAAAGTTGGAATGGGTTTAAATCAAAAATTTGTTCAAACGGAAAAGGCAAAATGCAGAGACATACGATCGAGTTGTCAATATCTATTTTAAATCAGTTCTAATAATCAGTTTAAATAATACACAAACCATTACGATCATCAACATTAAAATTATATTTGGACATATCTAGCATTCACTTTATTCCTTTTTATCTATATGTGTAGGCCTACGGCCACTAAGCTGTTATCAACCTGGGCATGAAGCTCATTGCTAAAGCGAACGGTGAAGCTGAGGTGGGTGATAATTTCTCTGCTGCAGTATGACTTTATAGTCCTCCTATTCCCAGTCCTAGTCTTTTGTCTCTGTCCTTTTGAAGCATTTTGCTGTTTTTTGTCGGATGTTTTTTCTGGTGTTACCAGTGTAGTAGGCTAACTTTAACTTGGTTTGTTTTTTGATGTTTAATGACTGTTTAGCCTTGGGGTAATGGAATTTTCCTCCAACAATCTCCAGAAGACAGATATGTAAATTTTTTCATATATATATATATATGCAGGGCACCTCATCCTGTTTCCCGTCAAAAAAAATGTATAGGCCTACTTACTCCAAATTCATAAGAAAGTATCTAGTGGATATGATCTATTAGCTAGACGCATGCTCTTAAGGGATGTAAATAATTTGATCAATACAAAATATGAAGATTTAAGAACTCGTGTCCTCGTATTCTTCACTTTTTGTGGCCCTCCATGCATATAAGGAATTAGCCTAATCAAGGAAAAGGTTTTCCCAGGATGCATACGCAATATTGTAGGACCTGTCATTGTAGTGCTTAGGTCTCACAAATAACAATCAAAATTCTCTTTGACTTCTATTTCAAATATTCCCAAGCCTAGCTAGGTTATAATGGACGAAACGCGCATGTCTATATTGGTAATGGTGGGGCTCTAAGCTATTGTAGTTTCTCGTCACAACTTTGGTTTGTATATGGTCCAATATAGGTTTGTTTGAAATATTTTTGTGATGCAGGAAGTCTGAACCTTTTGTGAGTGATGAGTACTTTCAAAAGATCTCAAAGGCTACGAAAGTGATTCGGTAGTGTTTGATGGATTCAGTTCACACCTACCAAATTCTTTAGATCCCTAGAATATATGTTCGATGCGTTGTAGATAAATGAGACATGGAAGCTAAAGAAGAGAAGCGATAATTAGGGTATTCCTTTCAAACTACCCTCACACTACAAGAGACTAGAATTCATTATATATAACTTTTTTTTTAATTGAGCAATTCTCTCCCTTGCAGTGTAAGAGTAATTTAGGAGAGAGTAGCCTAATTAAATTACCTCTTTTTCTAATCCTTGTCGAGGATGTTCTTGATGATATCAGTTCTTATTTTACTCTAACTATCTACTATTTAATAAAAAAAACTGTGGTTCATTTCTGTATCCTCACACCTTATTATGTTAGGATATGTGAAGCCTAACTATCAGACATGCCCTATACTTCAGAAGAGAAGATGAACAAAGTTGGAACAGGAGGAACAGGATCGACGATGAAGAAGTTCAAGCAAAACGACGAAGGAGAGATTTTACAGCTTTGCGGTCGACCGGCCATGGCGCGGCGGTCGACCGCCGACGTGCACAGGCAGGCACTATGGTGAGGAGCAGCTCGCGGTCGACCGCGCATGGCGCGGCGGTCGACCGTTCAAAGTCCAGAGAGCAGCCCAGACTTTTGCCTTCGTCGCGGTCGACCGAGCATGGCGCTGCGGTCGACCGACCAAAGTCCAGAGACTCCGATCAGGTCTTGGATTCGTCACGGTCGACCGCACATGGTGCGGCGGTCGACCGGAGTCCGGTTTTGGCCCAGTTTCGAATTTTGACCTGTTTTGTTTTGTTTCCTTTTTTATTTGTTTAACCCTTAAGTCTATAAAAGGGTTGATTAGGGCATGATGTAAGAAATACGAAAAATAGTGAATTTTTCTCCTGCGGCGGCCGTGGACGTAGTTTCTCACATTGAGAAGCGAACCACGTAAATCTTGTGTGTTTGAGATTGTTTGATTTTCTCTCTTCTCTCCTAAATCTCTATTTCTAAATCGCATCAAGGGGGTTGTGCATCCCCAACAAGTGGTATCAGAGCGACCAGGTTCGGCGCGAGCGATTTGAGGTCAGAGACAATAGGATCTGAGAAGGAAACATCCAAGATTGAGAAGTTTGATGGAACAAACTTCGGGTTCTTGTTGACATTAGTAATATATATAGGGGCTTATGTGTAAGTTGTGTAGGGCCTATATAAGCCCAAGAGATCTCATAATAGGGTTAGGGTTTTGTATTTTCATCTTGGTATCAGAGCTGGCCCCCCCCCCCCTCCTACCCGCCCCCCCCCCCCCCCCCCCCCCTTCTCACTTCGCCGGCAGCCACGACCCCTCCCTTCAGCCCCCAGCCCCCAGTCTCCCTCCCCACTTCGTCGGCAGCCCCCAGTCCCGACCCCCCTTGCCCTTCAGCCGCAGCCCTGACCCCCCCTCCAGTCCCTGTCCACCTGCAGCACCCTGTCCACCACCTGCAGCGCCCCCCCTTGTTCTTGTTTCGAGACCTCCCCCTTCCAGCCCCTGTTCAAGCCCTCTAGCCACCAGCCCCTGTCCATCCGATCAGCCCCCTGTCCATCCGATCAGCCCCCATCCGATCAGCCCCCTGTCCCTCTGATCAACCCCGACCAGCCCCTCCCTCTCCCTTCAGATCAAACCCGACCGCCGCTCCGCCCCCCCTCCCTTTCCCGATCAGACCAGCCCCTTGCTGCGCTATGCCGGACCTCGAGTTTGGCATGGGTTCCCTCGACTCAGTCCTCGAACTGATGACAGGAAGAGTATATATCTCACAGCGATGAGATATATCACTGTTTTTGATTTTAGTTTCCTCTGAGAAACGAGAATTTGTTGGAGATCTTACTCTTGTTGTGTAGCAGAAGTGCCGCCGAAATTTTCCTGTGCACAACAAGGGTTTGAATTAAAAGGTGAACAGGTGTTGGATCTGAAGCTTGATCGATGGAGGAGATCATCAAGAAGTTGAACCCTGCGGAGGTGTCAACTTTGATGAAGTTGATGAAATTGTCGGCTGATGAGAGCGCGACACGACCATCAAAGAAGTTGGAGCTTCCGACCATCGATCTGAAGCTTGATGGACTGAGTACTTACCTGAGTTGGTCACGACGGGTGAGATACACCCTTGCGGGGAGAAACCTGGAGGGTTACTTGACCGGAGAGAAGACAGAACCGGATGAGGACTCGGGAGGACGAGATGAGTGGAAGTCCACTCATATGTTGGTGTACATCTGGCTTCTCAACTCGTTGGTCCCGACGATCGCCGCCACGGTAGATGGCATTGAGAAGGTGAAGGATGTCTGGGAGAAGCTGAGGAGGACATATGATGCGGTGGGGAATAACCTGAGGGTGTTCCAGATTAAAGGAGAGATCGACGCCACAGTACAGGGAGAGAAGACTGTACAAGAATATGCTACAGAGCTGGAGCGTTTGTGGCTGGATTATGATCATTTTCCCCCCCGGGCTAGCTACAAGGACCCGGGATGTAAAGAGCGGAAGGCCTTTCTACAGGAGAGGACTATGGTGTTTCTTAAGGGATTAACATCAGAGTTCGCTCAGCGAATTGTATTACTGCTAGCCCAGCCGAAAATTCCCTCGCTTGAGGAGGCTGTCTCGGCTATGATCCAGGAGGAGACTCGTATTAGGCTGCAGGCGGGGACAGGTGGACTTCCTGTGGTGAAGTCAGCATTGGCAGCATCTAGCAGTACTGGATCCAGGGGCGAGACTCGACAGTGCTACAACTACGGTGACGTGGGTCATCTAAGGCATGCTTGTACCAAACCACCCAAGGAAGGAGATTCGGGTGGACGTGGACGGTTCGGAGGGCGTGGTCGTGGCCGTGGGGGTCGACGAGGTGGAAGGGGAGCAGGCAACCGGGCGAATCTGATGGTAGCAGAAGGAGGAGAAGAAGCTGAGGTGATCTTTACTGAGGAAGATCAGGTGCTCCTGACGATACTCAGGAGGAAGCAGAAAGTAGCAGGGGATGGAGATAGGAGGAGTGGGACAGAGGAGGCATCCACATCATTCTTCGCCAGAGGCAACACTGCTACCTATGCTCATCCGACCAAAGGTACTAATGACATACATGCTCTTGCTTCTATGTCTCCCGACAGATCATCAGAATGGATAGTCGACTCTGGTGCGTCTCGACATGTGACAGGTAATGCTAGTGAGTTCTCATCATATACTCACTTAGCATCGCCTGATAGTATTCAAACAGCTGATGGTACATTTTAGCCGGTGGTTGGTAAGGGTACAGTCGATTGTACTGGTTCTGTAACTTTGTCCAATGTTTTGCATGCTCCTTCCTTTCCAGTCAATCTTTTGTCCATTAGTTCTATCATCCTCCAACTAAAATGCATTGTTTCTTTTGATATTCCCAAGGTGATCTTCTAGGAGAAGGGGACAGGACGGAGACTTGGGACTGGCACATGGCGTAGTGGACTGTGGTATCTGAATCGTGAAGGACTGGATTCAGCATTGGTGTCAATGATAGAGAGAGTAGAAGTAGGATCTGATATGAGTGCTGAGAGTGTGTTGATGCTTCATCACCAGCGTTTGGGACACTCATCTTTTAGTGTTTTAAGTAGGTTGTATCCATCTCTATTTGAGAAAGCAAATAAGCAGCACCTTGTATGTGATGCATGTGAGTTTGGTAAACTTACTAGAAGTTCTTATGTAAGTTCTGGTCATAGGAGTTCTCGTGCATTCGAACTGATACATTCAGATGTTTGGGGGTCTTGTTCTACAAGTTCTATGAATGGATACAAGTATTTTGTTATTTTTATTGATTGTTTCTCCCGCGTTACTTGGTTGTACTTGATGAAAAATAAGAGTGAAGTGTTTGGTTGCTTTCAAATTTTTCATAGGTATGCTTAGACTCAATACGGCGCTGTGGTGAAGGTATTAAGATCTGATAATGGGACGGAGTATACCAACAAAGCGTTTGGGGAATACTTATCAGCTCAGGGAATACAACACCAGACTACGTGTCCATACACACCAGCTCAAAATGGAGTAGCGGAAAGAAAGAATAGACATCTTTTAGAGGTTGCTAGAAGTATGATGATCTCCATGAATGTCCCAGAAATATTATGGGGGCAAGCAGTGTTGACCGCGGCAGCACTAATCAACAGAATGCCCTTGAAAGTGCTGGATTGGAAGTCTCTGTTTGAGTTGTTGAAGGGAGATAATGGTGGGCTTCTTCCACTCAAGGTGTTTGGCTGTGTGTGCTTTGTGAAGGACAACAGGCCATCAGTCGGGAAGCTTGCCCCTAGAGCGGTGAAATGCATCTTTGTGGGATATTCTGCTACTCAGAAGGGCTATGTTTGCTGGAGCCCGGTGGAGAAAAGGTTGTTTATGAGTATGGATGTGCACTTTCAATAACTCGAGCCATATTACACCCGGAAGGTAACTTCATCCGTTGATAACTCGCCTAATACTGGAAGTATGAGGCGAGAGGAGGAGAATGGTGAGAGATTGGTGAATGTGGAGAAATCAATGTCTGAGAATGGTGAGAGATCGGAAAAATCAATTTCTGTAACGATTCCTTAGGAAGGAGACTTGGTTGAGGAGGAGCAAGAGAATGAAGATGAAGAGGAGATTGAGACAAGAGGTGTTAGGCCAACGGCTCAGGGGGAACTACTTACCTATAGTAGGAAGGGGAAACAAATTACGAGAACAGTACCAACAGTACCTACAGTGCCACTGGTGCCAAGTCCCTTGCCAACGCCTGCCCCGACTCCTGAGACACCTACACCACCACAAGATTCCTCTCAAGGTGATTCCATTCCTCTTCCTACTCCTCCCACACCAATAACTGTACGGAGGACTACTCGCAGTAATGCGGGAAGATAGATATGGTTGGGATCTTGCTCAGTTTGTATCATATTCTAACATCCACCCTGCACATGGAGCATTCATTGCATCACTGGACTCTGTTACTATACCTAACAATTGGCAGGTTGCAAAGAAGGACCAGAAATAGAAAGCTGCTATGCACGAAGAGCTAGGGGCCCTTGAGAAGAACCGCACTTGGGAGTTAGTAAAACTACCAAAAGGAAAGAGAGCAGTTGGATGCAAGTGGGTCTTCACTATAAAGCAGAATCCAGATGGACAGGTTGAGCGCTACAAAGCTCGTCTGGTGGAAAAGGGATATAGTCAGACATACGGCATCGACTATGATGAGACTTTTGCACCAGTGGCGAAGATGAGCACTGTTCGAACCTTGATCTATCTGGCAGTAAATGGTGGATGGAAGCTACACCAATTAGATGTGAAGAATGCATTTCTTCATGAAGATCTGGTGGAAGAGGTATACATGAAAATTCCGCCAGGATTCAACACAGAACAGACAGTGGGCAAGGTCTGCAGATTGAAGAAGTCTCTATATGGCCTGAAACAATCTCCTCGTGCTTGGTTCGACAGATTTAGGCGGGCTATGATAGGTATGGGATACCGACAGATTAACGCTGATCATACCGTGTTCTTCTGATGAAATGAAGGTCACATCACCATGCTTACGGTATATGTGGATGATATGATTATTACAGGGGATGATGAGGAGGAGATTGCCAAACTCAAAGTGAGACTGGGTAAGGAGTTCGAGGTGAAAGATCTTGGCTTGCTTTGATACTTTCTTGGAATAGAAATAGCTCGCGGAGCCGAGGGGATTGTCTTATCCCAGAGAAAGTATGCACTGGATCTTCTTAAAGAGACAGGGATGTTAGGGTGTAAACCTGCAACTACACCGATCGACCAGAAGTTCAAGCTGGGTGCTGAGGCTGGAGAACCAGTTGATCGTGACAGATACCAAAGGCTGGTAGGCAGGTTGATCTATCTGAGTCACACACGTCCCGATATCTCTTTTGCAGTGAGCGTGGTGAGCCGCTACATGCATGATCCGAGGAAGGGTCATATGGATGCTGTGCACCAGATTCTGAGATATCTGAAGAGTGCCCCTGGAAAGGGACTGATATTCAGAAAAATGGACATGTGAGCATCGAGGGTTATTGCGACTCTGATTGGGCTAGCTGTGCTAATGACAGGAGGTCCACCTCGGGATACTGCATCTTTATAGGAGGCAACTTAGTCTCGTGGAAGAGCAAGAAGCAGTCAGTGGTGGCGAGATCAACAGCTGAGGCAGAGTATAGAGCTATGGCCTTAGGAGTTGCTGAGTTGTTATGGTTGAAGAGTATGCTGGTTGAGCTAAAGCTGGATCAAGGAGCTAAGATAAAGTTATGGTGTGATAACAAGTCAGCTATCAGTATCGCCAACAACCCAGTGTAGCATGATAGAACCAAACACATCGAGATCGATAGGTTCTTCATCAAAGAGAAGTTGGATAGTGGACTACTGGAGCTAAGTCATGTTTCAACTAAGGACCAGGCAGCAGATTGTCTGACTAAAGGACTTAGCTCATTAGACATGATTAGAGGATGTGACAAGATGGGCTTAGTGGATATCTTTCGCCTATCTTGAGGAGGAGTGTTGATATTAGTAATATATATAGGGGCTTATGTGTAAGTTGTGTAGGGCCTATATAAGCCCAAGAGATCTCATAATAGGGTTAGGGTTTTGTATTTTTATCTGTTCTGGAAGATGCAGATGGAGGACTACCTCTATCAGAAGGATTTATACCTACCATTGGGAGAGAAGCCGACGGATATGAAAGATGCGGATTGGAAGCTATTGGATCGAAAGGCCCTTGGAGCGATCAGGTTGACCTTGTCTAAATCAGTAGCGTTCAACATCAAGAATCAGAATACGACGGCGGATCTCATGGCGGCGTTGTCCAGTATGTATGAGCAACCCTCTGCGGCGAATAAGGTACATCTCATTAAAAAGTTGTTTAATTTGAGGATGTCCGAGAGCCAAAAATTCAAGGAACACCTGAACGAGTTTAACGAGATCACGGATTAATTAAACTCAGTCAATATTCAGTTTGACGATGAAATCCAAGCCCTCTTGATACTTGGTCAATTACCCGACAGTTAGAAGGGTACTGTTATCTCGATTAGTGGATCATGTGGCAAATCAAAACTGAAGTTTTTAGAGGTGGTGGACATGATTATGACTGAGGAGATTAGAAGGCAAGAGGAAGGGATTTCTAATTCAGGGTCGGCGTTGAATCTTGAGAGCAGAGGAAGAAACAGAAACAGAAACAGAGAAAATAGCCGTGGAAGACCTAACTCGAGGAACGGAAGGTCAAAGTCCAGGAACCGCAAGGGTAAGAAGGAGATCGATTGCTGGAATTGTGGCAAGTTTGGCCACTATGAAAATCAGTGCCGAGAACCTAAGAAGGACAAGGAGAACAAGACTGAAGCGAACGTGGCCTCAGGAGAATCAGATGATGCCCTGATCTGTTTGTTGGAAAGCAAGACTGAATCGTGGGTGCTGGATTCAGGAGCTTCGTTTCATGCTACCTCAAATAGAGATTTATTTGAGAACTACGTTTCAGGAAACCTAGGAAAAGTCTATCTTGGTGATGATCAGCCTTGTGATATTGTTGGTAAAGGAGTCGTGCAAATCAAGCTCAATGGGTCTACATGGAAGCTGAGCGATGTGAGACATGTTCCTAGCTTGAGGAAAAATCTGATTTCCATAGGACAATTGGCAAAAGAGGGATACGTTTCAACCTTCGCATGTGATACATGGAAGGTTACAAAGGGTTCCATGGTTGTTGCCCGTGGTACGAAGACCGGATCTCTCTACATGATGATAGATGCACGATGTTCCATTGCAGTGGCTGAAAGCAATGAAGACCCAAATTTGTGGCACCAGAGGCTAGGTCACATGAGTAGCAAAGGCCTAAAGGTTATGCAATCAAATGGGAAGTTACTAGGTTTGAGATCGGCTGATATTGACCTATGTGAAAGCTGCATTCTTGGGAAACAAAATAGATTAAGCTTCAAAAGGGTTGGCAGAACTCCTAAAAAAGAGAAGCTTGAGTTAGTTCACACAGATGTGTGGGGCCCAGCATCAGTTCCATCCACCGGCGGAAGGTTATATTTTGTGACCTTCATAGATGATCACTCGAGGAAGATTTGGGTCTATTTCATGAAACACAAATCAGAAGTGTTTGAAGTCTTCTAAAGATGGAAGGCTATGGTAGAGAACGAGACCGGTTTGAAGATCAAGAAGCTTCGTTCTGATAACGGCGGCGAGTATGAAGACTCGGAGTTCAAGAAGTTCTGTTATGACAGCGGCATTAGATTAGAGAGGACAGTGCCAGGTACACCCCAGCAGAACGGCGTAGCAGAACGCATGAACAGAACATTGACTGAGAGAGCCAGAAGTATGCGGTTACAAGCAGGTTTTCCAAAGCACAAAATACCTGAAGAAGTATGGAGTGGAAAGCAGGTAAACCTTTCTCACCTGAGAGTATTTGGATGTGTTTCATATGTACATCTGAGTGATCACGCTAGAAGCAAACTCGATCCTAAGTCCTTAAAATGTTTCTTTGTTGGCTATGGCGGCGATGAGTTTGGCTACAAGTTCTGGGATGAGCAGAACAAGAAAATCATCAGAAGCAGGGATGTGGTCTTTAACGAATCAGTCCTCTACAAAGACCGTGATGCTGTTCAGCCCACTAGTACGATGCAGAGTGATCCTACATATTTCGAGTCAGATGATGCCTCAGATGGAGGCAATCCCGAAGCTAGTTCTGATGAAGAAGAAGAGTTGATGGATGAGACCACTTCAGAGGGGGCAGATGAAGATGGAGAGACTATTTCGCCCGTCAGAGAGTTGAGGCGGTCAGCTAGAGTCCCCAAGCCCAATCCAAAGTATCCATCACTATAGCCCAGAGCTCATCTTAACTACCTATTATTGAGTGACGGTGGAGAGCCAAAAAGTTATGGTGAGGCCCTTCGAGTGGATGATGCGAGCAAGTGGGAGCTCGCCATGAAAGATGAAATAAAATCCTTGGACACCAACAAGACATGGGAACTTGCGAAGCTACCAACGGGGAAAAAGGCCTTGAGCAATAAATGGGTGTACAGAATTAAAGAGGAACATGATGGTTCCAAGAGATACAAGGCCAGATTGGTGGTTAAAGGATTTCAGCAGAGAGAAGGAGTTAATTACACAGAGATCTTCTCTCCAGTAGTCAAACTGACTACCATCAGAACAGTCCTGAGTATTATTGCAGCTGAAGATCTACATCTCGAGCAGCTAGATGTAAAGACAGCTTTCCTTCACGGTGATCTAGAGGAAGAGATATACATGCAGTAGCCAGAGGGGTTTACTCAAAAGGGAAAAGAAAGGATGATATGCAGATTGAAGAAGAGCTTGTACGACCTGAAACAAGCTCCAAGGCAATGGTACAAAAAGTTCGATGGATTCATGCACAGGAACGGTTACTCCAGATGCAATGCTGATCATTGCTGTTTCGTCAAAGAGTTTGACAAAAATTACATCATCCTGCTCCTATATGTCGACGATATGCTTGTAGCCGGTTCAGATATGAGAGAGTTCAAGAAGCTGAAGAAGCAGCTGTCGAGTGAGTTTGACATGAAGGACCTAGGCGCAACGAAGCAGATATTGGGAATGAAGATTGGTAGAGACAAACTCTTAGGCACACTACGACTATCTCAGGCCGAGTATATTCGACGGGTGCTTGAGAGATTCGGGATGAGCGGTGCTAAGGCCGTTAGCACACCGTTAGCTAGTCATTTCAAATTGACTAAGGAGCAGTGTCCCAAAACTGATGAAGAGAAAGACTACATGGCTAAGGTTCCATATGCTTCAGCCATTGGAAGCCTTATGTACGCCATGGTATGCACGAGACCTGACATTGCCTATGCAGTGGGAGCTGTGAGCAGATTTATGTCAGATCCAGGAGAGCAGCACTGGGAAGCAGTAAAGTGGATTCTGAGATACCTGTGAGGTACTATAGAAGATTGTTTATGCTTCAGGAGAGGCAAGTTAGTCCTGCAGGATTTTGTTGATGCAGACTATGCTGGTGAGATAGACCAGAGAAGGAGCACTACATGATATGTATTCACTTTGGGCTCTACAGCTATTAGTTGGGTTTCTCAGTTGTAGAAGATTGTTGCTTTATCAACAACAGAGGCTGAATATGTTGCTGTGACAGAGTCAAGCAAGGAGATGATATGATTGCAGGGTTTCTTGGAGGAGCTGGGATAGAGGAGTGAGAAGAGTGTCTTACATTGTGATAGCCAGAACGCAATTCATTTGGCGAAGAATCCCGCTTTTCATGCAAGGACCAAACACATACAGGTCCGCTACCACTTCATAAGATCAGCGTTGGATGAGGACATGTTGGAACTTGTGAAGATTCAAGGAAGCAAGAACCCAGCCGATATGCTTACCAAGGTTGTCACTACAGAGAAACTGAAGTTGTGTTCAACTTCAATTGGCTTCAGCACTTGATGATTTGGAGGCCGTCGCCGCAGAGAGAGCTGAAAGAGGTTGATAGTTAGTCTCCAAGTGGGAGATTGTTAGGATATGTGAAGCCTAACAATCAGACATGCCCTATACTTCAGAAGAGAAGATGAACAAAGTTGGAACAGGAGGAACATGATCGACGATGAAGAAGTTCAAGCAAAATGACGAAGGAGAGATTTTACAGCTTTGCGGTCGACCGGCCATGGCGTGGCGGTCGACCGCCGACGTGCATAGGCAGGCACTATGGTGAGGAGCAGCTCGCGGTCGACCGCTCAAAGTCCAGAGAGCAGCCCAGACTTTTGCCTTCGTCGCGGTCGACCGAGCATGGTGTTGCGGTCGACCGACCAAAGTCCAGAGACTCTGATCAGGTCTTGGATTCGTCGCGGTCGACCGCACGTGGTGCGGCGGTCGACCAGAGTCGGGTTTTGGCCCAGTTTTGAATTTTGACCTGTTTTGTTCTGTTTCCTTTTTTATTTGTTTAACCCTTAAGTCTATAAAACGGTTGATTAGGGCATGATGTAAGAAAGACGAAAAATAGTGAATTTCTCTCCTGCGACGGCCGTGGACGTAGTTTCTCACATTGAGAAGCGAACCACGTAAATCTTGTGTGTTTGAGATTGTTTGATTTTCTCTCTTCTCTCCTAAATCTCTATTTCCAAATCGCATCAGGGGGGTTGTGCATCCCTAACATATTATTGATGGGACTAATCCCCGCTCACGCTCGTGGCTAGCGCTAGCTCGAGGGTTTCTTATCTGCGATGGGATTCGAACACGAGACTAGCCCGCTATAGGTCGTCCCCAAACAGGAGTGCCGAACTATGGTCCATTTCATATATAAAGGACTGTGGTTCATTTAATAATAGATCGTTGATTCATTTCAAATCTAAAAAATTCTTCCTAAATTTTAAACAGGGTTGACTGTCGGACACATACCTATATTTCTATTAATGCGGATAGGGCCTCGGTACTATAGCCCAATTGCACCATGAGTGAAATTTTTTCAAACTCTTTTTTTACCCATAAGAATTCTATTTGTTAAAGGGGGTCTTTAGCATATATACCCCTCATATCTTTCATATTTACAAATTTATCCCTGGATCTTTATATTTGCAAAATTATCCTCCAATTATCTCACATTAGGCTTTTTTCTTTACCCATCCTACTTAATAATGTGGTTTCCATAGTAGAATGTTAAAAATTTTGAAACTTTTTAATTCAGTTGCAACAGATTCTTGTCTAATGACTTTAACTGTTAGGTTGGAGGGGTAAAAATCTCAATGTGAGAGAACTAGAGGTAATTTTACAAATACCAAAATTTTAAGGATAAATTTATAAATATGGAAGATTTGTCAGGTATATATGCCAAAAACCCTTGTCAAAAAAACTATTTTTTTCTATGAGGATAAAGAGTCAAAAACGTTCACACAGGGGGCTATCTGCTACGATCTAACTATAGAGGGCTTATCCACAATTGGACGACATGTCAGGGGTTTTATTCACAATTAACCCTTGCCTATATTTAAACTTGGATTCAAACACACCACAATCATCCACTAAATTGCTGACGATTGTAATTATAAATAGTAAACACAACTACTGTTTTCCTTGCTCGTTTTAGAACACTAGATTTTATGCACGTGCAATGCACGTGGTTAAATACTGTTATTAGGCATTTTTAGTTTATTTTCTTATTAAAATTTATTTCTCGGTTACACTTTGATAATTTTTGCTCACTTTAATTTAAGTATTTTTAGTTTATTTTCTTACTAAAACTTATTCTTGTTGTGCGTTGCGGAAGCCAAACAACCAAACCAATGTGTTATGAGAAATCAAATCAAACGAACGCCGAGAGAAGGCCAAACGAACCAAATCAATGCCATAAACACAAACAACCAATTTTAACGTGGTTCGGCAAGTTGTCTACGTCCACGGGGCAAGAAAGGGATAGGTTTTTTCACTAATAGAGAAGAAAAGTACAAACTGAGATTACAAATCACTCAAACTCACCAATTAATCTCACCAACAAATCTCTAATTCTCTCCAAACAAAACCCTAACCAATAGCTCAGAAATACCTCTTTTCTGTGCTCCAAATATCCCCAATTTTCTTCTCAGTTCTCTCTTCCAATTGTTCTATATATATAGAAATCCTAAAATCATAAACATACTAGGAATTCTAAAACAAAAAACAAAACAGATTAGGAATCCTAATAACCTGTTACCAAAACAGATTTGGAATCATGTTACCAAAACAGATTAGAAATCCTAATAACCTGTTACCAAAAAAATTAGGAAACATATTAGGAACCTGCTATCCAACAATTCTCCACCTTGACGAAGTTTTTCCAAAACTGAGCCGATACTAATATCAACCAAACGTCTCACTTGTTACATCCAGTACAAAGTGGAACAAATCCACGACAACAGACTTAATCCACAACAAGTCGAGAACCCAAACAGGAATGCGAACAAACTCCAATTGTCGGTATCAACTCACCAAATCGGCTGCATCATAAATGACTGCCTACGTATCCTCTTACCCAAGGAATCAAGCCTTCACGTAGTTCACCCAAACAGCCTCCAAAAGACCTCAATCAAATAAAAAAGTTTGCAACTCTTCACCAATATCACTAACGGATCTGCAACTGATAGTGCTCCCAATGGCCCCAAACTAAAACAAATCTGATACGAATTGCCGTGCAAGCATCCTTTGGTCGCGGAATTACCAAAAGGTGGGTTGAGAAGAAGACAACTAAAACACAGAACAATTCAGTATGGCGAAGAAAAATACCTTCTTCTAGATTATGAAGAACAAAAGATTACAATCTCTCCCTCACAATCTCACTAGAATCGAGAACAACCTCTTAATCCTCTCTAAATCCTAATACAATAATTAGAATCTCTCTTTGAATCTATCTGATTCTCTCTTTGAATCTATCTGATTGTTTAGAAACCCTAAAACGATTCTTTATATAGGTGTACAAACGTGGATGGCAATCTGGTAAATAACCAAGCCCAAAACTAACAAGAATTGAACAGAAACCCAACCAAACTAGGAAACCGTCAATGAGTCGACTCATGGCTGTAATGAGTCGTCTTATGACCTCATATGAGTCGACTCATAACTGATGAGTCGACTAGTCAGAGACTTTTGCTAATAGGGCTGGGTTTTGTGAGTCGACTCATGACAAGCATGAGTCGACTCAACCTGATGAGCCAACTCATGTACATGTATGAGTCGACTCACAGGCTGAAATATGGATACTTTGACTCTTCGATTCTCTACCTCATTTCTCGCTCCAGCTTGTGTTACCTTCACTGTTTGACACCTCTATTCTCATGCTATCATGAGAATCAACTATCCTCAAGCTCCCATGAGGATCGCTAAGTTCCAAAGAGAAGATACATCCGTATCATGGGCCCCCCCCTTTAGGAACTTAAAGTCCTGTTCAAGTTAGAACTTTAGCTGAGGAAACTCTCGAGCTCCTCCATCTTTTCTGCACCATCTGGCCTTGATAGGAACCTGATATCGACGTCCGATTGGAAACAACTCATTCGTCCCGCGTCTCGTCGTAGTCACTGTTGGCTCTAAGTTGCAATCCTTTGTCGATGGCTCTTCTGGAAGTCTAATGCACAGCGAGATAAACTTCTTACTTGCATTCACTAGTCTCTTCGCTCGCGTCACCGTCCCCAAGCTTGTCTCCCTCGGAAGAGATGCCGAACGAAATATGAACTTTTCACCACCTTTGGTGAAGGTATACTTCTGAGCCCGCCTCTCGTAGATCGCATTTCTATCCCATACGTACGGATTGCCCAGTATAATCTCACAAACATCCAATAGAACGACGTCGCACGTGACCTCATCAATATACGACTCATGGAGTACAAATCTGACAGTGCATTGATCAACTACACTCAGTTTCTCCTCCTTCTGAATCCATCCCAATGGATATGGCTTCTGATGCTTCACCATCTTCAGACCCATCTTCTGAACCAATGCCTCGGATATCAAATTCTTTTCGCTGCCTGAATCAACAATGGTATCAACCAAACTGGTCTTCACTTATAACTTGAGAACAAAGAGCTGCTCCCTCGGGTCTTCGTCCTCTTTCGTTGCCTGCTTCCCCGCCATAAGGTTGAGACCGCTGTTGGGCTCTGTCATCCCCGGGACTTCTTTCGGACCTTGAGATATCATGTATGCATTTTTCTCCTTCTTCTTCTTCAACCCTCTTAGCTTGAGATAAGGATACTTCTCCCAGCACCGATCAGCTGTGTGACCTGTCTTCTCACAGTGACTACAAATCAGCCCTGCCTTCCCTGGATCACCCTTCTGCTTCTCCTCCTTAGATTAAAAACCACTAGACTCGCCTCCCGTCTGTTTGGAGTCTCCCTTAGCCTCGTTGTCCTTCTTTTGCTTGCCCTCGAGGGTAATAGCCTTCACGCTCGCCTCTGCAATTGATTCCACCGTGAATAGCTTCATCTTCTTTCAGATGTAATCGCTCAATCCCGCCATATACTTCATAAACACGGAATATTCCTCTGTTGCAATGTTGAGGACCATCGCTTGCGGCTGGAACACCGTGGTGTATTCTTGAATGGTTTGATTAACCCTTTGGTGCAAGCCGTACTACTTGTACCACGCCCCTCAAGGAATCCTACCGGGTAGAACTGCTTCCTCAGTAACTCCTTGAACTTGTTCCACGAAACCGTCTTCTTCTCCTACTTACAGTAGGATTTCCACCACGTCAACGCATACCCTGAAAGCTTCAAAGTCACGAACACAATCTTCTCTTTTGACGAATAGCCATAAAGAGTAAAATACGTCTCTATCCGCTCGATCCAGTCATCAAGCCTCTCGACGTCAACACTCCAATCATAAACAAGAATCTCTACCTTGAAGTCAATCTTCAGGTTCTGATAAGAATTCTTACCCTCTTGATGCAACGCAGCCTTAACGGTCTTGTCCTCCTCGTCGGAGCCTGAAAGCTCGCTCTCTCCATCGGACTCGATAGGTTTCTTCTTAGACTTAGAAGAAGATTCCCCCTTTTTGTTCCCTCCTTGGATGAGACCAACGAGTTTTGTGAGCGTCGACCCTATTGTCTCGATCTGCTTCTCTAATGCATCAATCCTCACTGAATTATCTGCTTCAGACATCTTCTCCTTCCTTCAATCCTGAACTCCTTCCAATGAAATAAGGATCTCGCCAAGCTTTCTTGTATTGGGATCGAGTAAGGACCATACATAGGATGCCCCTTCACCGGATCTGATGCTCTGATACTAACTTGATACGAGTTGACGTGCGAGCACCCTTTGGTCATGGAATTACCAAAAGGTGGGTTGAGAAGAAGATAACTAAAACACAGAACAATACAGTATGCCAAAAGAAAATACCTTCTTTAAGATTATGAAGAACAAAAGATTACAATCTCTCCCTCACAATCTCACTAGAATCGAGAACAACCTCTCAATCCTCTCTAAACCCTAATACAATGATTAGAATCTCTCTTTGAATCTATCTGATTCTCTCTTTGAATCTATCTGATTGTTTAGAAACCCTAAAACGATCCTTTATATAGGTGTACAAACGTGGATGGTAATCTGGTAAATAACCAAGCCCAAAACTAAAAGGAATTCGTGTGAACAGAAACCCAAACCAGGAAACCGTCAATGAGTTGACTCATGACTGTAATGAGTCGACTCATATCCTCTTATGAGTCGACTCATAACTGATGAGTTGACTGGTCAGAGACTTTTGCTAACAGGGCTGGGTTTCGTGAGTCGACTCATGACAGGCATGAGTCGACTCAACCTGATGAGTCGAATCATGTACATGTATGAGTCGACCCACAGGCTGAAATCTAGATACTTTGAATCTTCGATTCTCTGCCTCGTTTCTCGCTCTAACCTGCGTTCCTTTACACTGTTTGACACCTCTATTCTCATGCTATCATGAGAATCATCTATCCTCAAGCTCTCATGAGGATCGCTAAGTTCCGAAGAGAAGATACACCCGTATCAAAATCAAACACCTCCACCTGAGGTGAACCAATGGTCGTATCTAAAACATGTCCACCAGCTGCACTCGAATCCAAAACCAACTCATCATCTGCATCCAAATCCAAATGATCTCCAAACTGTGTCACCTCAGCTAGAATCCCAAATGATGCAATATGATCTGGAGTATATGGAGTAATCTCTATCCAATGTGAAGTAGCATCACCCTCCACCCACTATGATATCCCAATGATCTGATTAACACTCTCCACCTGTCGAGAGTCAAATGTGACATACCTGCTCAGAACAAAATCAGAAGCTCCTAACTAATAATCAAACGAATCTTTGAATCCTAAATGTGCAATTGGATCAAATCTCACATCCTCGATGTGACCAAATACTGGGCAACCAAATATCCGACGTAACCCAAAATCTGAAGCAGCTCCACCAGATCCAAAATCTTCACATGCAGCAGTCGGCAACCTATGACCAAGATGACCTAAATATGTCGAAGCTCCAAAATTAAAACCAATGCTCAACAACCAACACCGATCCCCCTCCAGTAAGGAACGACCCATCAAAATTATCATTTCATCTTGTTGCCCTAATGTCTCCACATCAATGAAGTGTCTCAAACTACCATGAGCTCTGCACAAATACAAGAAAGAACCCCTACCAAAACTAAAACGACGGGTTACTTTTCTGTCAATACACTTCTTCCAATTGTGGTTGACTTCTAGTACTTCATACCAACAGAACCTGGTTACAACCCACCAATGCCAAGAACAATTCCCAACTGCAAAAACCAAATACCGATTACCTCCCAATGATGCCTCCATGGAAGGCCCCCAAATGCCTGACTGAACACCACCTAAAAGACCCATCGATCGATGGATAGAAGTGCCAAACTCCACCTCGGTCTTTTTGCTCATACCAATGTGCTCAAATGACTTCAATCTACAGGTCAAAACACTCTTCAACAAACCATACACGACATAACCAATCAAATTGTTTGCGGTGAAAATTGATTGTTTCATTGCGGAATTCATTACAAACTTCAGACGTTTACAATGAATACAAAAATCAGTCTTTTTATAAGACTTTTACACAATAAAAACAAAGAAAATTACAATTCTCTTTAAACAAACGCAACGGGTGTTTATCGCCCGCTGCTTGCGTGGGATCTTGGCCTGTGATAGGGACGCGTTAGTCCGTGGACCACCGAACGATCAATATTTGGACAGAGTTTCGTCTATCCGCGAAGGGATCGAGAAACCATAGCTCTTATATCGGCAAAGTGAGATAATCACTCTTCTTAAGATTACCGCAACGGGATAATCCTAAGGAACGAACCGGGCTGTAGATCTAACTCCTCCTCCTCTCTGAAATCTGTGCACTTTAAGTCTTCAGTTCAGCAGGGCTTCGTCGAGGCACGAAAATTCCAGATCTAAAAAAATGAGGCTCCAGGGCTTGTATTTATAGGCACGGGAGGAATTCGGGCTGGAGACACCCTTGGGTGTCTCAACTTGGGCCGAGACACCCTTGGGTGTCTCAACTCATGCTGAGACGCTTGTTATGTATACTTGTTCATTTCCGCCGTAACTTCTTCGTCCGAACTCAAATTTAAGCGATTCAAAGTGCATTGGAAAGCCGGCAAGGAGATCTATAAGCTCCGATGATTGGATCATTGTGGATTCAACTAGGACACGAGGGGCGTTGCGCCTTTTGTAAGCGACGCGGGGCTCCCGATCAATTCGTATCCTTGTTATTCTGAAACTCCGTTGCTTTACATAGTTCGCCGATTCACTTCAAGCGTTCGTCGATGTCAATCAAGCTTTTGTGACTTGGATAGTGATGTTCATCGCCTTCTCTTAGCTTTGAGCTATTCGTGGAGACCTATAGGAAATTTTCGATGCTTACAGATACCCCCTCCAAAGCGTTCCAGCCTCGTTTTTTTATAGAAGAGGCTGGAATACTTTGGATGTGATTGGTCCAACCTTCAGTTGGCGTAAAGGACCTATAGTTAGCTTTAATTCTTGACTCCTTCGATTTTCAGTCTATTCGTTGCTTTGACGAATAACCGTAGTCCTTCCGGCGCTGCGTTCATCGTCTGGCCGCCGTCGGAGTCTCGAATCTAAGCGGGTGAGTTGATTTTGGCTCTTATCGTTGAGTTGATTTAGAACTGACTATCTCCGTCACATCGTGTTGAATTAGGGTTATGAATCGTCATACGTTGACTTTTTGGTCGCAACGCGTTGACTGGCGTTGACCTAGGATTACGCGTTGACCGGCGTTGACCTAGGGTTTCGGATCGCCATTAACACAGTTTATACTCGTGCGTTTGCTGGAGTATACACAGTTTAAGCTCTTAAGGTATTGGAGCGTAGCGGTCTCAAATGTCGGGGCTGTAGGACCAACTATTAAAGCTGATTCATCTGCATGTGTGGATCTTATCTTAATGTTGTTGGATACTCGAGTCACGAGACCAACTAACGGAGTTGATGCATCAATGACTCGTATTTATAAAATTTTTGGCAAATTCTCAGCCATCAACGGGTTTGATGAGCCTCTACCGACTACCGTTTGAGTCGGGCTAGCACGCAGATTATTTAAGTCCGTTTCGCATGTGACGTTAAGCTAAAAGAGTTAATCCTTTTAGTGCTACGATATTGAATACATAGACTTCGTCTTTCTCCTGTGAAAAGACTAAACAGCGACGTGTATGAGACGTTGACTTAGGATTTTTGGCAAATCCTCAGCCTTCAACGGATTTGGCGTGCTCTTACCGATTACCATTTGAATCGGGCTTACATGCGGATTGTTTTAAGTCCGTTCCGCATGTAACGTTGTGCTGAAGGAATGAATTCCCTTAGACTTGATGCTACGATATTAAATACGTAGACTTTGTCTTTGTCACGGGAATAGACTACCTGGTAACGCGTGTTAGGCGCTGACTCATCCTTACTTAGGATTCAGGATAAAAGTCCCCAAACTGGAATTCTGGTGTCTTCTTCAATCGGTGAAAGACTAAACCGACAACGCGTGTTAGGCGTTGACTTATCCCTACTTAGGATTCGGGATAAAATTCCCTGTACGTGTGAAGCACGGATTTTGGTGTTATGAATAACAACCTGCCACAATGTCGAATATGTGGGCTTTTGTCCTTTTTTACGGTTAAGGACTAACCGACAACGCGTGTTAGGCGTTGGCTTATCCCTTCTTAGGCTTCGGGATAAAATTCCCCAGACTAGAATTCTGGTGTCTTCTTCAATCGGTAAAAGACTAAACCGGTAACGCGTGTTAGGCGTTGACTTATCCCTACTCAGGATTCGGGATAAAATTCCCCATACCTGTGAGGCACGGATTTTGGGAGTTGAAAAAAGTGGTGAGACAAACCCGAAATAGGAGAGGGAGAATTTTATATTCTATCTCCCAACACTGAAGAGGAAGAATTTTATATTCTATCTCTAGTTGGAAAGAAGACTCGAGGTGGGATCTCCACCCCCAGAATCCGAAAAGGTGAAACTAAGAGTGGGATCTTTACTCCGAGAATCGAAAAGATTCGGATAATCCTAACTGTCGGAAGGTTTGATTACCGAACTAAAGATGAATTTCTCGTTTATCGAGAGTGAATTGTGGTTTTGGTCCTAACTGTAGGAAGGTTTGACCAAGCGGGAGTTTGAGATGACCCTAACTGTAGGAAGATTTGATCACTCGATTTGAAAATAGACCTCTCGTTCGTTGAAGGAATCGAGAGGGGATTTTGAATGTGGTCCTAACTATAGGAAGGTTTGACCAAGTGAGAGTTTGAGAGTACAAATTACAACAGGAATGTTGACTCATACAAATCACAGTGGGGGTTTAGTGTTTATCATCTAAGTTGTAATGATCAGGTTATCCCTAAGAAAATTACATGTAACATTCTTTCGGGAACTTCCCGTTACATGAATCATCCACCCCCAGTTTCCTCGCGAAACTGGGTTTATCATTGCATTTGGTTGCATGATCGGGTTATCCTTAAGAATATTATGTATAAAATTCTCCAGGAACTTCCCGTCAACGGTAGGAAACAGTTTAGACTCATATACCTATTAGAGTATCAGGGAGCAGTTTAACCTCTTATACCGGTCGGAGGATTGAGAAGCAGTTTATACTCGTATACTCTTCGGAGTGTTAAGAAGCAGTTTATACTCTTATACTTATCGGAGTCTAGGAAGGAGCAGTTTATACTCTTATACTTATCGGAGTGTTGCCGTTTTCAATTGGCTTAACCTAGCGTTATAACGCCGGCTTCAACCAATGTCTGGATGCTATTCTTTAAAGTAAAGCATGCCTTGGTGGGATGAAGGATCCTCCTGTGGTAGACGCAGTACTTCGGATCCGTAGTATTATCAGCTTCCTCCTGATTCGCGATGGGTGGCAGCTTGATCTTGTTGTTTTCGAGAAGGGTCTCGAAGATGGCTGGAACGTCTTCGTCCTTGAATGAGTACTCTTTTTGGAGCCTCTGATCCGAAGTCTTCTGCTATCTTTGGGGTTGCTGTTGCGACGTTTGATTAACATCAACAACTGTTGTAGGTGCCTTCCCTTCATCATGGGAAATAAGACTCGGGTTCAGAGGGTTAGCCATCGGTTGGCTTCTTTCGATTTTCCTCCTTCTGAGAAAGCGTTCGGCCTGCTCTTCACGCACCTTCAACTTTTTTCAGGTATTGAGCGGCTCTACTCTCATAACGTCCAAGATGTTAATGGACAAGTTGTTATGACAAGTTTGCAAGACGAATTCCTCCGTGACGGGATCCTTGCAGTTCATTGCCTGATTGCGGAAGCGTTTGATGAAGGTATCCACCGACTCTCCGTCTTTCTGTTTCTCATCGAAGAGTGTCCTGATTAACACTTCAGCGTCATCATCAAAGAAATGACCAAGGAACATGCTCTCCAGGTCCTCCCAGCTAGTGATGCTTCCGGGTTTAAGACGGCGGTACCAATCGAAGGCAGGCCCGCGAAGGGTGCCCACGAATGACCGCACCATCAAGGGCTCGTTACCAGAAATCGTGTCTAAGTGGGACTTAAAGTAGATTAGATGCTGAGTGGGCGAGCCCTTCCCGTCGAACGGCGTGAAGTTGATCAGGTTGAACTTCACCGGATACAGGATCGAATCCCACTCTTTCGGGTAAGGACACGGAATGCCGGTCTTTTTTACCTCTTGAGCAGACATTAAAGCATTAATTTTGCTCTCGAGTTCCTTCATCTTTTCTTCCTCATCTATATCCTGTTTTGGACAATTTTTGAGAGGAATAATACGGCCACCCCCAGTGTTATCATCATTGGTGGGTCCACCCTCAGCGTCGTTATTTTTAGTAGGACCACCCCCAGCGTTGTGTTCATCCACATCTGAATCGCTAGCTGCTTGGTTAGTAGTGCTGCGACGGATGGACTCACCTAGCTGATTCGATAAAGCTCGGTCGTGCATTTGTCTCATCTCCTGCATTTGTCTGAATCGCTACCTGCTTGGTCGTGCATTTGTCTCATCTCCTGCATAGCCATTTCCACTTCGATTTTGAATGCTTCTTTCTGCTTAGCTAAAGCATCCTCAACCATTTTGGCTACTTCCTCGGTGTTGATCATAAACACCTCACGAGATTGTCCGGGACTGGATACGGTGGCTTCTGAAGCGACTATCGAGCAAGCGTCCGACGCTTCATCGTCCGAGGATAGTCCTCTGGTCATCCTCAAATAATCTCTACATCTAGTAGTCTCTGCACGTAGCCGAGTTAAACAATGTGATATGAGGGGGTCCGAATCAGAAGGTCGGGTAGATTTCCTCTTATCAGTCACGTTGGCGATGACTACGGATTGTTCAGGCCTGACGTCTTCTAATTGAAGCCGAGACATTAGTTGGGCTATCCCCGAATTGACTTTCTTTCCTGGGGAAAAATCAGGGTTAGAAGTAATCGGAGACTCCCCCTTATCGACCATATTGATGGTGAATGCTGGGAGTTCGTCATCTCGATTGGCTGATCGCCTCTTACTAAAACACCTTGATTTGGGTTTCTGCGGAGATACTCTCGAATATCAAGACCCTCTGTGGAGCGGTCTTGGGGCAGTTACACGCTGATAATACTACCCTGATAATTTTGCTACATGGACAGTGAGAGTCCGCTTCCCAGGTACTTCTCTTTTGAGATTTATTTGTACCCCCAGCCCGATAGTACAACTCATCGACATTGCAGTCAGGGCAACCTATCGGCTGTTTACATGAATTCTCAGGTATAACGTGTTCATTTGTCTGACGCATTTTCATCTGAGTAAACATTGCCTTATTGGCATCTACAGGAGTCACACGTTTGGAATCATACTTTTGTGAGGGTAAAACCTTAACGGGCTCCTGGTCTTCTGCACGCACCCCCAATCGTGTTGCAGAAATCAACTTGTTAGGAGGTCGCGTACTACCCCCAGTCTGGATGTTTGCTCGGGGTTCCTTTAATGGTCCCAAGCGTTCCTTAATAGGTGCTTTGCCTCGATCCTCGGGTAGAGAGCCAATGTGATCCGTCAATGGGATTCTAGATTTGGAGAGACCCACGCTGTCATAGGGTTTCACCGGAAGTGCGGGAGCAGAATCTGGAGTTAACGAAGGCCGGAGAGCAACGTCGCCTGCTTTTGCCTTAGGCGCTGATTTGGTTTTTGGCATCCAAACTTGTTTGGATCTTGGCGATCTCTTAACTGCCTCTTCCTTTTGCATTTCCTGTGCTTTTCGTACAAGGGTCCGGGCATGCGTAAGCAAGGAGCGGCGCTTCTGGATTCGTTCCTTGAGAGTAAAGCGGGTCCGTTTGACACGAACCCATTCGTTAATTGGAGGTCGAGAGGAGCATTCCGATGCTATTCGTGGCGACAGATTAGCCACTTGGCGCTTCTGAACTCCCGATCTGCTCGGCAATGGAGTCCATCCACCTGATCCAAAGCCTTGGCGAATTGGCGCGTGAGGCATTGGCGTTTCCTTTGACATGCTCTCTTTGATAGAGTTTACGCGCCTTCAGCAGTCGACTCCTTGATTGTGAAGGAGTTCAGATCTGCAGATCTGGTCTCATTGGATGCCGGCGGATCGTTGCAAGGTGCAATTGCAGCAGCGATGACGTGGAGATCGACTTCTTTGGTCTTCAGATCTGGAGACCGACGGATCTTCTGGGAGGAGGAGATCTTCCTGCGCTTATGAGGAGGAGCAGATCTGGAGGAGGAGGATGAGATGTACTTTTCAAATATCTGCTGGTCGAATTCGTATTCGACCTCTTCGAACACCGGGATCTTGATCGTCGGCTGCGGCATGATAGCTTTGGCAGCGAAGCTGTTGGCTCCCACTGTGGTCGCCAGTTTGTTTGCGGTAAAAATTAATTATTTCATTGCGGGATTCATTACAAACTTCAGACGTTTACAATGAATACAAAAATCAGTCTTTTTATAAGACTTTTACACAATAAAAAAAAAAGAAAATTACAATTATCTTCAAACAAACTCAACGGGTGTTTATCGCCTGCTGCTTGCGTGGGATCTTGGCCTGTGACGGGGACGCGTTAGTCCGTGGACCACCGAACGATCAATATTTGGATATAGTTTCGTCTATCCGTGAAGGGATCGAGAAACCGTAGCTCTTATCTCGGCGAAGCGAGATAATCACTCTTCTTAAGATTACCACAACGGGATAATCCTAAGGAACGAACCGGGCTGCAGATCTAACTCCTCCTCCTCTTTGAAATCTGTGCACTTTTAAGTCTTCAGTTCAGTAGGGCTTCGCCGAGGCATGAGAATTCCAGATCTGAAAAAATGAGGCTCTAGGGCTTGTATTTATAGGCACGGGGGGAATTCGGGCTGGAGACACCCTTGGGTGTCTCAACTTGGGCCGAGACACCATGGGGTGTCTCGGCTCAAGCCGAGACACCTTTGGGTGTCTCGGCCTTGGCCAAGACACCCTAGGGTGTTTCAGCTTTGGCCGAGACACCTTGGGGTGTTTCGGTTGGGCCGAGACACCTCGGGGTGTCTCAACTCATGTTGAGACGCTTGTTATGTATACTTGTTCGTTTCCGCCGTAACTTCTTCGTCCGAACTCAGATTTGAGCGATTCAAAGTGCGTTGGAAAGCCGGAGAGGAGATCTATAAGCTCCGATGATTGGATCATTGTGGAGTCAACTAGGACATGAGGGGCGTTGCACCTTTTGTAAGCGACGTAGGGCTCCCGATCAATTCGTATCCTTGTTATTCTGAAACTCTGTTGCTTCACATAGTTCGCCGATTCACTTCAAGCGTTCATCAACGTCAATCAAGCTTCTGTGACTTGGATAGTGATGTTCATCGCCTTCTCTTAGCTTTGAGCTATTCGTGGAGACCTATAGGTAATTTTCGATGCCTACACAAATAACTCAGCCTCAACAAATGCCACAGTCTAGCTAAATCCAAAGAAGTCGTCAGCTCTCTATCAAACACCGTGCTCCTAATCAAATAATACAAATTATTCCTCCCGACGCCCTTCATCACAATCATGGACTCTAATGTGACCTTCAAACCTGAATCGACCAAGGTCACCCTATAGTCTGCTGCCTCCAAAATTCCACATGAAATGATGTTCTTCTTCAACTGAGGAAGAACCTCACTCAAACCAACTCCCGAATAACTCTGTCACTCATCCTAATCCGAACGGTATCGATACCACCAATAGGACATTCATGATAATTACCCATGAGCATGACCTCTCCTCTTTCCAACTCCTAAAAGCTGGAGAACCAATCCCTCCTAGGACAAATATGGTAAGAAGCACCTGAATCCAACATCCACTCTGTAGAGTTGAAAACACAAACTGACGGTAGTACAGATAACGAGTAGCCCAAAAAATTCGAATCTGAATTATTGTCACTAGCATTGACAACATTCACCTCTGAAGCTTGAATAGCTTTCCCCTTTATCTTCCCGGCTCGATCAACCAACTTTGAAAATTCGGCTTTCCAATGTCCATCCTCTTTACAAAAGGCACACTGATTTCTACGAACTCCAAGATGTGCCCCTCTAAACTACGACCTCCTAACACGGTTTGGACTCTTTGCTCTTGCGACCAATGCCCCCACTACCGGCTCAATTGAAGTCTTCTTATCCTTCTTTCGAAGCTGATAATTCACAAGTGTAGCGGTGACCTCACTATAAGAAAGAGATGCATTCCCATTAATAAGAGTAAGAACGAAGGTCTTATATTTCTCGTCAGGTAAGGAACTCAATAACAATAATGCCTTGTCCTCATCTTCAATCATCATATCTACATTCGCCAAATCTGTAAGAAGCTTCGTGTAGTGGTTCATGTGATCACCAATGGAGCCCCCCTTCTTCAATTGGAAGCGATAAAGCCTCTTCTTCAAATACAAGTGGTTCTCTACACTCTTGGTCAAATACTTGCCCTCTACGATCTTCCAAATCTTCTTAGCTGAAGTCTCATTGATCATATCATATTTTAAATCTTGAGTTAAATAAGATCTAATCATACCACACGCCGTTTTATTTATCTTTTTCCAAACCTTCTCCTCAATGTCGTCCGATTTCCCATCCAACTCCAAAGTATCTTCCAAATTTTACGCATTGAGTGCATCCAAGACTTCACATCTCCAAAGACCAAAATTATTTGTGCTATTAAACTTTTTCACATCTATCTTCATAGAATGGATATTCAAACTTTGAACGGTCTTCACGCCGGAAGTACCCTCCTTCTTTCCTGACCATCTTTCTCAAAGCACCAAAATAAATACGGAACAAATGAAGAATAGATCCAAAACTAAAAAAATAGAGTCTTTACCAAAAAGATCACATCTTTATCACCAAACGAAGCCCTAGGCGAGCCTCCAAAATGACCTACTCCTCCAAATAGCCCAAGCGTAGCCCGAGCTCTAATACCACTTGTTGTGCACTCTGGAAGCCAAACAACCAAACCAATGTGCTACGAGAAATCAAATCAAATGAACGTCGAGAGAAGGCCAAACGAACCAAATCAATGCCACAAACATAAACAAGCTATTTTAACATGGTTCGGCAAGTTGCCTACGTTCACGGGGCAAGAAGGGGATATGGTTTTTCACTAATAGAGAAGAAGAGTACAAGCTGAGATTACAAGTCACTCAAACTCACCAATTAATCTCACCAACAAATCTCTAATTCTCTCCAAACAAAACCCTAACCAATAGCTCAGAAAATACATCTTTTCTGTGCTCCAAATATCCCCAATTTTCTTCTCAATTCTCTCTTCCAATTGTTCCATATATATAAAAATCCTAAAATCATAAACATACTAGGAATTCTAAAATAAAAAACAAAATAGATTAGGAATCCTAATAACCTGTTACCAAAACAGATTTGGAATCATGTTACCAAAACAGATTAGGAATCCCAATAACCTATTACCAAAACAAATTAGAAAATATATTAGGAACCTGCTATCCAACAATTCCTCGATTACACTTTGATTATTTATTTATTTAATGTTTGTTTGAATAGGCTACACCCAGTTTAAATTTTTATGTTGATAATTAAATTGTTAAGAGATAAATATAATCTAAATCCAATTTAAATTTTTATTTCATTTGGATCGGCATGAAACAGAGCTTGACCTGAGGAAGTATAGTGTTATGAAAGTGAAAACACTCGAAAAAATAACATTATAAAAGGAAGATGAATAATAAAGTCAACGAGCCAAGATGATTGATTTAAAGAAGGCTAAAATGATAAAAAATAGTTAATGAAAAAAATTATAAACTAAAGATTAATGCTAACTCTATTACACTTTTATATGATAAAAATATCCACATATGCATATGAAAGTACTAAAAAAGTTTATGAAAATCTCTTCTAAAGATTCCTAATTTTACTAAAAAAATTAAACTATTCTATAACAATTCATAAAACATTATCTTTTGTTGCTTCTATTTTATCTTTTATTGAGTCGAGATCAATCATTCTTTATCTTTATTTTTTTCCTAGGAAATTCTAGAGTAATGTCTTCATCATTTATATTGACTATGATATGAGGCTAGATCATGTTATCTTTCTTTGGGATCATTTATCTTTTGTCTTCTCGTCTAAATTCACAAAGAAGTTGAATATATTTCTTATGTTCAACACAAAATTCTAATAATACGGACTTTGGTTTTTTCTATTTCAATAAGAATAAATATTAATTTCATATATATGATTTTTTTGCGCTTTTAATTTATTACTTAAATAAGGTTAGGAGCTACCTCTTTTTTCTCTGTAATGAATTCTTCTATGTGCATCCAATAAGAACTTCTGTTATGTTATAATATTACCTTTGCTCTGTCTGTGTCATTTTCTATGAGGATCTGAACTAAATACATTATATTTTTCATTATCAATTCATTTTAGATTATAATATTAATATTTAGTTTTGATATATTTATTTCATGAAGAAGTGATATTGCTTAACCTTGGTACTACATCATGATGATTCTACAATATTTATCACTTGGGCACTTATTATTAACATCTCTATCAACTTTCTTGTTACAGTCTTTGTAAACATAGAACCATTGCTCAACTCTATTATAAATGGTAGTTATCGTTGTCTTAAAGGTGCGCTACTGTGTCTGTATATTGATAAATTATGCTTAGGTTTAATTGTATAAATTTTAGAGTAGGTTTTCTAAGATCATACCTCTTTCGAATGTTATAATGGTTGTATCTATTAGTAATTTGAATTTCTGTTGTATTTATAAAGAGCCTTAATGGAGATGCTTTTGTCTTGGCAGCTTACTCTGAAAAGAGTGCTGCATATTAACTTTAAAATAAAATATTTTCTACGGTGTTATATGGATATTTTCTTGGTTTACTTACTATTCTCTTGTTTCTTTAGTAAGTTGTATCTTTGTATTGATTTATATTATTAATGCAATTTATGATGACATGCATATCTCCTCTATAAATTTGAGATAGATATAATGTGAATTTTATATTTAGTGGTCTTTAATAAGAATTTTAGTAATGATATATATTACCTCCATATTTAGAGATCTTAAAATCTAATAGTGCTATTACATCATTATCTTTGAACGTGTCTTTAAGAATTGATCATTCATTAGTAGTCATTGTTGGCCTCTTTGTTTTGATGATGTTTAACAAACAATTTACCATTAATATTGTTTGTCTAGTGTTTGTGTATTTCTATTTATTATAGATAAACAACGTGTTGGAGGATGGATGGATTGCGTCATAACGATCATATCAAATGGAGGTTGGCGGAATAGTGGGTGAATCATATACAATTCAAGTTAAAGATCCAAGTTCTAGCTTCATCCGCAATATGTACCAAGTCAAGCTTATTGAAGATCAAGATCAAGCTTGGGTAACATTAGTTTAGGTTTATATTATGTGTGTTAGTACTTTAAGCTTAATCATATATACACACACATTATATTGGTTTCCTTGTATATATATATATATATATATATATATATATATATATATATA
>BQKN01062943.1:138648-193463 GCA_022839385.1 Asparagus kiusianus
TTCCACGGCTCCTGATCAAATGCCAATTTCCCATCAACATCATCACAACAAAAGGTAGAATCCCACCCCATTAAACCATCAAGCCCCCACAAAGTCATAGACTCTTGCCACTCCATGGGTGGGACCTTCAATAAAGGATCACTGGAGGAAGAAGAAGAAGTGCTTGAGATTGATGGCGATGAGGTCGAATGATTAGGGACCAATATCTCATGAGGAAGGATCATGGGCACATCATCAATGCAAAAAGCACGGGATTTGCTCTGTTCTTCTTCTTGTTCTTGTTTTACTTCTGCTTGGGTTTTTGCTGAATTCTCAGCAGAGTTCGAAGAGATGGGATTGTGAGTGAGAGGATCAATTCCCATTTTCTTGAGTTTTTTCTTGATGTGAGTGTTCCAGTGATTCTTGATCTCATTGTCAGTTCTCCCTGGGAGGTGAGCTGCAATTTTAGACCATCTGCAAGCAAGTGAGGATGTTATTGCTAATCTGTGGATAAATGAGTGTTCCGTGTTTTCTTAGGAGATCAGAGCTTGTTCCATGAACTATTCATATAATAAAGATCCGACTAGATTTTACGCTGATTATTATTGTCAGCTACTTATTGTAGCCCTACTCTGTTGTTATTGTCTAGAATAAAGAATGATGGAATAAAGAAGGAAAAAATAAACATCAAAGCATAATATTGGCTGAGTTGTCTGGACATCTACTATGGAAATAATTAAATGCACAAATTGGAACAATTTAGTGACTAAATTTTAGTTAATTGTGAAGAAGGAGCCCGCATAGACCTATAAAAATTTGGCCAAAGCAACTAAGAAGAATATGCTTACGAATATAATAGAATTGATTAACAACTTAGGGTAAGCAGTGGCGGAGCTTAGTTGTTCTTTGGGGGGGCGATCGCCCCCCATTCGTTTCAAAATTTTTTTGATGTATTATATATATATTTTTTATAATTTTAAATTAGTGTTATTTTGCACCCCCCCCAAAAAAAAAAAAAAAAAATTTACTACATTGAGAAGTCTTTCAACTATTTCCGAGTTATGTGTGGCACTGGCTGAAACTGAAAAGAAAAGTGAATATTTTCTTGTTGACCGCTTAATTCGCCTTGTTCCAACTCTTCCGGTGTTTACAGCTACTACCGAGCGAGCATTTTCTGCCATGAAAATTGTAAAAACAAGGCTCCGCAACAAGATGGAAGACGCATTCTTAGCAGATAATTTAGTTATGTATATCGAGAAAGAGATTGTTCAAGAAATTGATACTGATTCTGTGATTGATTATTTTAAGAAGATGAAAACTCGGCGTGCAAAGTTTTAGATGTTTATATAACATTGAATTAGTGATTATTTTGAATAAATTAAGTATTTATGAGTTTATTATGTAACTTCGCCCCCCCCCCCAAAATTATTTTTTCAAGCTCCGCCACTGAGGGTAAGGATTTTGTTGTCTTGGCAAGCAGAGAAATTGAGAAGGGTCAGAATCAATTTGTACAAAGTTTGAGAGATACATTAAAAGATGAATATAAAATAGTACCTGTTGCCTAGTTGAGAGTGGAGGTCAATGACCATTTTTTCCTCCGAGTCTGACAGCAATCCCCTCTTTAAATCAGGCCTGAGATAATTTGTCCATCTAAGCCTACAGCTCTTACCGCACCTCAGTAGCCCTGGACAAAACAGAACAATTTCATCTTTTAGATTACTGAGAAATATATGCATTCCACTAATACAAAATCTACATCCATAACATTAATCATATGTTCCTTAAATTGCATTGAAACATCAAAAAAACTCTAAAATATTTAAGGTGAGAATAAAGAATTGTAATTTATGCTTTTTCATGTGATTGTAGGTAGAGAATTCTTTTCAATAATCAAAATCAAACTATGCTATGCCACGAAACGTTTTTTGAAATCCACTTGAATAGGACCAAACTCAATAACTTTGATATCAACTTAAAGTTCTTGTTCACTGTATTAAAAGTAAGAATCGGACATTATAATCTTATATTCTTTAAAAAATTGTGAGAGAAAGACCCGTAATAAAGAGCAGTTTTATCAACAAAGCTATCAATTCACATAAAAGCGAAACATAATAAAAATGAAGAAGAGATCATAAATCTTAAATTCTCACCGACCATTAGATCAAAACTCTAAAGTTATAGCAATCGTTGAGCGCCCTTTTTATGGGCCCAAACTTGAACTCACGTAGCCATGTTAATTTTTTAATATTCCGGTTTAAATTTATAGCTGATGTGATTTAAACATGAGTTGCTCTGATACCACTTAAACTTCCTCTAACCATTACACCGAAACTAAAAAGTTATGGTGAAGATTTATATTATTACAATCTAACAATAGTATATTATTATATTCTAACAATAAAAGAGCAAAGAAGTTTGAAGAAGAACATGGATAATATATTCTCTTAAGTTTTTTTTAAAAAAAAACAATTAATTAAAACAGTAATCAAATTTCTCCCTTCTGTTTCAACAACCTTAATTGACAAAGCAATTTCATTTCTGATTATAAACAATGCATCTTCAAAATCTGAAGATATGCAAATTCAGAAACCAAGTCTTAATCAAGGAAATAGAGAGAATTAGAAAAGAGACCTGCAAGCTTGGGGACAGCTCTCCAGCAGCATTGGCCATTATTGAGGATGAAGTTGATGAGCTTCTTGTCCTCCTCAGCTGTCCATGGTCCCTTCTTCAGTCCCACCTTTTCACAACATGGTTGCCTCCCCATTCTCTCTCTCTCTCTCTCTCTCTCTCTCTCTCTCTCTCTCTCTCTCAAATCTCTAATAAGCCAACAGTCAACTCAATCCAGCTTGAGAAAAATTTTAACAGAGTTAAGAAATTACGGCTTTGAACAACACCACCTTCCGTTATAAATTCTATAGAGAGAGAGAGAGGAGGTGTGCTGCATAAAACAAAAAGAATGAAAAGAAATTCTATAGAGGTTCTCTATAGATGGGACGGTAGGAGCTCGCGACAATTGCTCAGCACATGGCTTTAAAGGGTGTAATTGATTCGGATTCAATAATCAGGATACTGCATGTGTGTTCGGTTACCCTACAAAACTAATTTTAGTGAGTACAACTTTAATTTAAAAACTATTTTTCAGTTTGACAATAAAGGAGCCAAAGTTAAAATAATTTTCTTTAGTTTAAAATTTAGGTTTTAGACTAGTTCTTTTCTGAACCACCTCCTACTTGGACAAACTTTGACCTAGTTAGAAGAAAACTAGATTTGGCCCGGTCTCTTTTTAAAGTTGCCAAACGCATTTTGGGTATTTGATTTAGAAGTGATTGTAAAATACATGTGATGATTTTCTTATTCTTAAATGATTTTCTATAGAGGTTCATATGGACAAATTTTCGAAACAGTCCTATTTGGACTTTTATTTGCAAAAAACGACCGGTTTCTTAGTTAATTAGAAAACCCGACTTGGTTTCAGCTCTGTCGCTGAAACCAGGTCGGTTTCTGAAATTTTTTTTACGAAACTTCACGGGAGTTCAACTCCCGTGAAGTTTAGCATATTTGTAAACTTCATGGGAGTTGAACTCCCGTGAAGTTTAATTTCTTCAAAAATCTTCACGGGAGTTCAGCTCCCGTGAAGATTTACATAAACAACAGACTTCACGGGAGTTCAACTCCCGTGAAGTCTGTTAGAGGATTAATACTCCACGGGAGTTTAACTCCCGTGGAGTTACAGGCCAAATTTCCCAGAGAATCGCTCTCTGAAAAATTTAGTCTGCAACTTCACGGGAGTTGAACTCCCATGAAGCTGCAGGTTTTACACAACATGCACATGTTGCTATGTTGTGCATGTTTTATATACATCTACCAATTTAACTCATATATACAACTATTTACCTATTAACAATAATTACTATAATATATATATGATTTAAACATGCACGAATCAAACAATACTCAAAAAGAGTACATATCGAGCTATAAGTGATCCGCAAAAGTATAGTATTTGAAAATTCATACAAGTTACAACTTTTAACAAAATAAATTCAAATACAACCCAATATAGCTCCTCTCCTTCCTCTCCCTCTCTTCCCCTCCCCCTCTCTCTTCCCTACCTCCCGCGTTCCTGCTGATGAGCCTCGACTATCTGAGTATCCGGTTGTGTATGAGGCTGAGAAGTGCCGGATCCATCAGCATGCGAAGTGCCGGCTCCATTAGCATGCGAAGTGCTGGCGTTATCGTCATGTGGCCATCGGCGCCGAGTGTACGCCTGCCCAAATGATCGAGACCTGTCCTCACGGCCTGCGAACTCGTCGACGTGAGTCTTATGAAACACCTGCGCTATGTTCTTCTTGATCCTGCTGAGGAGTCCTAAGGCCACCTGATCCTGAATCTCAGGCACGTGCGCATCAATATCAGCCTCAATGCTATCAAAAGCACGGACCTGTGAGGTAAAAAATTTATTAAGTACCAACTCAATAAAAAATATTATAATTTAGCTTAGAAACTTATGTAATCTCTCTCGTTCATCCTACTAGGGATGTAACTGTCTGTCGGTGGGTGTGGCATGTGTCCAGCTGATGGCTGTGGGTCACGCGTGATCCATCTACGTGTGATACCCTAATACTAACGCATATACGCGGTATAGTCAATAGCTGTAGGCTTCGTATCCTAGATGAAATCCTACCTGTGAGCCCACCTGTCTATGTAGGCCGCACGGACTACGACCCAGTCGGTATGGTGCAAAGTAGGTCACCGCCGACAATCGATCTGCTCGACAGGATCTGGCACATGCTGAGAGAGCGTAAACTGTCGTAGCACACGGTCAGGGACATGCATCTCCACGATCTCCCAACAAATCAATGGAACTCTGGCTCTCCATACGTCAGGAGTATCTCGACAGATGGGTGTAAGAGAATGCATATCGAGCTCCGATGGTGTATAGGGTCTCCACTTGAACTGAAATAAAATAAAACATTTATCAGTATCAACAACAAAACTATAATATTCATAACGACTTGAGATTTATATTTACATGTTCGTGTTGGAGGCCATCAAGCTCATTTCGGTAAAACTCACGATGGTTCGTCGCTGATCGGTACTTAGCGTACCGCACGTTATACCTATATGCAGAATAGAGGATATATAAGTATAAATTCAGTACGAATAAAATTTATGTGTATAATTATACATGTACGCCAAAGGAAACTACCCCTGTAGGTCACGGTGCACAAGTAAAGTAGGGTGTCGAATATGAATGCGCTCCCATGACCAAATCTGTATCAATGTGCAACATCCCTTGAATTCTTTATTCTGCATCAGGAATACTCTACCCAGTTCTCGATACAAGTATGCCAACACCGCACTACCCCACGATAGTGCGCTGCATACGTCAAAATCCTCCAGCAACGACAGCCATCGTGCATGTACAAGAGTCTTGCTCGCATCAGGAAAAAGCACGCACCCTATCATGTGCAATATGTACGCACGAGCATGAAACTGAAGTGTCTCCATACTAGAATCCTCTGGTATGTCGCCCTGAAATGTCTGACGAAGCCATGATAGCTTCATCGCACCACTCCTCAAGTCGGGAACCTGGCCAAGAAGCCTAGCACATACCTCCGGCCAACTATGATCATCGGTGCGCTAACTGCCGGCCCATCGATCCGAAGCCTAAGTATGACGGCAACGTCCTGTAAGGTGATGGTGCACTCCCCTATATGCATGTGAAAGGTGTTGGTCTCTGGCCTCTACCTCTCAATCAGTGCAGTGATAAGCGACCAATCAAGCCTAATATATCGAACCGTCGAACACTCCTGGAAACTGGCCTGAGCGATCAGCTCTAGAACTCTCGCATCCTCAATGACCCAAGCCGAATGACTCTGGGAATGCTCGATCATGGTGATGCCTAGTACGGGCTGCACGTCAAAAAGAACTCTCGCGTGGAGGGTCAAAACATCGGGGCATATCGGTCCTGGATCCATAATGAATATAACTGAGAATAATATTAGAAGACAATGTACAATGTGTTAGATCTTTCTGTTGAAATACTGACTTGGTTATATATAAACAACAAACGAATGCACAACGTGAAGAAAGCAATAACTTGAAACCAAACATTAAATTTATAAAACATAGTACGAAACGCTACAAATTACAATCACAAATGACATACGGAAACAAACACAGAACGTAACCGCTACAAATTACAATCACAAATGACATACAGAAACAAACACAGATCGAAACCGCTACAAATTACAACATCAACGCCTAATCCTAGCTGGACAATTATTTTTGTTATGGCCTGGTTGATCGCATCTACTACACTTATTTCTCCTCCTAACACCTTCACGGCCGTCATCCACATAATTTCTAATTCATACGGAACGAGGGTGCCCCGCCGACCTTTTACACAAAGGAGGTAATATCAGTGGTCCGTCTTGTGTCCAATATCGACTATCATATGGTGAACAAAAACACTCTTTGTACATTTGTTGATAGTTGTAAGTAGAATACTAAGCTGCGACGAACTCATAATGTGAAATCCTCACACCACCTTGTATATCAGAACAAGCTGCGACAACATGTGAACAAGGAATCCATTTGTAGGCGTCAAAAAATTGCCTATAGGTCCCCGCACGTGGCTTGAGACAGAGAGAAGACGATGAATAATGCTATTCAAGTCACAGAAGCTCATGTGATGATGACAAATGCACGAAGTGAGTCGACGGACCATACGAAGCAACGGAACTTTGGAATAATGGAAACACGAACTGATCGGGAGCCCCGCGTCGCTTACGAAAGGCATGGGAGCTTGTATATCTCCTCGTTAAATTTTCAATGCATCTTGAACCACACAATTCCATGTTTGAATGATAAAAATACGGTGAAAACGGACAGAGTGCGCGAAACTACGTTCCGGGCCTCGCCGAGACACCCCTTGGTGTCTCGGCCAGGCCGAGATACCCCCAGGTGTCTCAGCCATGCCGAGATACCCCCAGGTGTCTCAGCCATGTCCGACACACCCATGAGTGTCTCGGCCAGGCCGAGACACTCACAAGTGTCTCAGTCATACCGAGACACCCACGGGTGTCGGCAGCCCAAAAAATACTGATTTGGCGGTTTTAAGCTGTTTTTCGATCGTTAACCGCCTGGATTTGTTTCAATTGATCTAATATCATCCAAAAACATGGTTAAGTGGTTATAACTAAAGATAAGAGTGAATCGGTCGTTCTTATCTGAAAACAAGGGTCCTGAAGCCTATAAATACAGCCCCAAGGCCTTTCTTTTTTTAGAGCTGGAATTCTCAAGCGTCGGCGAAACCCTGCTGAATTAAGGACTGAAGAGCCATGAATTTCAGAGAGGAGGAAGAGACTTCAGTGAATTCTTCAGCATAAAGAAGAGGAGTTCGTCAGATCTGTAGCCCGGTTCTTTGCCTTGAGATTACCCCGTTGTGGTGATCTCGAGAAGAGTGATTATCTCGCTGTTGCCCAGATAATTGCTTCGGTTTTTTGATTCCTTCGTGAATCAATAAAGATCCAGATCTGATCTGATCATTTGATGGTCCATGGATACTAACGTCCCCATCACAGGCCAAGATCCTACGCAAGCAACGGGTGATAAACATTCGTTGCGTTTATTTTGACGAGAATTGTACTTTTTTGTTTTCATTGTGTAAAGGTCTTATAAAAAGACTAACTTTTGTTTTTATTGTAACGTTTGTAGTTATAATGAACACAGCAATGAATCAATAAACTTTTTCCCTAAACAAGCTGGCGACCACAGTGGGAGCCAACAGTCTCGTCACCGAGGCTGTCGTGCCACAGCCGACGATCAAGATCCTCATGGCTGAAGAGGTCGAATACGAGTTCGACTAATAGAAGTTTGAGGAGTACATCTCCTCCTCCTCCAGATCCGCCTCTCCTCGCAAGCGCAGGAAGGTCTCCTCCGCCCGAAAGATCCGCTAGTCTTTAGATCTGAAGACTCAAGCAGGCGAATTTCCTGCTACCGTTGCTGCAGCCGCACCTCACAACGATCCGCCGGCGTCCAATGAGACCAAATTTGTAGATCTGACCTCCTCCATGATCAAGGAGTTAACTGCTGAAGGTGCACCAACGCTATCAAGGAGAGCACATCAAAGGCAACACCAACGCCTCGCGCGTCAATTCGCCAAAGTTTTGGATTAGGTGGACGGACTCCGTTACCAAGCGGATCTAGAGTTCAGAAAGTGCCAAGTGCCTAAGCCATCTCCACAACAAGCTTCACGAACCTCTTCTTAACCACCTACTAACGAATGGGTTCGTGTCAAACGGAACCGTTCCACTCTTGAGGAGCGCATTCAGAAGCGTCGCGCACTTCTTGCGCATGCCCAGATCCTTGTGTGAAAAGCACAAGAAATACAAAAGGAAAAGACGGTTAAGAGATCATCGAGATCCAAACAAATTTGGATGCCAAAGGCCAAATCAACGTCTAAGGCAAAAGCAAGCAACGTTGCTCCCCAGCCTTTGTCAGCTTCGGATCCCGCTCCTTCTGCCACCACACCTTCGGTGAAACCCTACGGCGACGTGGACCTCTCCAAATTTAGAATTTCGTTGAAGGATCACCTGGGTTCTTTACACAAAAATCAAGGCAAAGTGCCTGTTAAGGAACGCTTGGGACGTTGAAGGAACCCCGAGTAACCATCCAGATTGGGGGTCGTACGTGACCTCCGAACAAGTTGATTCCCATAACTACCCGCGTGAGGGTGCCTGTACAAAACCAGGAGCACGTTAAAATTTCACCCTCACACGGGTATGATTCCAAACGTGTGACTCCTACTAAAGCCAATAAAGCACTACCTATTCAGAAGAAGACGCGCCGGACAAACAACATCGTTCCATCTAAGGAATCAAACCAACAGCCGATAGGTTGCTCTGACCGCAACGTTAATGAGTTATACTATCAGGCTAGGGGTACGAATAAATCTCGAAAGAAAAGTACCCGGGAAGCGGACTCTTACTGTCCGTGTACCAAACTTATCAGGATAATATTATCAGCGTGTAGCTACCCCAAGACCTCTCCACAGAGGGTCTCGGTATTTAAAAGGATCTCCACCAGAACATCCAAGTCCAAGCCAAGACGTTTCTATAGAAAAAGATCAGCTACGCAAGATGATGAACTCCCAAAGGTCACCATCAATATGGTCGATAAGGAGAAGTCAACGCGAAGTTTCAATCCCTGACATTTTTTGGACATATCCCAACGTATAACTCGGTTACGCGCGGGAACTACTAGGCGTAGGGACTATCAGAGAATGAATAGCGGATTATTCTCAGAAGATGAAGCATCAGATGCGAACTCTGCCATCGCTTCTGACAATACAGTGTCCAGCATAGGATAATCTCGCGAGGCGTTTATGGTCAACACCAAGCAAATGGCCAAAATCATCGAGGATGCCTTGGCTAAGAAAAAAGAGAACTTTAAGTTCGAAATGGAAATGGCTATGCTGCGAATGAGGGAAGAGCATTATCAACAGATCCGAGCCTTGTCAAATCAGACAGGTGAATCCAGTCATCACAACAATGTCAGCCAAACAGCTAGAGATTCATACGTGGATGAATACATCAATGCGGATAACCCTTTCATTGACCAAAATGCTAGGGAGGTAGCCCCAATGAGAATAACAACGTCAGGAGTGGTCCCACCAATGATGACAACACTGGGGGTGGTCCTATTGTTCCTCCGTGAAATTGACCAAAGAAGGATACAGACGAGGACGAAAAGATGAAAGACCTCGAGAGAAAAGTCAACGCTCTGATGTCTACTCGAGAGGTGAAGAAGACCGGTATTCTGTGTCCTTACCTAAGAGAGTGGGATTTGATACCGTATCAGGTGAAGTTCAACCTGATCAACTTCACGCCATTTGACGGAAAGGGTTCCCTCACTCAGCATCTGATCTGCTGTAAGTCCTACTTAGGCATGATCTCCGGCAATGAAGCCCTGATGGTTCGGTCATTCGTTGGCACCCTTCGCGGGCCCGCCTTCGATTGGTACCGCCGTCTCAAGCCTGGAAGCGTCAACAGCTGGGATGACCTAGAGAACCTGTTCATTTTTTTGATATTGACGTCGAGGTGTCAATTAGGACACTCTTCGATGAGAAACAGGAATACAATGAGACGGTCGACGACTTCATCAAGCGGTTCCGAAATAAGGCAATGAACTGCCAAGATCCAATCACAGAGGACTTCATCCTCCAAACCTGTCATAACAACCTCTCTTTGGACGTGTTGGAAGTTATGAAAGTAGCACCGTCCAGCACCTAGAAAGAGTTGAAAGTGCACGGAGAGCAGGCCGAGCGCTTCCTCAGAAGGAAGAAAGCCGGGAGAAGCCAACCGACGGCTAACCCTCCAAACTCAAGCTTCGTCTCCCGTGGTAAGGGGAAGGCGCCTCTAGCAGTTATTGATGTTAATCAGACGTCGTAAAAACAACCCCGAAGACAGCAAAAGACTTCGGATCCGAGACTCCAAAAGGAGTACTCCTTCAAGGACGAAGACGTTCCAGCCATTTTCGGATCCCTCCTTGAAAATAACAAAATCAAGTTACCACCTATCGCAAATCAGGAGGAAGCTGATAATACTACAGATCCGAAGTATTATGCGTACCACAGGAGGATCCTTCATCCTACCAAGGCTTGCTTTGCTCTCAAGAATAACATTCAAACCTTGGTTGAAGCCGGCGTCATAACGCTCAATTAAGTCGAATGAAGACTTCGACAAGTATAAGAGTATAAACTGCTCCTTCCGACTCTCCGAAGAGTATATGAGTATAAACTGCTTCTCAATCCTCTAACCGGTATATGAGGTTAAACTGCTCCCCGGTACTCCAATAGGTATATGAGTCTAAACTGTTTCCTACCTTCGACGGGAAGTTTCTGGAGAATTTTATACATAATATTCTTAAGGATAACCCGATCACGCAACTGAATTCAATATTAGACCCAGTTTTGCAAGAAGCTGGGGGTGGATGATTCATGTAACGGGAAGTTCCCGAAAGAATTTTGTATAGTGTATCCTTAGGGATAACCCGGTCACTATAAGAAGGTGATGAATAAGAAACTCCCGCACAAACTCCCGCTACGTCGGTGCACTCAATACTCCCATTGGTAGTGACCAGACATAGTATTCAAAGTCAACGTGGGGCGATCTGAAACCCTAAGGTCAACGTCAGTCAACGTGTAACCCTAGGTCAACATTGGTCAACGCGTTGCGATGAAAAGTCAATGCGAGGCGATCCAAAACCCTAAAGGTCAACACCGGTCAACGCGTAACCCTAGGTCAACACCAGTCAACGCGGAATCCTAGGTTAACCTAAGTTAACGTATTGTGATGGAGATGGTCAGTTCAAAGTCAACTCGACGATACGAGCCAAAATCAACTTACCAATTTTGATTCGAGACTTCGACAACGACCAGACGATAAACGTAGCACCGGAAGAACTTCAGCTATTCATCAAAATAGACTGAAAATCAAAGAAGTCAAGAATAGAAAACAACTACAGGTCCTTTTACACCGACTGAAGGTTGGACCGATCATATCCAAAGTATTTCAGGCTCCTCTATAAAAGAAATGAGACAAACACTTTGGAGGGGGTATCTGTAGGCGTTAAAAAAATTACCTATAGGTCCCCATACGCGGCTCGAAGGAGAGAAAAGATGATGAACATTGATATTCGAGTCACAGAAGCTCATGTGATGACGACAAACACACAAAGTGAGTCGACGGACCATACGAAGCAACGGAACTTCGGAATAATGGAAACACAAACTGATCGGGAGCCCCGCATCTCTTACGAAAGGCGAAGCGCCCCTCGTATCCTATTTATTCCACATATGATTCAATTATGGGAGCTTGTAGATCTCCTCGTTAGCTTTCCAACGCATCTTGAACCACGCAATTCCGAGTTCAGATGATAAAAATACGATGGAAACGGACAGAGCGCGCGAAACTACGTCCCGGGCCTCGCCGAGACACCCACAGGTGTCCGCGGCCTAAACAATGCTGATTTGGCGGTTTTAAGCTATTTTTCGATCGTTAACCGCCTGGATTTGTTTCAATTGATCTGATATCATTCAAGAACGTGGTTAAGTAGTTATAACTGAAGATAAGAGTGAATCGGCCATTTTTATCCAAAAACAGGAGTCCCGAAGCCTATAAATACAGCCCCAGGGGCTTTATTTTTTCAGAGCTAGAATTCTCGAGCGTCGGCGAAGCCCTGCTGAATTAAGGACTGAAGAGCCATGAATTTCAGAGAGGAGGAGGAGACTTCAGTGAATTCTTCAACATAAAGAAAAGGAGTTCGTCAGATCTGTAGCCCGGTTCTTTGCCTTGATATTACCCCCATTGCAGTGATCTCGAGAAAAGTGATTATCTCGCTGTTGCTGAGATAATTGCTTAGGTTTCTTGATTCCTTTATGAATCAATAAAGCTCCGGATCTGATCTGATCGTTTGGTGATCCACGGATACTAACGTCCCCATCACAGGCCAAGATCCCACGTAAACAACGGGTGATAAACATCCGTTACGTTTGTTTTGACGAGAGTTGTACTTTTTTTTGTTTTTATTGTGTAAAGGTCTTATAAAAAGACTAACTTTTGTTTTCATTATAACGTTTGAAGTTGTAATGAACACAGCAATGAATCAATCAACTTTCTCCCCAAACACCATTGTAATTGCGGTACATTGCAAGTGCAAGTACATGTGTGATCCACTAATATATTAACTTTGTAAGAGCGACTTTCTCTATGTGATATTCCCTCAATGACCTCACATTCATTAAAATTGTATCTTACGACATGAAAGGATCGAGCTTGCACAAACTGAGCCGCTAGCATTTCATCATTATTCGGTGTGAGCTCTGAGCGGATATTTTCACCAAGTTCGCGATGTCGTAGAAAGAAGTTATTAAGTCTGTAAAATGTTTTAGAAATTAGTGACTGTATTGGCATATCGCGTGCTCACCTGAGCACTCCATTGAAACTCTCTGAAGCGTTCGTAGTCATCATACAGAACCGTCTCCCGCCATCTTCACATAAAGCCCACTTATCAATATTGTGTGGTCCCAAACTAGTTTCGATCCAATCATGTGATGCTCAAGAAATAAACTTAATCCTCTCTCGTATTTGGTCATAAACTAATTTTTTTGTTGCACAGCCGGCTTGCCAAAGAAGATCTTGAACCTGACCGTTTCCATATTTCTTCTTGAAGTTGTCCCTAATATGTCGCAAGCAATAACGATGTGCATATGGTGACGGGAAATGACGTTGGAATGCTCTTGGAATTCCTTTCATCCTATCAGATATGAATGTAATTGGCCGTGCTCCCACACTAGGGATATGATATCTAATGCATGCAAAAAACCACACACAATTCTCTGTGTTTTCAATACCAACCACTGTAAATGCCAAAGGAAACAAACCGCCATCCGCGTCAACTCCGGTGGTAACAAGCAAAACACCTTTATACTTGCCGTATAAGTGGGTTCCATCAATGCTAAGAAGAGGACGATAATATTGAAAACCCTCAATACAAGGCCCAAATGCCCAAAATACATCCATGAATCGTAATTCTTCGCCATCAAGAGGGTCTTATGAAAGTTCAAATACAGTCCTAGGATTTTTCTCTTTTGAGTGCTTCAAGATAATGCGGTAAGATCTTATAAGATTTGTCCCAATCCCAAAATATTTTTATCATCACCTTCCTCCTAGCATTCCAACACTTATTGTATGATACATCCAAATTGATTGCTTTATGCACTAAAAGACGAATATCTTTCGGCCGTAGATCAAGATCCTCCCTCAGATGCGATAAAATCAATCGATATATAAAAGAAGAGGCATGCTTGTTATTCATCTCCAATTGAGGATTGCTACATGTGTGGACTCCGTTGTACGCCGTGATTTTGAAATGCCCACCTACTCTTACACATGAACGTGAATTAAGCTTCCAAGGACAATTCACGGTCCCGTCGTAGTGTCCACCAAGATCTTCATCTTCACCATCTTTGCGATAAAAACAAACCGCATTATAACTTGTTGTGTTATTTTTTGTTGGCCTAAACTTGACATTTTTTGCAATGACATACGAGCGAAGCACATTGATCAAATTCTCCTTACTCTCATAAAGATCTCCCTTCACGAATAAGAAGTCTTCGCCCTGTGTATCATGACCGCTATTAGTGCCAATAGGAACACTTTCCATCACGGAGTTATCAATCCATTCTTCTCTTTGAAGTTCATCGGGCGACGGATCCTCTAAGACAACATACTCATTATTAGCATAACACCCGTCAATGTGGTGGTTGTCCCCTTCATCACGATCTATCAAGGTCATGCTATTAATTTGTAAGCCCTCCTCTTCATCATCATTCTCAAATTCAACACTTGCATTATCTTTTTGAACTCCCGTGTTAGTATCGACCGCATTCGAAGTGCCCATAAACGAAGGACCGCTCATATATTGTGATTGTGTCCAACCTTCATCTTGTTGAGGAGATAAAAAAACCAACGGAATCAACATCAGGGTCCACCAACATGCGGGAGTACATTCCGTCATAATTTAATGATTTGCCCAAATTCCTTTGATGTTTTTCAATGAACAATTTGATCGAACGCTTCTCGTCATGTAAGACTCCAATAAGACTCATATCGTAATCACTTGATATTTGAATGCCGCTTGTCCTGTTCTCCACAACAGGATAATTACAAATAACATTGAGGTGATACTCACGTGAGTTGGTTAATATAAGTTTGTGTAATTCATTAACCAACTCATCAAAAGTACACAATTTTGTTATAAACAACGGTCTCATCGCACCTCCTTCATAAATGGGCATATTATTTTCGAGGTAGTTAATTTTCCCATCATACGAACACAAAATTACGATTCGATCGTTCATCATTATCTCTGAAGAGTAAAACATCCAAGATCAATATTACACAAAAAGACTTTAAAAATTGATTGTTACTTATCTTAAATCCTATATCAATTTTAGAGAACCATAATTTTACCCAAATTCATATACCGATGTCATACATATGTAGTTCCGTTAATTTTTACATTTTTTATAATTTCACCTCCAAATCCACAAAATTATTTAATTTTTCTGAGCAAATTTCATAAATTATTCATAATGAAATTCTAAAATCTACATTCCGTCATACATATGTAGTAACACTAATTTTTACATTTTTTATAATTTCACCTCCAAATCCACAAAATTATTTAATTTTTCTGAGCAAATTTCATAAATTATTCACAATGAAATTCTAAAATCTACATTCCGTCATACATATGTAGTAACACTAATTTTTACATTTTTTATAATTTCACCTCCAAATCCACAAAATTATTTAATTTTTCTTCACAAAATTCATAAATTATTCACAATGAAATTCTAAAATCTAATTGATGTCATACATATGTAGTAACATTAATTTTTACATTTTTTATAATTTCACCTCCAAATCCACAAAATTATTTAATTTTTCTGAGCAAATTTCATAAATTATTCACAATGAAATTCTAAAATCTAATTGATGCCATACATATGTAGTAACACTAATTTTTACATTATTGATAATTTTCCCTCTAAATCGACAAATTTATTTAAGTTTTCTTCACAAAATTCATAAATAATTCACAATAAAATTCTAAAATCTAATTTTTTACATGTAATCACCATGAAATAGTGGAAAAATACAAGAAATTAAGAGAATTTTTTTTTTGAGAATTTTACCTTCAATCTGTCGAACTCCGGCGAAATCTGTCGAACTCCGGCGACAATGGCGGTTCCGGTGGTCGGAAATGGAGGGAGGTGGTCGGAAATGGTCTGAGCGGTCGGAAATGGCCTGGGGCGGCGGCGGTTGGGACGAGGGAGAGAGGGCTAGGGTTTGGAGCGGCGGCGTCAAAAATGAGATCGGGGAGGAGACGCGCGTGGTTATATATGGAGGTCGAAACTCCACAGGAGTTCAACTCCCGTGGAGTTGCAGTCTAAATTTCCCAGAGAGCGATTCTTTGGGAAATTTGGCCTGTAACTCCACGGAAGTTGAACTCCCGTGGAGTTTTAATCCTCTAACAGACTTCACGGGAGTTGAACTTCCGTGAAGTCTGTTGTTTATGTAAATCTTCACGGGAGTTGAACTCCCGTGAAGTTTCGTAAAAAAAATTCATAAACCGACCTGGTTTTAGCGACAGAGCTGAAACCAGGTAAGTTTTTCTAATTAACTAAGAAACCAGTCGTTTTTTGCAAATAAAAGTCCAAATAAGACTATTTCAAAAATTTGCCCAGGTTAATACAGAACATATTTTAATAGTGGTACGTTATTATATTTGTATGCACAACATTTTTTATTATACTGGTACTTTTACCGATTAGGCCATTGTTATGTGTGTGTATCACTAATTTTTTGATTGTTGAGTATTTATGTTTGAGTATAGTATTATATAGGATAGGATAAGAAATTTTTATTACTTTAAAATAGAAGTTGAGACCAATACCTAGCTAGTAGCTTTTATGTTAAAATTGATTTCTAGCATCTGTTTAAGGCTCAATAATTACAAGATGTACCCGATTACTCTCCATCGCTAATTACACTATTATTCTATGTTGATTTCACTAATTTAAAATCGGTAGTGACGTATATCCCTCACTATAGGATTTTCTAATAAAAAAATGTTAAATATACAACAAGAGTTGTGCTACTAAACGTAGAAATAAGATTTATAAAACTCTTGAAAATACTAATTATACTACAAGTGTTTGTACCACTTTTGTGCTATAAGCAAGACCTATAGAAATTCATATTTCTCTTTGCAATTTGCAAGAAAAAACCCAGTTCTTTTTAGTATAGTTATCACTGCGAAGGAGTGTCTTCTATTGCAATTATTCACAGAGTTCGTATGGGTCACACGTGTCAAGGGAGGAGGCGAAGTGTGCTCGCGTGTGAAGTGAGTCAGCGAGGAAAGCGCCACCTCATCCGCTGCCTGCTGGTTTTGCTTGCTTTGCAAGCGCAGATGACTCGAAGTCTTTGCTCCGAGCTTTAAAAGGATGCTGTTATTAGGCTTTGAAAGCTTAATCAAGAACAAGGCCCACTTCTATTTTTGGGGCTTCCTTCTCTGATCACTTCTCTTTGGGTTCACGCAATGTGGATTGCAACTTTTCAAGCCAAAATGGGTTTGAACTACCTCATATATACTAGTATTTAGAGCCGTGCAAAGTACGGTTCCTAAAAGATTTTCTACAAATATTGAACATGTTACTAAAATAAAGAATTCTGCTTTAGATTTGAAGTATAATCATGAAAGTGAACCGAATAATTAATAAACAGTTCGGTTATTATTCATCCAGATATTCGATCAAGTTTGATTCAATAGTTTATTTAGTACTAAACAAATAATATTTAGTGTTTGGCTTATAAATGAATAGAATTTGACCAAAGGTATATTCGATTTGAAGCTTGTGAAAAATTCTAAATTTTAAGAGTTGGCATTCCATCCATTTTGACTTTTTTTGTTTATTCTTTTGCAGTCTTTGACATAAAATCATTCTATAACAACATCTAGATGTTCATGATGGTAGAGAGGAACCCAAAGAGCCATATCTATAACAACAATGTTGTAATGCGTAAAACTTAAGTTGTTAATGACAGTGTTAAATTCAAAAATCCTATGAATAAACCTAGATTCTGCGATAGGCGATGAGGCAAACTCACGTTACTCACCCTCTTCATTTAGATCTCTTTGCTGAACTTTTTCTATAAGAGAAGATAATGGTACAAAGATGTGTTATATTAACATGGAAGAACATAAAAGTTAGCAAGTCTACTCCCTTTCTCTTCAAGAAGTTAAAAAACTCTAAATTCAGTGATCTCAAAATCCTCTTCTCTTATCTTTCGAGATTTGTATATCCAGAAATAAAAGGCTCACATTATAAAGTATATAATATCTATTCATATTGTACATAAATAGGATCTGTAGTATTCTGACGTCTATATTAACGTCAACATGATAAATCATTAAAAGTTCCAAGGCTATATAAGTTTAAGATTCAGCGGATGCAAGATTGTATATTCCTTGCAGTAAATCTGATATTCTGAAAAAGAAGAAGTTAACAAAAGAATTATAAACTAACATGACACAGCGCGGAAGTAGTAGTCTCAGAATCCACCAAGGAAAATCTTCGAATCCACGAAGAGCTTCGAATCCACGAAGAAATATTGAGGAAAAATGAAATTTTTATTAATCAAAAGTTATGCTTGTAGGGCTTACAAGACTCTTCTTAAATAGAAAAAAGAAACAAGACTCATACAAGGACTCAAACTCTACCAAAAATAGTAAAAAAATTCATAAAATATTAAAACTCCTAAAAAGACTCCTTATTACTAGATAAGTCCACCGGTCAAATCTAAGATCAAATCGGATTTGTTTCCTAAACAAAACAGACTCTTAAAATATTACTAAAAATAGTAAAAAACGGACAAAAAAATATCTCTCAAACTGTAAGGAATTTGACAAAACAAAAAACGCAAACCGAACCCCAAGGGGTGGGTTTGGATGGCTCCGTCTCGTCAAGATAGTCGATTTTTATATATAATTCGTTTAATTTCGACGTACAGCTTGAAAGTTACGGCCGTTTCTTCGAAACTAGTTATTTTCTTCGACCAGGCCCGCATTTGGGCTTGCTACTGTCTCACTTTGACATAAACGTGTCTGCTGTGTGTTCTACATCAGTACTAGTTATTCCTACAAATTCCTTATTAGTTATTCCTTACGGTTTGAGAGATATTTTCAAACTCAGCAAACTCAGCATGTACCAAAGCAAGGTCAAGATAATGATTCGGAAGCCTTCCATACACAATCACAAAGGGTGTCTTGCCTGTAGATCGACTCTTCATACAGTTAGAAGCATCCCACTGCCATCGTAAGTTGCTCTATGGCAGCCCTCATCGGGATGCAAGATTGTATATTCCTTGTAGTAAATCTGATATTCTAAAAAAGAAGAAGTTAACAAAAGAATTATAAACTAACCTATGATACCAAATGTGTAATGAGCATCTTGATTGATCTCTGGAGGTGTTTGGAACCAAAATTCCTGAGCAGAATCACCAGTTTTGATAACTGATTTTAGATAAATATCAGGCATAGCAATTCGATAGCGAATAAAAAGCATTAAAATACCATAAACATATTACAATGAAGAAGATGTGGATTTAAAAAACATATTGTGTTCACAAAAAAATGTCTAGAACTCCGACTCCGACTATGTCAAGTACTTTACTTTTCCTATAAAATAAAATAAGCAGATAGAAGAAGTTATCCCAAACAACAATGGAAAATAATTACTATTAAAACCTATGCTAATATAAATAGATACCGTGAAAAGATTTAAAATGATATGCAAGTGTAAGGTAATTATTTGATTCGGATTTAAAAACAGTTGGATGGTTTGCAAGAAACGAACTTGAACTATAAAAATTAGAGAGAACCCCTTTAAACTTTTGGGAGTTTTATGAAATTATTAATCCTCCAAATGTTTTTGCCTTCTAATCTATCATTTAAGCCATAAACCTTGAAAAAGTGCCCATCTGCGATGAATTCACACCAATTTTGAGGGGGGTTCTGTGAAATTTACCCTTAAAGATTCTAACTTCAAGCAAAAAAAAACTCAAAAAAAGTATAAACTTTTCGAAAGAAAGCCCTGGAATTTTGTGATTACCTTAGAGAGAAGGCGATTCTTGGGCAGCATCTTTGCAACTTCAAGCGGGAGGACAACGTGCATGAATTAACCAAAAGATCATCAATAATCATCAAATTTCTGTAATTCAAGATCAAATCGAAGATATAATCGAACAAAAAAAATGCACAAAATAGGTTTTTTTGATTAAAAGAGTATCTGTACTCGAAGGTATCATCGAAGTATTTCTCTGAGTACTGAATATGTCCCATTTCTTTGTTTGGTTTCTGTTAACGATCAAGATTTCAAGAGAATTAAAGATTGATTGAAACCGTAATACTTAGATCAAAACCTTAGATTTTCTGAATGTGACCACTGCAAAAGTTGGGATCGGTGGAGGTTGGGCTTCGGTGAGGGCGTCAGCGGAGTCGGCAGCGGACATGAGGGGGAGAGGGGGAGAGAGGTTTTTTTCTGAATCCTTTTCTGAAGAAATATTAAGAGAGGAAGAGAGAGAATCATGGGGATTTTTAAAAAAGTGTACGGTTAAAGAAAGGAGGCCGAAATTTTCAAGGAGAATGTGGCTTGGGATATGCTGATTAGGATTTACTGTTCATTTTATTGTTCCTTTGTAGTTAAAAAATAGTAGATTAGGTGACTAGACTCACTTTCCTTCAATATGTGTATCAAAAACGCCAATGTCATTATGAGGATTGATGGTAATAATTAATATTCCAACGGGATTGGACAAAATTGACAAACTGAGAAAATTGAATAATAGTTACAGAGTGAGATAAGATGCCAAGGTGAATGAATTTGGAAGTATGCTATACTCAAAGCAAGGAGATAATGTTCTTTTGGAGGTGCATACGTTGGATCATCCATTAATCAAGTGTAATCAAATCAATTATGAACTTTAATGAACTAAATAGTAGCTACTAGTACATTAGATACATGACAATACTTCCATCTACATGATAAACTTACAACAAAAAAATTGAGTTGGCACTTAGTTGCTAATCCGTCACCAAAAATAATAAGCTAAAGATAATTCATAGTAAATTTGCTAAAATTAACACTAAAGAGGGCATTGGTGACGGGGTATTGGCGACTGATATCGAATATGTCGCCAATACGAACATTGGCAATGGGAACAGTCCCGTCGCCAATGTTTGCATTGGCGATGGCCAGCACTGTCGCCAATAGTCATCATAGGCGACAGTTTTTATTCCGTCGCCAATGCACATTGTCGATGCGTCAGTGCTCATCGTCAATGCGTATTGGTGACTGGTTATCCCGTTACCAATGAGTGACCCCCACAAAAAATAAGGGTTATTTTAATATTAGTCCCTCAAATCTTTAATATTTCAAAATTAATCCCCAAATTATGGAAATTGCTATCACATCTAGGGGTGGAAACGAACCAAATAATTAACAAATAGTTCGACAATTGTTTGAATAACTATTCGGTCATATTCGATTTGGTAGTTCATTTAACAGTAAGCAAATATTTTTTAGTATTCGAGTTTGCTAAAGATTAGAATTTGACCAGATGTATATTCGATTCGTTTGTCTATTAAATATTCGTTTTAAAATTGATAATAGGTTATTATTTGTATTATTGCATACATGATGTCGTATTTTTAACTCACTTACCATTTCTACTTAAGTTTTATATACCGATTTTAAGTCTTAAATAGTCTTAAATCAATTTTGTAATTAAATTTTGATTTAAATATATACACATCATATATTATAAAGGAATAATTTTTATTTATAAATTTTAATACTACTTGAAAATTAAATTCTTTAGTGGAATAAATATACTTTGATATTCGATAAATATTCATGAGTTTTTGGCTTCGACTTTGATTAGTTTAGAGAAAATAATGAGAAAAATGAAAATGATGAGAAAGTGGTGAGAGAGTAATGAGGAGATCATTTTTAGTTATACGTGTTATGAACATGTAATCATATTGATATTGCTAATGATATACCAGAACTTATCATCGCTCTTTTCAATTAATTAGGAATTCTATGTTAATTTTAAAATTTATTTTTCTTCCATTCTTTATGCTAGCAGATTCGATGACCTCCACTACTCTTGGCTTCATTTAAGGATGAACTTGAGCCTGCAAACATCATTAATAAATTTGAGAGGAGTTAAATTAGATTTAATCACTAAAGAATTAGTTTGGATAAAGTTCTATTGGAGTTTTTATAAGGTTAAGAGGAGAAAGAGCCGTGGAAATTGAGTTAGAGCGAAGATGATATCTATTGGAGGAAAAATAAGTTTTTAATGGATTTGGGTTTTCACGTTTTAACGGGTCAACCGGGTCCAAACAGGTTAGATTTTTAACAGGTCTAGTTTCTTATAATTAAAAGTTAAGGGAAACTCGTAATAATAGTTAGATTTAAAGGAATATTTATTTAAATCTAACCGGTGTTAACCAATGGGCTTAATTGTAAACATTGCGATGATTCGAGTGATGTAATGGAAATTTTTATGATTTGAGTGACTAATTTTGAAATATTGAAGATTTGAGGGAGTAAATTGGAAATATTGAAGATTTGAGGGACTATATTAAAATATTCCAAACATTAACTCTGAACTCAATGATGTAAAAGAAAATCGGTAATAATAGTTAGATTTGAGGGTTGCAATAGCAATTTCCATGATTTAGGGGACTAATTTGAAAATATGCTTTGAGGGGATAAAATTGAAATATATGTAACATTACATCTCAAACCAAACCCTAGCCTCCACCTATTTCTCATTCTCAGTCTCTCTCTTGCCCTCATTTTTTAGCCGCTGCGAGCATCGCCCGCCCGTCGCCCTCTCCCACCCGCTCGCCCACCTCGCCCGCACGCAGCGCCTACCCGCGCCACCCCTGCAGCACCCGCCACACCCGCCCGTCGACCCACCAGCGATTGCTATTGTCCATCGGTAACTCCCTGCAGTAATTTTTATATTTTTTTCAATTTACAGTTTTAAGACAATTTTTATTCTTTAACTAACTAATTAAAATTTTTGGACTTTGATTATACTAAATTGCAGATTAATTATTCGAAGGCCTTCATCCTCAACTCCAACCATCGTCGACATCCTCCGCCTCCTTGAAAGGTATTAGTCTTCACTTATTTCTAGTTTTTAGTTTTTTTATTATTATAAAATTATTATGCAATTAATGCTATTGATTGTTCATAATCATGCAAATATAGTTATCCTAAACCTAAATGACCTAATTTTAACTCTAATTTCACAAAAATCTAATATTACCCTAATCCTAATCTTAATATCATAATAATCCAACAATAACCAATACTATTCATGCCCTACTAATGTTGAATTTAAATGCTACCCTAATTCTAATTATATTTAGTGTGATATATAACACAAAAATATGTTATATATCCATTATAGGTGAATAAAAATTAGTTAACAATAGTTGTAGATCTCCGTCCAATAATTATTACCAATTTTTTTAGAGTTATAATATAAGATTGATGACTCAAATTTGGGTATGGAATTTAATTATATACTAAAATGATTGTTTACTTTATATTATAAATAGAAAGAATTTGTACGTAACTGTTGGATATGTCCAGTTCAGACGGGTTAGGAATATATTAGTGCGCACATCTAACTTTGTATACTTTGTGTATTTTTGTTTCTAGAAAATTTCGGTAGCACGTAATCGTTGTTCTCCGTGTACAATAAGCATATATTGTTATGTGTTTCGATTTATTATTTACCGATTTTGGTCTATTACGATACACATAATAACATCTGCATAGTGTACTCGGAGAACAGCGGGTAGGTGCTGCTAAATTTTTCTAGAAATAAAAATACACAAAGTATTCAAAGTTAGATGTAAGCACTACTATATTCTTAATGGGATAGAATCCTTTCTATGACAGTCGAGAAAGTTTTAGACTAACCTATTGTTTGTTCAAATGTAGACAATGAAGATTATTACGTAGATAGTGTTTAGCCTAATTTAGTACAACAATGACAATTATAAAAGAGAAATTCACCTACTTAGTATTTGTTCAAATGAACTATGGTAAAAACTATCAAACTTAAAATGCTTTATGAGATATTAAGATAATTAATAATTGTACTTAATATATAGATGAGAGAAGTTCCTGACAAGTCGTGGATTGGTATTCCTATTATGAAAAGAAGAGTGGGAGGTGACACTCGATATCGTGAAGGATAGGAAGCGTTCCTTGAGTATGCGTATGCGAATCCGAGGAAGTTAGAGAACAATTAGTTGTTTTGACCATGTAGCATTTGTAGAAATAGGGGTTTGGTGGATAGAGTTACTATACAAAAACACTTAGAAAGATGAGGATTTGATGAAAAGTATAAATATTGGCGATTTCACGAAGAAGACGAAGATATTGAACCAGTTGACGGAAATATAAAGATGAGAATAGATGATACACATGCAATGTTCAATGATATTGCGGTAGTTATAGAAGTTATAGAAGCTCCAGAGGTTCTCAAAGTTCCCAAAGATGCAGAAGGTGTCGGAAATGCTAAAGATATGGGTGATACTGATGGCTTTAACAGTTTAATAAAGTTATTGGAAAATGACGAGAAGGATTTGTACGTCGGTTGCTCAGAGTATAGTAGATTGTCGTTTATTCTTTAAGTGATGCATATTAAGACCCTCAGCGGAATGACAAATAAATATTTTTAAATGCTTCTTAATTTACTATGCAAGGTAATTCTGGATGGAGAGAATAGCATACTAGAAAAGTGTTACGATGCAAATAAGATCGTTAGCGCTCTCAGTTTAGATTACACTAAAATCCATATGTGTCCTAATGGTTGTATCTTGAATTATAAGGATAATGAGAAGCTTGAGCAATGTCCAAAGTGTGGAGTATCTTGTTGGAGAAAGAATACACACACTTCAACATGAAAGGCAAATGAGTCAGTTAAACAGCAGAAGAAAATTCCAGCAAAGGTGCTCCGACATTTTCCCTTGGTGCCTAGGTTACAGAGGATGTATATGATAAAAGACACAGCTAAAACTATGTTGTGGCACAAGGAAGAACACGTAGTTGATGGTAAACTCAAGCATCTGGCAGATGCAGGTGCATGGGAGCATGTGGATCAATATTTTTCCTGGTTTTCCATAGAGTGCAGGAATGTTATATTAGGTCTATCTAGCGACGGATTCAACCCGTTTGACATTATGAGTTTAGGTTGGTCTACTTGGCCGATTGTGTTAATACCTTATAATTTACCACTTGGATTTTGTATGAAGCAACTGTATATGATCATTTCATTGCTGATACCAGGCAAACACTCACTCGGTAATGACATAGATGTGTTCATGGAGTCGTTAATTGATGAGTTAAAACTTCTCTGGGATGGGGGGTCTAAACATATGATGCATTTTTCCGTAAATCATTTAATCTCCATGTTATTCTTAAGTGGACAATTAATGATTTTTTAGCTTATGCTAATCTCTCCGGTTGGTCTACGAAAAGAACATTTGCTTGTCCTGTATGTGATCCAAACTTTGAAGGTTTTTATTTACAACACAATCGAAAGATGTGTTATTGGTTTAACAGAAGATGGTTACGTAAAGGACATCAATACAGAGGTAAAAAGTGGGTGAATAAGTTTGATGGCCAAGAAGAGAAAAGAGGAGAGCCACATGTAATGACCAGAGATGAGATTGTAGAATTATTTGAAGGATATCCTAAAATTAAGTTTGTAAAGAGCCGATATACAAGAGAGTATATTCTAGCTCCAAGACGTATTTTCATTATGAAGAGGGAACTTAAACGAAAGAGACAAGTGTCCATTATGGATGAGACACATGATGAGTAATTACCAAAAGGATGGACAAAATTTAGTATATTCTTTCAACTACCGTACTGGCAAAAGCTCAAATTTTGGCATAACCTAGACGTAATGCATATTGAAAAAAAAATATATGTGATAGCTGTTGTCCATAGTCTTATAGGATGGTAAGAAATCAAAGAATGATTTACGGGTTCAGGGAGACTTGAATGCATCGAACATCCAACATGGTCTGCAAGCACGAGAAGTCACTGAAGGTAAATTGAGTTGCCCTCATCTCTCTTTACGGTAACAAAGGTTGAGATGCAAAGATTCTGTAAGGTGCTCAAATTGGCCAAGTCGCCAGATGGTTACTGCTCTAATATTTCAAATAATGTTCAGGTGAAAGAGCAAAAAAATTTGAGACTTAAGGCTCATGATTATCACATCCTTCTTCATCAATTGCTTCCCATGGCACTACGTAACAATATGGCTGATGATGAAGTAACAAATGTTATAATTGAATTTTATGGATTTTTTAGAAAGTTATGCTCAAAAGTTATTGGTGTTACAGAATTTAAAGTACTAAAAGGAGAAATGAATAAAACCCTCTGCAAAACGGAGTTATTCTTCCCACCCTCAATTTTCACCATCATGGTCCATCTTACACACCATATTGTAGATGAGACATTACTCGGAGGTCCAGTTAACTAACGTTGGATGTATCCTATGGAGGGGTTAGTTAAAATTCAATTAAGTCACTTTACCTAACATGTAATTATTTTATCTTAATAACTAATAGTTATTACTATTTTTTTAGATATTTGGGTTTCTTAAAGCACATAACGCGTAATTGAGCTAATCTGAAGGGTTCGATTGCTGACTGTTACATTACAAATGAATGCATGTCTTTTGCCTCTCGATATATGCGAGGTGGAGATGTTGTGCGCGGAAGCCACCAATCATTATGCTTTGAGGAACCAAACTAAACACTGAGAGAGAAAGCCAAACAATGCAAAATAACGACACAAGCACAAACAACCAATTTTTATGTAGTTCGGCAAGTTACCTACGTCCACAAGGTAAGAAGGGAATGGGTTTTCACTAATAGAGAAGGAGAGCACAAACTGAGATTATAAATCACTCAAAAAACCAACTAATCTCACCAACAAAGCTCTCAATCTCTCAAACAATAACCCTAACCAATAGCTTAGAAAGATCTCTCTTTTCTTGCTCAAAACAAACTTTTGACTGCTCCAAAAAACCCTAAAATGTATGTTTGAATTTATATCAAACAGCAAACCCAAACCAAACAGGAAAACAAAATCAGGCCCAAACCCGAATCGCGGTCGATCGCACTTGACGCCGCGGTCGACCGAACAGAACGACAAAACCCAAAATTCAATTACAGTGTTTGGCGATCGACCGCTAAAATCGTCGTGGTCGACCGGCCAAAAATCCAGAATTTGTACTAAGTCGTGCACGTTGTCGGTCGACCGTGCCAAAGCTCGCGATCGATGTTTTCATCATTTCTATAATTCTCCACCTCGGCGAAGTTTTCCCAAACTGAGCCGATACCAACCAAACCAAATGTCCCACTTGTTGCGTACAGTACGAAGTGAAATAAAATCACAACAACAGACTCAATCAACAATAAGTCAGGAACCAAATGAAAATGCGAACAAACTCTAAATATCGATATCAACTCACCAAACCGGCTGCATCATAAATGACTGTCCATGTATCCTCTTACCTAAGGAATCAAGCATTTACGTAGTTCACCCAAATGGCCTCCAAAGACCCTCAATCAATTAGAAGAGTTTTCAACCCTTCTCTAACATCACCAACAAATCTGCAACTGATAGCTCTCCTAATGGCCCCAAAGTGAATAGATCCAAACACCTCCATCTGAGGTGAACCAACGGCCATATTAAAATTTGAACTATGTCCATCAGCTGCACTCGAATCAACCAACTCATCATCTACAACCATGTCAATTTGATCTCTAAACTGTGTCACCTCAGCTGGAATCCCAAACGATGCAGTATGATCTGGAGTATGTGGAGTAATATTCACCCAACATGAGTAGCATCACCCTCCACCCGCTGCAATATCCCAACGATCTGATCAACACTCTCCACCTGCCGAGAGTCAAATGTGACATACCTGCTCAGAACAAAATCAGAGACCCTTACCTGATAACCAAACGAGCATCTGAATCCTAAATATGCACTCGGATCAAATCTCACATCCTCGATGTGACCATATGCTGGGCAACCAAACATCTGAAGCAACCTAATATCTAAAGCAGCTCCACCAGATCCAAAATCTTTAACGCAACAGTCGGCAACCTATGACTAAGATGACCCAAATATGTCGAAGCCCGAATACTAAAACCAATGCTCGACATCAAACGTCAATCCTCCTCCAGTAAGGAATGACCCATCAAAACTGTCATCTTATCTCGTCGCCCCAATGTTTCCTCTCTAATGAAGTGTCTCAAACTACCATGAGCTCGACACAAACGCAGAAAATAACCTCTACCAAAATCAGAACAACGTGTTACCTTTCTGCCAATACACATCCTACACTTGTTGTTGACTTCTAGGCCTTCATACTAACGGGACTTGGTTGCAACCCACAAATACCTGAACAGTCCCTAACGTAGGAAACCAAATACCGATTACCTTCCAATGATGCCTCCTTAGAAGGCCCCCAAATGCCTGAATGAACACCACCTAGAAGACCCCTCGATCGATGGATAGAAGTGCCAAACTCCACCTCAGTCTCCTTGCTCATACCAATGTGCTCATAGGACTTCAATCTGCAGGTCAAAGTACTTCTCAACAATCCATGCACGACACCAACAATCCATACAGGTCAAAGCACTTCTCAACAAACGTCATAGTCTAGTCAAATCCAAAGAAGTCGTCAGCTCTCTACCAATCACCGTGCTCCCAATCAAATTATACAAATTCTTCCTCCTGACACCCTTCATCACAATCATGGACCCAAATGTGACCTTCAAAGATGCATCCTCTAAGGTCACCCGATAGTCTGTTGTCTTCAAAACTTCAAGTGAAATGATGTTCTTCCTCAATTGCGGAACGAACCTCACTTCATCCAACTCCCGAATCACTATGTCACACATCCTAATATGAATGGTACCAATAGCACCAATAAGGCATTCATGATCATTACCCATGAGAACGACATCCCCTCTTTCCAACTCCTGAAAGGTAGAGAACCAATCTCTCCTAGGGCAAATATGATAAGAAGCACCCGAATCCAACATCCACTCTGTAGAGTCGGCAACACAAACTGACGGTAGTGCAGGGCACGAATAGCCTAAAGAATCTGAATCTGAATTGTCGCCACTAGCCTTGACAATATTCACCTCTGAATCTTGAGTAGCTTTCCCCTTATTCTTCCCGACTCGATCAACCAACTTTGGGCATTCGGTTTTCCAATGTACATCCTCTTTACAAAAGGCACACTGATTCCTACGGACTCTAGGATGTGCCCCTCTAGACTGTGACCTCCTATTACGGTTTGGACTCTTTGCTCTTGCGACTAATGCCCCTGCCACAGGCTCAATTAAAGTCTCCTTATCCTTCTCCCGAAACTAATAATTCACAAGTGCAGCGGTGACATCACTATACGAAAGAGATGTTTTCCTATTAATCAGAGTAAGAACGAATGTCTCATATTCCTCGTCAGGCAAGGAACTCAACAATAGCAACGCCTTGTCCTCATCTTTAACAGTAACATCTACATTCGTCAAATCTGCAAAAAGCTTCGTGTAGTGATTCATGTGATCACCAATGGAGGTTCCTTTCTTCTATTGGAAACGGTAAAGCTTCATCTTCAAATGCAAGCGATTTTCCACACTCTTGGTCAAATACTTGCTCTCTAGGATCTCCTAAATCTTCTTTGCCGAAGTCTCATTGATCACATCATGTTTTAAATCTTAAGTCAAACAAGATCTAATTACCCCACACGTCGTTCTATTCATCTTCTTCCAAACCTTTTCCTCAATGTCATTCGGTTTCCCGTCCAACTCCAACGTATCTTCCAAATTTTGCGCGTTGAACGCATCCAATACTTCACATCTCCAAAGACCAAAATTATTAGTGTTGTTAAACTTCTCCACGTCTATCTTCATAGAGTAGATATTCAAACTTTGGACGGTCTTCACGTCGGAAGTACCCTCCACAACTCCTTCTTTCTCAGCCATCTTTCTCAAAGTACCAACAAACCAATATGGGACAAACGAAGAATAGATCCAAACTAAAAAAGAAAGATTTTTTACCTCCAACTGAAACCCTAACAAGGGCCTCCAAAAAATCTCACCCCCACACGACAGTAGACAATATCCACAATAATAAAAATCCCACATTTATCACCAACTGAAGCCCTAGACAAACTTTCAAAGTAATCTACTCCTCCTACTAGCCCAAGCGTAGCGCGAGCTCTGATACCACTTGCTGTGCACGGAAGCCATCAATCTTTATGCTTTGAGGAACCAAACCAAACGCCGAGAGAGAAAACCAAACAATGCAAACTAACAGCACAAATACAAACAACCAATTTTTACGTAGTCGGCAAGTTGCCTATGTCCACAGGGCAACAAGGGGATGGGTTTTCACTAATAGAGAAGGAGAGTATAAACTAAAATTACAAATCACACAAAACAAACCAACTAATCTCACCAACAAAGCTCTCAATCTCTCAAACAATAACCCTAACCAATAGCTCAGAAAGATCTCTCTTTTCTGTGCTCAAAACAAACTCTTGACTGCTCCAAAAAAAATCCTAAAACGTGTGTTTGAATTTATATCAAATAGCAAACCTAAACTAAACAGGAAAACGAAATCAGGCCCAAACCCGAATCGCGGTCGACCGCACTTGACGTCGCGGTCGTCCAGACAGAACGACAGAACCCAAAATTCAATTACAGTGTCCGGCGGTCGACCGCCAAAATTGTCACGGTCGACCGGCCAAAAATCTAGAATATGTACTAAGGCGTGCACGTTGCCGGTCGACCGTGCCAAAGCTCGCGGTCGACGTTTTCGTCGTTTCTACAGGAGATGTAAATAATAATTCACAAATTAGTAATAGAGATGACACTTTTCATGATAGTACTAAGATGAACAAAGACTACTCCATATTAGACTTGAAACAGGCTCATATATTCGTATTGCACAATCTGGAAATCAAGGGGACAAACAACTAAGAAAAGGCCATGATTTTTTTTTTTCTTTCTATATACTATTATTGTGAGTGTGCTTGAAGAATATGAAAAAACCTCGCTGCAGGCCGTGCTTACAATGAAGCAGGCTGTAGGCCATGTTGATATAATTTGACTGAATATATTTGAACGGCTTATATAAGTTCGCTTAAACTTGATCTTAACTGACCTAAGCACTTGGTAGAGCCAATGCTTATGGTTGACTCAGAGGCAACAGAACTAACGTGATTCTTAATCTACGAATAAAAACACAATATTAGCTCAAACAAGCATGAATTGCAGAATTGCATGGTCAACCCTGCTTAACTTATTATCTTGATTATTTATAGCGTTCAATAAGCTATATGACTAATATTTGACATTAATCGAGCCTAAATTAGTTTTTTTGGACACTCATAGGACCATATATGATTAAGTATTAGGTGGCTAAAGGGAATCAAGCTTTCAACTCGACCAATAAAAACAATAATGCATTGCTATTATTATCCTTTTTCCAATTTAAATTTAACCTCATCCCTCTCGTTTTTCTTCATCCACTGATGGTTTGGGAGTAAGGATGCATTCGGTCCGGATACGGCTCGGATATGATGCTTATCATATCCATATCCAGTTACCCATCTCGGATACGGATACGGAAACGGATATACTTCGGTAAGAAAAATTTATAACCACATACGCTAAACTCGGATACAGTTATGGATATACATACGGATATATAAGCGGATATGCATGCAGATACAAAACAGATATGAGAAAACTAGATAGTATTGAGAAAAACATTGTTCATATGATACAAAAGAGTTTGTTAATATGTCCATTATAATTGAAAAGTTAAGATTAGACATCTTGATCATCAAAATTAACCAAAAATCCATAATCTAATAATCGAAACTATCGTAAGAGTATGACTAATATGTATTCGGATATTTCGAATACGGATACGGATATTTCACTACAAAACCACATCAGTAACCATATCCTATCGGTTATAGATTTGAGTAACCATATTTGTATCCTAACGGATATGGTTACGGATATTTTCTCGGATACGGATACGGTTTAGCACCCCTATTTGGGAGACGTACATCACATCATTTACCCTTTTTTAAGTAATATTTTTGCCACAATTTGTTGCACTCGTTTTTTTAACACCCATATTATTGAGCTAACAATTCTAACAAGAGACTGAGTGACGAGTCAGCTACTAGGGCCTGTTTTATTACTTTCCAAATAAAAATAGAATAGAAATCCAGTGCGAATCCCATCCGCCAAGCCTTTAAGGGTGTTTCCTGGAAAAGTTTTTTTTCCTTTTTTTGCTTTGTTTCGCACAAAAAATGGAAGATGGAAATCTCTACCAATACAATTCCCTCATTTGGATCACTTAAAAAACAGGAAAGAAAAGGCATTGTGAACGTGTGCCAGCCTGGCTTCAAATCACGTGAACGGGTAAAAGAAGAGTCCAGCGGGTAAACATCCAAGGCCCAAAGTTTTCTCCTATAAATATCCATTGGTCCCTAGGGTTTCACGTGTGGGAGAAAAAGTTGCAGGGGGCTTACTCGGCTGTAAAACAAAAAAAACGCAGAGAGAAAAAATCAGAGGATTTAGGCGGCTATTTTGAGAGAAAAATAGTGAGATTTTTGAGGAGAAGAAAAAGAGAGATTTTACAAAAGAGAGGTTAATTTCTTTTGGGTAAAAATCATATCCCTTTTCTTTGAGACGAGCTTGTGGATTGTACAAGTCGTCGGTGTTCTTCTCATAGTGGAATCTCCCCTCACCCCTCCCGTGGACGTAGGCAATTTTGCCGAACCACGTAAATCTCGTGTATTTATTGTTTTTTCTGGGTGTTGGCTATTGCTTGTAGGTTCCCTCAATATTCGGTCTTAGAGCTGATGAGAGGAAGAGTGTATATTTCACTTTGATGAAATATATCACTTTCAATTCTTGTTTCCTTTGAGAAATAAGAATTTCATTATCTATTCTCGTTTCCTTTGAGAAACAAGAATATAGATGTTGACTTGTGCTTTTGGGATAACAAAAGCCAGGGCTTTCTCTCAGCTGATATCGCTTCCGCGGCAGTGGACGTGACTCTGCGCCCAACAATTAGTATCAGAGCTGTTATTCATATTAGGAGTGGTGTAGCTTCTGATTTGAGGTGGTGCTCGGTAATTTTTCTGAGAGAAACGGTTTATTAATACAAGCAGAGAATGGCATCAACAAGTAAAACGGTTAAAGTGGAAAAATACGAGATTGAAAAATTCAATGGGAAGAATGATTTTTCCTATTGGAGGATGCAGATGAAGAACACATTGATTTCGCAGAAATTACACAAAGTTTTGGCGGGAAAAGAGAAGAAGCACAAGGATATGTCTGATGAGGATTGGGAGGAGCTGGATCTGGAAGCACGGGCGTCGATTATCCTTTGCCTTGAAAGGGATGTAGCTTTCTTGGTAGATGGAGAGGAAACGGCTGCGGGCGTGTGGTCGAAGTTAGAAAGCACCTTCATGACGAAGAGTCTAACGAACCGGATCTATTTGAAATCCAAATTGTATACTTACAAGATGGAGGAGGGCTCGTCAATCCGGGAATACATCAACAAGTTTGATAGGATTATATCGGACCTGAAGGACATCGATGTGACTGTAGAAGACGAGGATCAGGCTCTTCTACTACTTCTATCTATGCCGAAGTCTTATGAGAACCTGGTGCAAACACTGATGCTTGTGGGAGACAATTTGACGATGGATGAGACTAGAACGGCGCTTCTAGCAGATGACCTTCGAAAGATTGCAACCAGTGACATGACTACTGATGGTAACAAAGAACAAGCGCAGGGATTGTTTGCTAGAGGAAGGAGCAATGAGCGAGGAAAAGGCAAGGGAGGAAAGTCTAGATCTAAATCGAGACCTCTTGCGAGAAGAGCGTGCTTCAAATGCGGTGAAGTTGGGCATTTCAAGGTTGACTGTCCAAACAAGAGAGTAGGTGGGAAGAAGAACAACAACAAGACTGAGAGGAGAGAAGGCAAGGAAGAAGTGAGCTACGCTTCAGAGGAAGGGAGCGATAAAGAATGCTATGTTGTTACGGGTGGCGAAGATACCTCCGGTAAGTGGATACTTGATTCAGGTTGCTCTTACCACATGTGTCCAAATAGGAAGTGGTTTACTACCTATAGGAGCATTGATGGTGGAACCGTATTGATGGGGAATAACTATGCTTGTAAAACGATTGGGCTCGGTGATATAAAAATCAAGATGCATGATGGAGTGGTCAGAACCCTAACGGACGTGCGGCACATTCCCGACTTGCGGAAAAATCTTATCTCAGTGGGTGCATTGGACTCCGGTGGCTGCAAGATTGTTACAGAGAACGGAGTGAAGAAGGTTGTTCGAGGTTCCCTAACAGTGATGAAGGGTGTTCGTCACGGTAATCTATATACTCTCTCGGGTACGACGGTGATAGGAGATGCAGCGGTTGGAACTAAAGGAAGCGGTGGAGACCCATGTGAGCACACACGGTTATGGCATAGGCGGCTTGGGCACATGTCAGAGAAGGGTCTAGTTCTGCTTGGTAAGGAGGGTTTGCTGAAGAATCTGAAAAAACCTTGCATGGATTTTTGTGAGGATTGTGTGTATGGAAAGGCGCACAGGGTCTAATTCTTGAAAAGCAATCACAAGAGCAGAGGTATACTAGATTATGTGCACACGGATGTTTGGGGTCCAGCTCAGACAACTTCTAAGGGTGGTTCCAGGTATTTTGTCTCGTTCATAGACGATTATTCTAGGTATGCTTGGATTTATTTTCTTAAGCATAAGAATGAGGTATTCGAGACATTCAAGAAGTGGCAAGCAATGGTTGAGAACAGGACAGGCAAGAAATTGAAGACACTGAGATCTGACAACGGTACAGAGTATACAGATGGTGCTTTCAAGAAGTTCTGTGATCAAGAGGGCATTGTTCGATACTGGACAGTCAGGTCAACACCACAGCAGAACGGGGTCACTGAGAGACTGAACCGAACATTGCGGGAGAAGGCAATGAGTATGCGATCTTATGCTGGATTGGGCAACGAATGGTGGGCAGAAGCGGTGGCTACAGCATGTTACATTGTGAACCGTTTTCCACATTCGACATTGGATGGTGATACACCCTATAGGGTGTGGTCAGGGGAACATGCGGATTATGAAAGGCTCAGAATTTTCGGATGTACCGCCTATTATCACGTCAACGAGGGAAAGCTTGACGCGAGGGCCAAAAAGGCGATATTCTTGGGGTATGCAAAGGGTGTAAAAGGCTACCGCCTTTGGTGTACAGAAGATTCAAAGTTTGTGATCAGCAGGGATGTTACCTTTGATGAAAGATCCATGATTGCTAGGACGCCCAAGGATAATGGTGTTGGGACTGTTGGGACTTCAAAGTCCCAGGTTATTGAGATAGAACCTAAAGACCAACCAGGTTCTAGTCATGTTCAAGTGGGAAATCAGGTAGATGATGAGCTTGAGCAGGAGGAGATTCAGCAAGAAAATACACAAGCACTACAACAGCAGCAGCTCGAAGATACTTTGGCTTCCACTAGGCCAAAGCGAGCATACAAGCAGGTACAGAAGCTGGGGGCTGATCAACCCCTGAAGCACTATGGGCATGTTAATTTGGTTGAATACGCACTCTCGGTGGAGGAAGATGAGCCGGTCTCCTTCAAGGAAGCTATTCGGGATAAAGATAGTGAGAGTTGGTTGGCTGCGATGGAGGAGGAGATGGAATCTCTTCGGAAGAACCAAACATGGGAGGTGGTCCCATTGCCCGTAGGAAGAAAAGCTATTGGTTGTAAGTGGGTGTATAAGAGAAAGAAAGATCCTTCAGAGCTCGGTGGTACAAGGTACAAGGCGAGGCTAGTGGCTAAAGGGTTTGCACAAAGAGAGGGTGTGGATTACAATGAGATCTTTTCTCCGGTGGTGAAACACACTTCTATTCGGGTGCTATTGAGTATTGTTGCTCATGGTAATCTTGAGCTGGAACAACTCGATGTTAAAACGGCCTTCTTGCACGGAGACTTGGATGAAGAGATCTACATGCATCAACCTGAGGGCTACAAGGTTGAGGACAAGGAGCATCATGTATGTCGCTTGAGGAAGTCACTCTATGGTCTAAAGCAATCTCCTCGGCAGTGGTACAAGCGATTTGACTCCTTCATGCTGAAGCATGGGTTTTCCCGAAGCGATTACGATTGCTGTGTTTACATTCGGAAGCTTCGTGGAGGTGATTATATTTTTCTCCTTTTGTATGTGGATGACATGCTTATTGCTTCTAAGAGCGGGGTGGAGATAGATAGGTTAAAATCTCAACTTGGTAAAGAGTTCGAGATGAAGGACATGGGCGCTGCTAGAAAAATACTGGGTATGGAGATTAGAAGAGAGCGGGCGAATCGACGATTGTTCTTGAGTCAGAAGGGCTATATAGAGCGGGTGATCGTGAGGTTCGGGATGCAAAGTGCTAAGTCGGTGACGACTCCATTGGCTTCACACTTCAGGCTTTCAGCTAAACAATCTCCCACTACAGCGGAAGATAAGGCACACATAGAGCGTGTTCCTTATGCTAGTGTAGTTGGCAGTTTGATGTACGCCATGGTGTGTACACGTCCAGATATTTCACAGGCGGTTAGTGTGGTCAGCAGATTCATGGCGAATCCGGGAAAGGCGCACTGGGAAGCTGTGAAGTGGGTCCTGAGATACTTGAAAGGTACCGTGGATACGGGTCTGTGTTTTGGTGGAGATACATGTCAGATTGACGGGTTTGTTGACTCTAATTATGCGGGTGATCTAGATAGACGGCGATCTACTACTGGTTATGTATTCAGGATACATGGAGCTCCAGTTAGTTGGCGATCGATGTTGCAGGCTACAGTGGCACTTTCTACAACAGAGGCCGAGTACATGGCTATGGCGGAGGGAGTGAAGGAAGCATTGTGGCTGTGGGGTCTTCTAGACGACTTGGGGATCGAGCAGGAAAGCGTGAACTTGTGGTGCGACAGTCAAAGTGCGATTCACTTGGCGAAGAATCAAGTTCATCATGCTCGTACCAAGCATATCGATGTCAGGTATCATTTTGTGCGGGATGTCATAGAGGAAGGCGATATTTCTCTCATGAAGGTGCACACGAATGAGAATCCTGCGGACATGTTAACCAAAGTGGTCACAGGTAGCAAGTTCCAGCATTGCTTAGACTTGCTTCATATCAGCCCGTGTTGATTTGCCCAAGAGGGCATGGCCCTTCGGGGCGGTGATGGGGTGAGGTGGAGACTATGATGGAGAACAATAGTAGAACTACGATTAGCTTGATCCCGGTGGATGGTACGTAGGCAGTCGCGGTAAAGTAGCGCAGCTAGTTTGACTTATTTTTTGGCCTAGTTTGGCCAATTTCAGATCTCTAGTGATGTTCGCGGTGTTCTTCTGGTGTTCGTCCAAAATTTGAGGTTTATCAAATGATGTACGAGGTGTAGAATTGTGAACGTGTGCCAGCCTGGCCTCAAATCACGTGAACGGGTAAAAGAAGAGTCCAGCGGGTAAACATCCAAGGCCCAAAGTTTTCTCCTATAAATATCCATTGGTCCCTAGGGTTTCGCGTGTGGGAGAAAAAGTTGCAGGGGGCTTACTCGGCTGTAAAACAAAAAAAACGCAGAGAGAAAAAATCAGAGGATTTAGGCGGCTGTTTTGAGAGAAAAATAGTGAGATTTTTGAGGAGAAGAAAAAGAGAGATTTTACAAAAGAGAGGTTAATTTCTTTTGGGTAAAAATCAGATCCCTTTTCTTTGAGACGAGCTTGTGGATTGTACAAGTCGTCGGTGTTCTTCTCATAGTGGAATCTCCCCTCACCCCTCCCGTGAACGTAGGCAATTTTGCCGAACCACGTAAATCTCGTGTATTTATTGTTTTTTCTGGGTGTTGGCTATTGCTTGTAGGTTCCCTCAATATTCGGTCTTAGAGCTGATGAGAGGAAGAGTGTATATTTTACTTTGATGAAATATATCACTTTCAATTCTTGTTTCCTTTGAGAAATAAGAATTTCACTATCTATTCTCGTTTCCTTTGAGAAACAAGAATATAGAGGTTGACTTGTGCTTTTGGGATAACAAAAGCCAGGGCTTTCTCTCAGCTGATATCGCTTCCGTGGCGGTGGGCGTGACTCTGCGCCCAACAGGCATGCAACTCTAAAAATTTCCCATATCTTCAAGTCAAGTCACTTTCACCCAAATGTTCATTATTTTTCTATTTACTTTCCCAATTCCTTCTTAAAAATCAGATTGGCTTTTTCATTTTTTATAACATTTTTAGAAAGGTTTTTAGAAAGTTTTTCAGAATAGCAAACAGCGGAATAGAAATTCTATGTTGTAAATCTCACGCACAAAAACGGTGTCAATAGGTTTCCATGCATTCTCCATATTTTTTTCTTCGAACCAAACAGGCTCAAAAAGTGAAGAAGTACAATATCACACAACTCTACAATAAATTATCAAGTCGTTACGTTGAAAGATAGCTACATGTGCATTGATCTTGGGCAGTTCCTAACACTCCACAATTCGTAAGTGAGGGAAAAAAAATCCAACGTTTTGAATGGTTTTCTAGAATTTAGACTTACTAAGTTTAGTGACAGTTTTAAACTTTTTGAGAGTTAAGTTTTTAATGTCCAAACTTGCCGGGGGCTTATTGAAATTTTACCCAAAAAATTACAGAAAGTATTAATAATCTCTAGAATCAAATTTCATTCCTTGGAATTGACAGCTCTATCTCAAAAGTGTCTCCTACTCTAATTCAAGATGTTGGCTAAGACTTCCCTTGAAGTGCAATAAACTTTTGGCTGCGAGGGACCAAGTTGGCCCACTCGCTAGATTGCATATTCCTTCTTCTCATTTGTGAAGACTGAAGAATGCGTAATTGACCCTTTCTTGTATTTAGCTCTTTTAAAACTAAATATAAGTATCACAAAATCAAATTTAGATGTGAGACAATAAATACATCGGTAGAGTAGACTTCAAAGAAGTACATCATAGATAAGAGCAATCCGTAACTAGAGTCCAAGTTAAGATATTCCCATAGGGAGGAGGATCACCACAGATCCATTTATTCCTATACGTTTTTTAATGAGAAAAAATAAGTGTACTACTCTTATTGTACTCATTTGATACTCTCACTCACAAAAAAGTAGTGTCATGATGACTCACCATTATAATTTTTATGTGGTGAGTCATCATAACCCCGCTCTTTTGTGAGTGGGGTATCAAATGAGTACAAGGGAGAATAGTACACTTAGCATTTTTCTTTTTTAATACTAATACTTAAGACTCCTTGGTATATAATCGGAGTTATTTCTTAGTTACTCGTGCATATATCCTAGGGGATAATATGGTCAATATCTGTAAAAGAATAAGAGTGTCTCTACATAGTAGAACGCTTAAAGGATCTCTTTGCAACACATTAAAGTAGGGCTGGGCATATTCGGTTCGGTTCGGTTTTAAGCCCAATCCGTATCCAATCCGAATTTTTCGGATTCTCAAAACTCTCATCCAGATCTAAAAATTTTTCCCCTTCATCCGAATATTCGGCCCAACCGAAATTCGGTTCGGTTCGGTTCGGTTTCGGTTTTGAATTTGCAAAGAGTTCTATCTAAAAACTTCTGTTGTGAATTTGCAAGCTAGGCATTATCCTCATGATGAGGTTCCTGAGCTCGCCAACAAAGCTTTATTAGACTGGTTATCATCTTTAGAATAAAGTTTTGAGTTGATATAATTACACAAAGAACTGATGTTTTAAAGATGTTCATATAATACATCATGCTTATCTCTTGTAAGTATCATGTACATAACATATTTTGTGATTGCTTTGAATCTTATGTAATTCTCAAGAACTTTTCTGCGAAATTTTTTAACTAAAGTTTAAGTTTATTTAATTACATGGGGGAGTGATGTTTTATATGATATTGTTCATATAATGTAGCATATGCATCTTTTGTAAGTGCATCATGTGCATAACAAATTTTCTGGATTGATTTGAATCTTTACTTAGTTCTCAAGGATATTTTTCTGTGATATTGCTGTACTCATTGCTTGAAACTGCTCCTTGTGCCGTTTGAATCTATTGGATGATAACAGGAAGTTTTGAGGTATAAGTTTAGTCTCTAAACCGCCCAACAGAATTCGGGTCGGTTTTTTTTTTGGCGGTTCAGGGGTTCAAACCGGATCCAAACCGATTTAATTCGGTTCGGACGGTTTAGAGACTTCTTCTCATCCATTTAATTCGGTTCGATTAACCGATCCGTTTTTTCGGGCGGTTTTTTGGTTTAAACCGTTTTTTTTTTTTTTTGCCCACCCCTACATTAAAGTTATGTGACAACCACTTGGGAATATGATTATGTGACAACCACTTGGGAATATGATTATGTGACAACCACTTGGGAACATGACTATCATTTGTGCGCGAGACAGTCTTGGTGCTTATAGTAAATTTTGACAATAATAAGTTACTAACCCTTTATAGCACATAAACTGTATCCACTACCAACCCTTGTTTATAAAACCAAGTACGTCTATGAACAAATATGTAGCTCAAGCTGCACAACTATATACTTCTTTGTTTTTGTTGTTATCATACGGTTTACACCCACCAAACTATCTCATTGATAACACCTTCATCAAAGAAGAAACCAGAGAGATAATATGTTGACCAGATAAAAATATGGGAAACAAGGAAGTTAGTGAAACTAGAAACTGAAATCCTAATACTTGTCTATCTCTTTGGTGCCAAGCAAGGATTGTCTCCTTAACAAGAATACACTTGTCTCTGAGAAATTTTAAGCTAAGGGATTTCAAGTTTCATAATGTACAAAAGAAGAAAAAACTGTCAATAAATCTGTAAGAAAATATAGAATACAATTGCTCTCATTACTTAAAATATTGAAAGACTGGAGATATTCTCTCTAAAGAGAACATAATAGATGTATCATGTATGCCAAATAGGAATCTTCAAATCAGGATTAACCTTCAATTCATGATAACAAAACACCACATTTTGATAAAAGATGGTGAACAAAACAGAAACTGGTAACAGATACGGATTTCACAGTGATCCGTTCAACAATATCTGCCAGTATTTCCAGCATATGTTGTTTCAAATATTGACTCATGTCTAGTGGGTGCATCACATTTTTACATATAGATGCCATATCGGTTAATATCGTGCTAAGTTTCAAGCATGTCTATATTCACTTACAACAGCCCGAGCTTGAGTTGTGAGCTCTAAGATTATGTATGGTCTAATGGCTCCACTGCTGTCCTAAACAGGAGAATGTAAACTTTGTCAATAGAGAAATACAAGAAGCCTCCAACGGAATGTGTGACATAAGAACCAAAGCTTGTCCCCACAATGCAATGCCATGCTGGCCCATATGATGAATCAAATTCCTGTAAACAGAAATGACCAAACTTTAATTCCATTTATTGATAGTCCAAATTCTGTAAGCTTGATCAAGATGCATATGCGCGAAAATTTTGGCCCCATTCGATGAGATCAGTGCAAGAGAGAAAGTGGATCAAATGAGGGCCAATGTGTTGGTTGGCTTAAGCTAAACCTCATTAACTTACATGCTATCATGATTTGCTTCCTGCTTTGTGATGAACAAGAAGGGCCTATCCTTGCAGACTTAAAAAGATTGTAGACAGAAATCATCAGCAAATAGAGCTTCACAGTCTGCAATGACCTCAAACATAGTATATTATCTTTGTTTCAGGTTAGACCCTTAGTTTAGGGAGACCGTCAGGAAACAACTTGGGCTTCTTGAAGGAAGTCCCATCCATACTAGGCTACGTATTATACTAATACAGTTCTAGGCTATGTAAAATTCAGGACAGCCAATAAATGGAACACAGTTGCATATCATCTTGTAGGTAGGGAGTATAATGTCGAATGGATCTGAGCAAGTCTAGCAACAGAACTTCCCTAATTTGTTAGGAGCAAAGACTTAGCAGGACCTATCCTTCCGGGACTGCAGCTGCTAAGCTTTTCATCCTGTCTCCTCGAATGCTCCAATGGTTTCATTTTACTATATCTTGGATTCCCGCGCAGATTGGTGTTGATATTGGGTATTTTTTTTTAATAAAGTTCATGCTATTGAGAAACAAGTCAAAATTTGTTAAGAGTCCTTAGCATAATCATATTCAACCGATAAATAATGGCATTATGGCACGCCCATGTACAAATCTTTTAGGGAGCGTTTGGCAGCTGGGGCATTTATGTCGTTTTCATTTATTTTTTTCAAAAAAAATGAAACATGTTTGGTGAATGTGGTGTTTTTTTTTACCTGGCTCATTAAAAATCCCAAAAATAAACAGTTTTCTCAAAAAAACCAAAAAAGTGTTTTGAGTTCCCGTGACTTCTTTTTCACCCAAGCCGATCCCCTTTTCTCACCCCCCCCAACCCTAACAGCTCGTCGCCGCTACCGCCTCCGACTCGTTGTCGTTGCTGCCTCCGAGTCGCCGTTGCCGCCTCCACGTCTCCAGCACTCTTTTCTCTCTCCCTCTTTTGTGTTTTCTCCTCTTCTTTCACCGCCGAAGTTCCAAACCCGACCCCCCTCTTCCTCGATCGCCGGAGCCGAAGCCCCTCCTCGTCTAATCTCCACCACCGAAACCCCTCCTCTTCTCCTCCCCAGCTCTCTCTCCTCCCCAAACAACACCCGAGCCCAAACCCTAACTTGTTTGTCCTCCCCAAATCCTCACCTCCGGGCACCTTCAATTCAGGTAAATTTATTGTTTTCGGTTTTTTTTAGTTCAATTTCTGTTATTAAATCTCTGTTTTGTCAATTTTTATAACATTTATGTTAAATTGCATCTGAGCTCTGCAAAGGAAAATATTACAATTTTTTCAAATTTTATAGTTCCCATGAACATAATGATATATGATCAACACATCTGTTTGAAACTTTCAAAATGGTGTTTACAAAACACTTTTGAAAAAAAAACACCATGGCATGGTGATTTTCTAAAAAAACACAACAAGAAAATCACCTTGATTACCAAACACACCCTTAAATATATTCATTCAGCTAGCTGCAACTCCCTGCTGATTCTTTAATAGGTAATTTCACTCCAAAAATCATTCATTTAAAACCATTTGTTATATCCTAATGCTAATCATTAAATTGCCTAACTTAAGTTGATGTATCTTCTAATTCAGATGTTTTGTTGAAATCAAGAAATGAATTTAAAAGTATAACATGATTTGTTACCTAACTTCTTATCTACAGTCTACTGCAAGTTTATTTGGAGGACAAGATATGAAGTAACAGTATTTACGCCATAAGATGCAAAAATGTTACATCAAATGGACCAACTCCGATGGAAGGCGAACATTCCACAAATGCCACACAATAAGGAAAATGAGTACACCCATGCAAGAGTGCTCCTGTTTACTAAATTGATAGAGATCTTTTAATGCAAGAACATAAATCAAATGGAGACCAGCTCAGATGGAAGAGGAAGAGCTAACAAGTTCCGTACAACAAGGCAAATAAGTACACACATGCAAAAGTGGTCCTGTTTACTAAATCAATAGTCTTAGAAACAAGAGAGTATTGCATATAGATCTTTATATAAAAGACTTCCGAACTTAGTGAAGTACAGATAAGAATCACAAAACTAGAACATGAGGCAAATAGCCAATATTAAATGTCAAACAGGAAAGAGAACACCGATAAATATTGTTATTCTGCTAAAATAGGAGCTTATACAGGCCATCTAAGCTCTTTGAAAGCGTCTACTGAAAGAGAGCTTCCTGCATTCCTAAGCCCATACTTGGTCACAGATGCATCTACTAGATGGTAAGTTTAGGCAGATCTAGTGGCTAGTTGTTGGCCTAAAGTAGGTGTCCGCAATAATTTCCAAGAATACTAATAAGTTCCACTTGCCTATTTTGAGGTGAGTATGTTGGCTACATAGGCACAAGTCATGTGGTAGCATCCAACTAGCCCATAACTGGAGATGATCACAGTTAGGGAGTCATTTCATTAGTAGTTACGAAAAACAACTTCCCACCATTCAAAAAATTCTTGAATACTCCAGTTATATATTATGGGTCAAAGTTTTATGGTTTATGCATAACTTGGGCGTGTCCTAACCGCTCAAAACACTGAATTATGGCATCTTACACAGTCAATAGCATATATTCTAATCATATTAGGCAACTGAGAATAATTGGCTATATATTTTAAGCATATAAATCTGTCAGAACTCTGACTCCAAGAATCTCATGACTAGCCCATGTAATCCAAGAGTTATAGATCATAAAGCTAGATCAGGAGAATAAACAAAGATCAAAGTGCAAGGCATTTAAGCAATCTAAGGAAAGTCAATAAAAACTTTTATCCTTCCGATACCTTCAAGACATGAGGAATGTCACGTGATTCTAAAGTGTTGCAAACCTGTCTAAGAGCCTCAATATGACCTTACTTTCACATACCTAACGGCCAGGAAAACTGATTCATATTGCATCCTTCTACCCCCTAGTTACAAGTTATCTGTCTATTTCCTTTGAGTATAGTTTCCTTAAGTGGTAACCCATTTAAACCCACACAATTTTCGACGAATGGAAGCGATATCTTAGCAAATCGCCAAACAATTTTGAAAAACCTGCACAAAAAACATTTTGAAAGTTGCTTAGGTGCTCCAAGGGGGGTACTGGAAGTATCCCATCTTCTAATTACTCATGCATGATGCATCAAGTGGTTCTGAACATACCAGCTTTATACCATTACAACTAAAGAGACAATATGAAACATGAGTTAGAAGTCTCAAAAACATCAAAATTCATTACAGATGTTTTAAAGACATGTAGATCATGATAAATGGATGAAGTTCATGGATAACATATCTCTAAACACATGATATCTCATTGATAGACCTTTAAGATGCATACCAAGTTAAACACATCGAATGGTTCTATTTCATTTCATAATACGTTTTTTGCAACCATTGCAAAACTAACTTAGTTATATCCTGGTAGTACTAAAGCTCATGATAATTTATCGACTTTATCTGAAAATTCATTGCAGTTTTGTAAAACATAATAAAAGCCGAAATCTTTGTTGCTTCTGTAACAAACCCTCTCCACCTTTCTAAATTAGAAATTCGACCCCCAACCCCCAATTTTCATATTTGTTCGAAATGGGGGTCTCACTTAGAACAACTTCATAGATTTGAGGGTGTAAAGAAAAATGTTGGGGTATAATCGAGGAATATGAAGATTTGGGGTCTAATGTAGAAAAATAAATGACCTTTTTGAGGGCAAGAGCAATCTTCTTGCCATCGACTTTCCTCATCCCCTTCATCACCTCGCCGGCGCACCGGAACGCCTTCCGCTGCATCGCCGGCGCCATGTCCGCCGCCCTCACCTTCACGTTCTGCTGCTCCTGCAGATCACCACCCCCCTCCACCTTAACCTCTTCCTCCTCCTCTTCTTCTTCGGCATTGAGCTTGGTTCTCTGGATCAGAGAGCTCAGGTACCTGCTCCGCCTCTCTAGCTCCTCCGACGCCGCGTCCATGGCTGACTTCTTTTCCCTCATCGTCGCTGGTGACGTGGCATCGGAAGGCGAGAGAGATAAAGGCAAGTTCTAGGGTTTTGAATTTTGTGTGTACTGGCGTTGAGGGGGAGTGGAGTGGAGGGAGACAATTTTGCAGATAAGGACGCAAATTTTGGATTACTTTAGACCTCCCTACTCCTTTTGAGGTCCCCCGAATGACAGTGGACGAGCAACCCGGTCCTCAAATTTAGGACAAATTTTGAAAACGAACTCTTTTGGATCTTAATTATAAAAACCAATTTGTTTGTATCTTATTTGTCAAAATAGATCTAGTTTTAGTTATCTGGCTAAAACTGGGTCGGTTTTGACGAAAAATTGTCTGAAACTTCACAGGACTTCAAGTCCCGTGAAATTTTGTTATGTAAAAAACTTTACGGGACTTTAAGTCCCGTGAAGTTTGATATTTTTTTCGTCAAAACCAACCTAGTTTTAACGAGATGGCTGAAATTGTGTCAATTTTGACAAATAAGTTAAGAATATATGGTTTTTTATAAATAAGTATCAAAATGGGTTTGTTTTCAAATTTTGTCCATGAATTTGTTCAAAAAAACCGTATTATAAATCGTTATTGCTGTTATGGATGTGTGGGACCCAGATGGTCACGCTCGGTAGCTGGATCTTGTAGCCGGCCCGTCTCTTTCGCCAATTGTGGGCACCACTTAAAGTATGATTATTTAGAGGCCCTTTGGTCTTGTGCTTAAGGCTCTACTTCGGCCCAATTAGTCCACAGTTTAAAAAATCGGAATGGACCTTTCAATTGACATATTGGGCCGTCTCAAATTAACTCTAGGCTCTTGCTTCTAATGAACACCGACAGTAGATGGTGTTAAAAAATACTGACTGAATTAAGTCTATCTAAACGGGCCAGTCTAGCCCGAATTTTCAGATTCGGGCCCAGCAAAATGCTTAGCCTCGATCCAGACCCCGCTTCTAGTCCGGACCAAATGAGTCGGGCTCCAACCCGGGCAGTTTTTTTAATTTGTTTTCTTTTAAAATTTTACTTAAATTTTAGATTATTTTTATTATATCTAATCATACTTTTTTTAAAATCACGAATTTGGAAAAATCTTTTACTAGAAAAAATATCACTATAAAGTTTGAACTATCCTATCACTAATCAAATTCTAATTTTTAAATTGTATTTAATAATTTATTCTAATCCTAATCCATGGTAGTATATAACAAATAAAAAACCACGTAGTATATCTATTAATAACTATCTAGATTAGTTATTGCTATTATAAAAATCCCCTTCATAGACGTAGTATATACTAACAAATGAAAATCTAGGTAGTATATCTATTAATAACTATCTAGCTTAGTTATTGATATTATAAAAATCTCCTTCATAGACGTATACCTAGATTAGTTTCTGTAAACTAATTAAAAACAGAAACTTCATAACCGAAGGCATACCTTGATAAACATCTATAAATTTAAAATAAACAATGAAACACAACCTAATCAAATTCTAATTTTCAAATTTTAAATGTTTGTACAAAGAGAACTCTAATTATTACTATTATCCTATCGCATGCAACACCTCATGCCTATATATATACGAAGAAATTACACAATTTTTATAGTAACTTCATATTCTTCAGCATGTATGTTCCTTTTTTATTTTCATGATTATTCTTTAGTAATATTGTGTGTTTGATTTAATGGTGATGCTTGCTTTGCACTGCAATTAGTTTTTATGGTAATTAATAATTTTTTTTGAATTTATTCAGTTTTCATGCAGTATTTAGAGGATTAAGGATTTGATTGTTACAGGTTCTTCCATCTATCAAGGTAAATCTTCATATTTGACTTTATTTTAATTTGGGTTTATTTGATTATATATTTTATTTGATTAAACCGAAATAGATAGAAAACAGATAAAAGAAAGAAAGAACGTGTCTCTTATAGTTGGGTTCTATGATCTTTATTTTCCACATGAATATAGTTATTCATATGTATACATAGCACAAATATAAAGAGATAATTGTTCACCTAGATCCGTTATTTTTCTATACTATACAATTGGATTTGAGATCCTAAACCTAGATTTTTGATCCTGTATGTGCGTACACGTAAATGTTTGTATAAGTTCTATATGCTCTATTCTGATTGTTGCATGCTATTGATTGTTAGCAAATTTTGTTACTCTATTAACCCAATTGAACTATGATTGCACTTTTACAGTTCTACTTTCTTAATTCTTGAATTCTGTAGTTATTGAGCCTATGCTTGCACTACAACTTATGACGATGTTTGTATTGGATAGATAGCTGAGAAGTTATTTTTGAGAACTCTACAACATAGGAGCCAAATGAATATTGTTCAAAGTCTTTTGTCCACAGTAATTAATACGAGTCGCCATACGAGCACCCTTGATCGCGGAATTATTAAGAGTGAGTTGCGAAGAAAATAATAGAAGAACACATAAAGTACTTGATTTGGGCGAAGGAAATATCTTCTCTAGATTATGAGAATTAATACATTACAAATCTCTCTCACACAATCTCTCTAGATCAAAGAACAACCTCCATGATCTCTTTTTTTATTACAATCTGGTTGCCCAACCCTAGGAAAATCGTTTTTCTATTTATATCAATTAGAAATTCTAAACAGTACATGAAACGAGGCCCAAGCCCAAAACTACGTCACGGTCGACCGCGACGGTCGACCGTGAAAGTATCGCGGTCGACCGTGGCTGATTCGCGGTCGACCGAACCAAAACCCGAGAGCAGTTTTGATTACAGTCATGACGCGGTCGACTATGACGGTCGACCGGGATCTTGCGGTCGACTGCAACGGTCGACCGCCTTCAGATCCAACTCCTCCTGAGCTTCATGCACGTTCACGATCGACCGTGGTTGATTCGCGGTCAACCGTAGAAACACCAGCAGCCTTCTTCTGTTCTTTCCTACAGTCTTCGGTGTTGCCGTCCCCGACGAGTTCTTCTACGTCTCTATTATCAAGATACCATGAGAATCATCTATCTTCACACTCGTGATGAGGATCGTTAAGTTCCCGAAGTAAGGAAGAAGATACACCCGTATCATGGCTTCCCCTTTAGGAACTTGAAGTCCCGTACAAGTTAGAACTGGAGTTGAGGGAACTCGCGAGCCCCTCCTTCTCTGTTGAACCACTTGGCCTTGCTAGGAACTTGATAGCGATGTACAACTGGAAATGACTCCTTCGCTCCTTGCCTTGTCGTAGTCGTCTTCCGCTCCAACATGCAATCCTCTTTCGATGGCTTTTCTGGAAGTCTAATGCATAGTGAGACAAACTTCTTGCTTGCATTCACTAGCCTCTTCGCTCGCGTCACCGTCCCCAAGCTTGTCTCCCTCAGAAGAGACGTCGAACGAAATATAAACTTTTCACCGCCTTTGGTGAATGTATACTTCTGAGCCCACCTCTCGTATATCGCATATCTATCCCATAAGTACGGATTATCTAGTATAACTTGACAAACATCCAATGGAACTACGTCGCACGTGACCTTGTTAATATACGACTCATGGAGTGCAAATCTGACAGTGTATTGATCAACTACACTCAGTCTCTCCACCTTCTAAATCCACCCAAATGGATAGGGCTTCAGATGCTTGACCATCTTTAGACCCAGCTTCTGAACCAAGGCCTCGGATATTAAATTCTTCTCGCTGCCCGGATCAACTATGGCATCAACCAAACTGGTCTTCACTTGCAACTTAAGCACAAAGAGTTACTCTCTTGGGTTGTCGTCCTCCTTCGTGGTATGTCTCCCTGTCATAAGATTGAGACTGCTATTGGGCTCTGTCATCACCAGTACTTTTTTTGGACCTTGAGCTATCACATATGCCTTTTTCTCCTCCTTCTTCTTCAATCCTCTTGGCTTGAGATGAGGATACTTCTCCCAGCACCGATCAGCAACATGTCATGTTTTCTCGCAGTGACTACAAATCAGTTCTGCTTTCCCTGGATCATCGTTCTTCTCCTCCTTATGTTTGGAACCACTAGACTCGCCTCCCGTCTGTTTGGGATCTCCCTTAGTCTCGTTGCCCTTTATCTGCTTACCCTCAATGGCAATAGCCTTCATGCTCACCTCTGCAATAGTCTCGACCATGAATAACTTCATCTCCACCCGGATGTAATCACTCAAACCCGCCATATACTTCATAAACACAGAATATTCCTCCGTCGCAATGTTAAGAATCATCGCCTGCAGCTGGAACTCCGTGGTGTATTCTTAAACAGTTTGATTGATCCTTTGGCGCAAGCTGTACCACTTATACCAACACTCCTCAAAGAATCCCACCGGATAGAACTGCTTCCTCAGTAACTCCTTGAACTTGTTCCATGACACCGTCTTCTTCTCCTACTTACAGTAGCACTTCCACCACGTCAACGCGTGCCCTGAAAGCTTCAAAGTCGCGAACACAATCTTCTCCTTGGACGAATATCCGTAGAGAGTGAAATACATCTCTATCCGTTCGATCCAATCATCGAGTTTCTCCACGTTGACACTCTCATCATAAATAGGAATCTCCACCTTGAAGTCAATCTTCAGGTTCTGGTAAGAATTCTTACCCCCTTGATGCAACGCAGCCTTAACGGTCTCCTCCTCCTCGTCGGGATCTGAATCCACTCTCTCCACATCGGACTCCACAATTTTCTTCTTGGACTTTGAAGAAGATTCACCTTGTTCATCACCTCTATGGATAAGATTGACGAGTTGTGTGAGAGTAGACCTTATCATCTCGATCTGCTTCTCCAATGCATCAATCCTCGCTGAATTATCTCCTTCAGCCATCTTCTTCTTCCTTAAAACTTGGACTCCTTCCAATAAAATAAGGATCTCGCCTAGCTTCTTGTATCACGATCGAGTCAGAACCATACACAGTATGTCCCCTTCATAGGATCTGATCGCTCTAATACCAACTTAATACGAGTCGCCGTACGAGCATCCTTGATCGTGGAATTATTAAGAGTGGGTTGCGAAGAAAACAACAGAAGAACACACAAAGGAGTTGATTTGGGCGAAGGAAATATCTTCTCTCTATTATGAGAATTAATAGATTACAAATCTCTCTCACAATCTCTCTAGATCAAAGAACAACCTCTCTGATCTCTTTTCTGATTACAATCTGGTTGCCCAACCCTAGGAAAGTCGTGTTTTTATTTATATTAAATAGAAATCTTAAATAGTATAGGAAACGAGGCTCAGGCCCAAAACTGCGTCACGGTCGACCGCGACGGTCGACCGTGAAAGTATCACGGTCGACCGTGGCTGATTCGCGATCGACCGAACCAAAACCCGAGAGCAGTTTTGATTATTGCCATGGCACAATTGATCGTGGTGGTCGACCACCTTCAAATCCAGCTCCTCCTGAGCTTCATGCACGTTCGCGGTCGACCGTGGCTAATTCGCGGTCGACCGTAGAAACACCAGCAGCCTTCTTCTGTTCTTTCCTGCAGTTTTCGACGTTACCGCCCCCGACAACTTCTTCCACGTATCTATTCTCAAGATACCATGAGAATCATCTATCCTCACACTCCTGATGAGGATCGCTAAGTTCCCAAAGTAAGGAAGAAAATACATCTGTATCAGTAATATACTGCGAATGAAGCAAGTCTAACATATACATCATATAAGAAGTAGCAGAATCAAGTAAAACCAACCTACTGGCATTTTCATGATTGAAAACATTGTTAGTTATCGAATTCACCATTTACCACTTCTAATAGATAGCAGCGACAGTTTCCATGAAGTACACGTACAATAAAAGGTAGTAGAAGACTGACATCTTTAAGCCTGATTATGAAAGTATGTCAATAATCAAGAAGTCCGTACTATAAAATGATTAACAATATAATTTTGAGATTTGTTTAATCATCAAATGTAGTCATTGTAATTATTACAAACGAATTATGCGTTAGACTCAAAATAAAAAACTCTTGATCTAATCATTCCTCTCATAAGCACTACACTTATTTTCTCTCCCCATCCTAATTGTACTCTTTGCTACATCTGCGGTGCTCTTCACTTTCCCGCCAGCCTACAAAAGATAAATAAATCTAATTAAAAACATACAGTTCTATCAAATTTTAATAAAATTATCGAATCCCGCTACATACAAACTGAAAGAAGCTTCCTGCCTTTTCCTTACCAACTTGAGCAGCATCACGAGTGCTCTGCGCCGCATGTGAAGCCCCCTGCTTGACGGCTTCTACTTTGTCTGGTGTCGGTGTGGCTTCCTTAATGTACGTATAAGAAGGAAGCAGAAGCAATCACATTTACTTAGTATTGAAAATGTAGTGCATATTTTGGAGCAAAATGCACACTATGAACATTGATGAGTTACCTTAATTAGGCCCCAGGCTTGAGCAGCATTATAGCGATCTTGATCTTGTGATGCCATCTCTTTTAACTTCTTCACAAATTAAACTCTTTGTATTACAGTTCTTTCTCTCTCTTCCCCTCTCTCTCACTCTATCTTAGTTTTATCTTGAATTGTGATATGAAATAATGAGCTGATCAGTGCTTGATAGGATTTTACAAGCTACATTCATGATGGTGGGAATTGTTGGCGCATGTGCATTAAGCTTCAACACGTAGCAAAACACGTGTTGCGCTTAAATGTTTTGACTGGGATTGCACCACTTGGGCCCAATTGTAAAACCCTAAAAGTTATTAGGGGTTTATTGTAACAAGCTAAAAGTTAATAGGTGTATATGGTACAGAAACAAAACTTTTTCTAAAAGCATTCTTAGGACGCTTCTAAAAGCATCACCTTAAAACTAAAAGCAATTTCAATAAGTATTAAAAAATTATCAAACATCATTATTAATTGCTTTTGAAAAAATAAACATGAGTGCCCTAAATATTAGGAAGTTGGTTCTTGTCTCTAAGTTTTCATATGATAAATTAACTCATGGTGTTTTTTCGGAGTGCGGGTTCTCTCAGAACGGTCACAATAAATTTTTATTGTCTCGACTGCACAAGAAATTATAGCTTAATGTATGCAGCTTATGATAACTACAGAATGTTAAAGGGAAATTCTAAATTGTATTATCTATAATAATAGCGACCTCAGCATATTCAGATGTTAGGAATCTTAATAAACTATTACCAATCAATTTTTTTAAAAGGAAAATATTACTGTTTGCATCGAAAGTTACTGTTTTCATTGCTATCGAATCTATTACAACTTTAGTCATTACAATGAACTCGAATAAAATATAAAGTTGATCTTTTTATAAGATCTCCTTACACAATGAAAATAAAACAAGTTTATAACTTTATCAAACAAACGCAGGGAGATCGTTTATCGGTCTTCTGCTTGCATGGGTGTCTTTGCCTGTGCCGGGGTTTATCCGTGGACCACCTTAGATCTGGATCCGATTTATGAAAAATTAGGCAGAGCTTCGTCTTCACCGAAGTAGTGTTTGATTTGAAGCACTGAGTGTTAGACCCTAGAGGGGGGTGATTAGGGTCTTATGCTAATCTAATCCGATTAAAATGCCAATTAAAATTACTTAACAAGTTATCCTAGCAAGTATGAAATACAACAAGATATGTAAGCTAGGATAAGCAATATGAACAACAGGATATATCCTATATGATGAAATATATATATATATGCAAGGATATATAAACTAGCACAAGATAATATATCCTAACAAAGAGATATACAATAAGATATGTGCAAGGATATGCAAACTAACACAAGGGTAAACAATCTAAACAAGATAGTGGATGATATAGAAATGAGCAATGCACAATGGCGATATAAGATATGAACATAAATATGAATGAACGCCAAAGCACACACAAACAAGCAATATGATCACGGAGTTCGGACCTTCCGTCCTACGTCTCCGCTCCCCACTCCCGGGGAGAAATCTACTATCACAACCGGGTTTTCTACGCTCACCCGAATAACGTTTACACCTCACAGTGTTGGTTTTCAACGCTCACCGAACAACGTCACTCCTCACAATCGGTTTTCTAGTTCATCTCGTCGGTCGACCGATGGAGCTTTCGGTCGACCGGACCGGTCGACTGACAGACTCTCTGTCACATACTGACGAAAAAACAAAACGAGCGGTCGACCGGTTCGGTCGACCGAATACTGACACAGCAGAAAACAGGTTTTGAAAACTGATTTTTTGACTTTTGGAAATTTGTTAAAAATAACAAATGAAGTCCAAAAATTATGAAACTTTGGGAAATGTATATAAACATGAAAACGAACATATTATAAAAAGAATTTTCGAAATTGCATTTCCCATTTGAGAAAAATCATCATTTTGCAAAATAGTTCAAAACACGAAAATGTAAGATACTTGAATTTTGATGTTTTGACATAAACCAACTTTTGAAACTTTGTGAAATGTTTTTATAGACTTAGTAAAACATGTATAAACTGATATTGAAGTCTATAAACTAATAAGACAGTATTTTCACAAAATTGCATATTCTATGCAATGTTTTCAAAACACTAAATATGATTTCATTAAATATAAGCTTGTTAAAGGTGAAATCATATATGGGCATATAAACATGAAAACTCAAAACTATGTATGTATATATATAAAACTATATATATGCATAGAAACCAAAACTTATGTATATATATATTACTATATATATATACGAAGAAACCAATAAATGTGTGTGTATAGATATTGAGCTTAAGGTACTTAACACACATAATATAAATCCTAAACTACATTACCCAAGCAATCTTGATCTTCATTGTAGCTCAACTTGGTACACATTACGGATGAAGCTAAACTTGGATCTTGAACTTGAATTGTACGATGCTTCACTCCACAATTCCGCCAACCTCCTCTTGATATGATCGTGTAGGCTTAATCCATCCAACCTCCAACTACGTTGTTTGTCTACAATAAATAAGAAAACACAAATACTAGACAAACAACATTAGAAGTAAATTATTTGTTAAACATCATCAAAACAAGAAGGCCAACACTAAGATCGACCAAGCGAAATCAGAACTCTTCTCGAGATCAAGACCAAGCCTGATCTCAAGGAACGGACGGGAACGGGCTTCGGATCTCTCGAACTCTCCTTCTTTATGCTGAAGAACTCGCCAAGATCTGTCCACCCTCGCTGAAATTCGTGCTCCTTTAACTCCTCAATCCGGCAGCACCTTCTCGTCTTGATAATTAATCCCCCCCCCCCCGCTGAAAGGAGGCCCTAGGCTTGTATTTATAGGGCTTCAAAAGCGGTTATTTGGATGAGAACAAGTGATTTGACTCTATCTTCAGTTAACAACAGCCTAATCACGTTTGGGGATGATATCAAGTCAGTTAGAAACCCCTAGAACAGATAAATCCTGTGAAAATAGCTTTAAAACCGTCAAAATGCGTATCGGGTACCAGACTACGCGGCGCGGGTCGAATCAGTCCGACCTGCGCTTGCATGGGTCGGATCAGTCCAATCTGCGCTTGCGCGGGTCGGAC
>BQKN01062944.1:324-36810 GCA_022839385.1 Asparagus kiusianus
TATACATAATATAATATTTTAAAAAATAATCTAAGCATACTTAAATGAAATATAAACATACCAAAATATAAATAATTATGTTTATAATCATTAACCTATGGTAAAAACTTGGACTGGGTCGGGTTTAAAGTGCATTGAATATGTGTCTGTTGCCTGAAATCAAAACTCAAACTAAAGGCTAACGATTTTGATTTTTGGGCTAACAATATTGGTTAATGACTCACTTTATCACTGCATTATCAACGATAAACATCCAAAGATGATAACCGATTTAGAATTAAACTTATCATAGCGGAATGCCTTCAAAATCGATAAATTGCTGATAATATCGACTTATCGGCCGATATTTAAAATATTACTAAGACTGGAGATGCATGAATCGCTTATAGTCTGTATGTGATACCTGAACAGTAAGGATTTTTGAAAAGGCTACTAAAGGAGAAGCTATACCAGCAGGAGTGATAGAATCACCAGTAATCAACTGTGCTCACTCAGGCTTACCGAGATTCTTCCAACACTTCTCTGTTATGTGGTTATTCCTCCCACAATGAGTATATCTACGTGGTCCTTTATCAAATTCATTTTTCCTACCACTATAAGAACCATGGCCTCCCCTTAAATTAGGGCCAAGATCATGTTCTCTGCCATGTCCAACAACTATGGTAGATTGATCAACAGATGATAAAGAGGGTACGCCAGCCCGAATTGATATATGCATGACCTTGGAGAAGGTAGATGTCAACTAAGGAACATTTTCTCCTCTGAAAATTTACCCTCACATCTAAGATGCCAATGGCGCATCCAAGCCAGGTAGAAATCTTGATACTGCTAGATCCTGATGATTTCTCCTTAGTGTCGTTGGATCAGTAACAGCAGGCTGCTGCATCTCTAACTCATCCATCAACCCCTTAAACTCTCCAGCACAGATTTATCCCCTTGTTGTAGAGAAAATAATTGCTTGTATATCTCATAAATTTTGGACACATTCTTCTCATTTCCATTAAATCACCATGAGAGTGTCTCGCATTTTCTTGGTAGTAGATAAGAATGTGACACCACTACTGATCCCTTTTCCATACTATTGAGGAGCCAAGTCATAAGACAATAATCACCGAAAAGCCAAGTCTTGTACTTAGAGTTCGTAGAAGCAATTGGATTCTGCAGAAGATGCTTCAATTTATTCTGAGCACCGGTAAAAATTCTGAATGCTTGTGCCCAAAATAAATAATTAGATCCATTTAATTTCACAATAGTTCCTAAAATAGTTTTGGAAGTAGATGCCTTCATAACAATAAGAGGAATAGAATGGATCAAACAACTCATGATATCCGACATTTTAGCCGGTCAAATATTGAGCAATCAGCAACTGCTACTCTGATCTAATAAAATTAGTCAAAAATTAGCCAAAAATAAGCCAAAATATCAGAAATCAACCAGAAAAGCATCAAATTAGACAAAAATTAGAAAATAACAGCCAATAGTTATCATCAGGTCAGATCAGATCTGAATTTTTTTAACCATATTAAAAAATTAAGGATAAGGTGTGATTAAGAAAGCAGTGATGGTGGCAGGCAACATTGTCAATAGAGAGCAGCAGCGGTTGTAGATCAGGGTGGTAGTAGTGGTGACAGAGGAAGATGAAGACGATGATGAAGAGGATTGGATATGATAATTGGAGAGGACGATGACAGAGTGATGCTATTCACGATGAACATTACAGATGGTATACTGTTCACTGATGAAGAGTATCATTGATGAGCAGTTTGTTGTAATTTTTAGGATGGCTAGGGTTAGGGTTTTTTTACAAAAATATGGCTCTGATATCATATTAAAGAAAAAAATCCAGTCAAAATTATTGACTAGAGTACAATTATAGGGTTACAATATGGATACAGATACGACACCCAATAAACCCATTATTTGACCAGGTACTTTATTAACCGATTTAACAAAACTATACATTTAATATATAGGGATTAACTTTAACACCTGACACTTGTTAACAAATAATGGATAACTATACATTATTTTCTTACATATTCCCAGTCTCTTTTGTTGGGCTTGTAGAGGTGGAGTTATTTGTGTCCTCGTTAGTGAACAGACTGAATATATTAACCCCAATAGCACTATAAAACTCAATTGTATGATGGATATCTCCATCCGTTGATAGGAGGAACATAACATTCAGATGAATCTCATTGACGAAGAATTGTATGGAATATTTAGATTGACATATCCAACTTCAATTCGATGAAGGATGTTGCATCATTGACTTTTTGGTTAGCACGACATTCAATTTAATATGATCATGCACATCATAAATCCATCACCAAGCATTTTGATTGATGAAAATAAATGCGTAAGTGATGAGATCTCTCGTAAATGAGAGAGTTAAGATAGAATATGAAGAAAAATAAAGGAAGAATAAATCAGAATGAGGACATCATTCTCTTATTACAGCTACTTGGTGGGAAAATTACAATTTCCCTCCAATATCCCATCTTTTCACATTAAATTCTTCTTAGCACAATTTTAGTATTCTTATGTTTGTTGCAATCATAACCAAAATGTAAAGGACCGATCTCTTGCGATTTCAAATGGCATATAAGACAAAAGGGCATTTTGGGAATAAAAAGAAAAATATGGTAAATGATTTGTATACTATTGAATACAGTAGGGAATACATTAAATCTAGTATACAATCTACCTTATTATGTATCTTTAGTATTTAATAGTGCATCTGAACTTATTTTTTACATGTTATTTATGTGCTCATCTCTTGTAATATGTCCAATGGAAATATCAAGAAAGGCCATTTTCTTCTTACCTAACACGGCATCAGAGCCTAGTTTTCAATCCTAGAGAATCTAGATCTCGGAGCCATTAAGGTGCCTTTTCCATATATACTGTCTCCGTGCTTCTTGTCAGTGGGTTCGACCTCGGCTTTGACCTTGGCTTCGACCTCACGGTCAAACTGCCAGATCTCTTCTCTAACTTTTGATCTTGTCGATGTTGTCACCCCCGGTTACTATTGTTGTAGACTAGACCACCTTCAGCGAACTCCGCTTTAGAATCCTGTCACCACCAACCTGCACTCTAAACCAGCCACTGCCAAGCTCTGTTCAAGACTTCCTTGCCAGCGAACTTTACTGGGCACTATGGCATCATAGTGCTCAAGATTCAAAAATTTGATTGAGCTTTATTAAGATCCAGTCCCCTCCTTCTATAAAGTCTATTGGGACTTGAATGTGCAAGTTTTGCAATCACATGAATTGCCAGATCTGTAATCACTGCAATCAAGTTATTTTCTAAAGTTTAAATTGCATACATGATTTTGCAGATTAGGTGAGTTTGGAATTATATGTTGATCAGTGATTTTGGAATTATATGTTGATCAAAGCTATTGCAGCAACATGTCTTGGCCCTTAATGCCTCCTGTGCCCAACTCGAGCCTTTCTCATTGCCCCAAAGCTCACTACTGTATTTGGCTCGTGTTCCTTGGGCCTAATCGCACATGATGCCCATAGCCTCCTTTGTCAAGCTCTTTCTTCATGTCCAACTTCTGAAACACCCATTGTCATTATATTCAGAATTTTTGCTCAACTCTTGTCTATGTTCTTAATACGAGATTTTCTTTTTCATGACCCCGACATTAAGCATTGTCCATGGACAACTTCTTCGCAACGAGCTCCTCCTAACGACCTCGGCATGGACCACAAACATCTTTTTTGTTGATGTACAAAGATTCCTATCCCTCGCCACTTGCACTCATGCCCACTAAGAGTTTCTCCGATGATGTACATGGATTCTTATCTCTTGTACTTGGTCTTGTCTACATTGAGTTCTTCTCCATTGATGCCCCTAGATTCCTATCCTCTGCTATTGATGTTGTAACTATTGGCTTTTTTTTTTCTCTATCGGTATCTCTAGACTCCTTCATACATTATCGATCTGGTTGCATTGCTCAGACACTTTCATGGAGGCTCAGATATCTTGTTTTGGTTCATCTTATCTAAACTCATGGTTTTATCCCACCATGATTTTGAGGGGCTATGTTGAATATAGAAGGTAATATAATTAGTAGGAAATAATCCACCATGTATCTTATGTATTTGGTAGTGCATATGTTCTCCTTTTTTCTTACCTATTATAAAGCTATATTCACTGCCCCAGTATAAATAAATGTGCTTATCTCTAGCAATATGTATCAAGGGAATATCAATAATGATCATTTTCTTATTTCCTAACGTATACCACATGAGTTTTTTTTTCGGGGTGGGGGGGGGGGGGGGGTGCAGATTAGTGAATATTAGTTTTAGGGGAAATGCGAATGCTATATTAAGTAGACATCCTTACATATCGATCTAATCCATCTTTGATAAAACAGAACTAAGAATAAACAAGACAGAACTCAGCGTAATATACTAAAATATATTTTTGCAATATTTGCAGATCCTCCTTATAGAGATTGAGAACTGTTGTAGATGATCTGTCCAGCTATAACCATACTTCTGTCGATCTATAGTAATTATAGTTGTTTCTTTTTCACCTGAAATAAACTTCTGTCTTGCAATTTTCTGCCTAAATAAACTTTCAGACTTGCAACAACTCATCCAATTTTAGCATTTGCAATTATTAAGAAGAGAACTAAACTACATCTAAGGTATGCACTAGTGGAAATCCCTTCATCCTAGACGGCAAAAACCATCTAGTATTCCAAGATAACCATCAAAGATGGATATCCTAGAGGGCTAGCCATCTAGGATGCACCATCGAGGATAAATATGTCTAGGATGTGGCATCCTAGATGGATGTGCCATCTAGGGGGCACATCTAGGGTAAGCATCCTAGATGGCTGAACATCCTAGATGGTGAAGACACAAGATCTCATCCTAGACAGATCAGTTTTCCAGAATGGTGAAAATATTCAAGACGACAAATCTGTCTAGGATTACATCCTAGACTGCAAGTTGTCTTGGATGTGTTTATGAATCCTAGATGGCTGATCTGTCTAGGATAACAAAGTAGGCGGCGACACCATCTAGGATGTTGTACTACATTGGTCGTCAAGGATGACATCCTAGACGGATTAGTCGTCAAGGAAGTTCCTGAAGAGCAAGACGTTCCTGTGCACATCAATAGTCAATATTGGAACCTTTATACATCACAACCCTCAATATTGGTACCTTTATACATCACAACCCACATCCAACACAACATTAAATCCAACATCCACACAGACAATCATTCATATTTCCAACACTATATCACATCCAACACATATTTCCAATATCCACATCCAAAGGAACATCGAATCCAATATCCATATCCCCATGCATTCATATTTTCAATACCCACATCCATCACACTATCGAATTATTTCAAGTATCATACCACACACATTATGGAATCACCATTAAACAAAATAGTCGGTAACAATAATTAAAACAAGAATCATTTTCTACACACTCACAACACTATCCACTAACTAACAATAATTAAAATAATTATCTCACATAGTTTCATCACTCAAATAACTATCTCACACATGTTAGCAAAACCCAATAAATCCATCATATACACATAGATAATAAGTCATAACATGAGAAATCCATCACAAAACATGATATAGGCAAAGTTTGAAGTCTTCTACAAATAGAAATAATGTCTCACACAAAAGATAGATAAGATAGAAATACATTATGTCACGTACCAAGCTCAACCTCCTCTTCCTCCTCTTCAACTGTTGCATCCCTCAGATTCATGCAAATGTTGCTCCCCACATCATCCCCTGCCTTAGCATAAAACAATTTTGTAGTAGAATCAAGCATATATTGGCAATAAGTTATACATGCATGAAAGGATCCAAAATATGCAAACAAATCCAAATTTCGCTCAAGAGATGATGCCATATTTGAGTCATGACTTCAATTATATTTAGAGTTATTTGCATATATATACCCCTTGAATCACACATGCTCGCAAAACAGTCCTCCAAATATCAATTCTATTAAGGAATATATGTTTCATCTAAATTTGCTTTCAGCATAGTACTAAATCTCACCTAATATTTTGGCTAAATCAAATTTATACATTGCATTGGATGCAAGACAATTGTAAATCTTGACTCGGACACAAATAAATCTTGCTCGAATCTAATTTCACAATTTAATGTGAGACAATTGTATACCTTGAGCTACTTTAGAAAAACAGAGGGGTTGAAGCAAACAGACATCAATATTATAACAAATGCTATATTATTCTTGGAATAAATAAAAAAGTAATCGTCAAAGTCAATGATGATAATGGATATTATATCAATATACTTTGTGCACCACTCTCCATAAATATGGATCCCAAGCTCAATTGAGGTACAAAATCTACAAATAAATCAGCAGGAATCGAACCCAACAAAGATTTAATGTGAGGTATGACGACCTCCAACTGTGACTGGGGAAAAATGAAGAATATCTTCGTCGTCACCTGGCCGTGGAGCGTCACAACAATCTTACAAACCAAATAGCACGTGACACAATTAATGAGTTTCAAGCCTAGAGACATGACAAAACAGTTGCAGAAACAAAGGTGGTGCTTATGTCAGTGTCATGAGTCCCATCAAAGTCAAAGATGCCGCCATAGATGTTGTAGAGGGTGATGTGTAACAGCATCATCAATCTCCAATCCCAAGTGATGGATATCTACTCTATGTCGATTTCCTGTAATAGTTGTGATGATCTTGTCATTGTCCTCCATAGATGGAATGTATATATCACCTTCCAATTCACCTAGCATCACTTATAGTATTGTTGGATTGTCTGTACATTAAAGCTCTCCTAAAATCACAACTAACAACAAAAATACAACATCAATCCAAAGATGATGTAAATAATACATGAGAAATTTCAAATTCAATTTAATAAATATACATTACTATGAACTCGAGGTTATCCTTATTCTTGTCATCCTTATCATATGTACTCTTAAATGTACTATGAGCAACCTTCACCAATTCATTGACCGACGTTGATGATTTGACTTACGAAATTACAAAACTGTTAGAAGTAGTGGTTGTAATATGAATTTACAAAATATTAAACTTTAAATATTCTAAACCGTAGAGTGGCAATATTGACCCTTGATAGTAGCATATGGACATGAACCCGTGTGGTGGTCGTACTTGCGGCATAATTGATTTTCATGTCCATTTAGAGATGCTTTCTGGAAAAAAAATATTTTAGTAATACATATAATAAAAGTATAATTTTAAAAATTAACAAAACTAAAATATTACTTCTGCTTTCTTAGTGTCCCAGTAGATGAGAAGAGCTATAAAATGATAGTGATCCACCTAGGATCAAGATCAAAAAACATTTACCAATCCTCTGCACATTTCTTTTAGACCTTGTACTTCAGTTCATGTCTCCACTATTTGAATGGGTCCAAAAATATAGCTCCATCCATTAGGATCAACCTCAAGACAAAAGCATTTCTGCAAAGTTGTTTAAATATAACTAGAATACATAATGGAAAAATAAATGAAAGTGTAAATTAATAAAAAAAATATACCATGAGCTTCTTACATATTTTCGTAAACGCTATCTAGGGGAGTTCAGGGTAGGTTAAGATTTTTTTTATAAATATTTACTCTCTGTACTAAAACTCTAATATAATTATTGACTTTAGTAGCCCATGGCCCGTTTAGCACCTGTGCATTGGTCTAATCAAGAACAACTCATTGTCATATTGGTATTTTCTTCGTTTGAAGCTTGTTCGCACCACGTCCCTTCTTCTAGGGTGGTACCTCACTACCTACGACAACGAGAAAAATATTAATATCTTTAAAATTCAAATTTTAAAAGATAGAATTATTAAATTTACCCTTCTAAATCTCTCTATCTTTCATTGCAATTGCATTTTCTTTTCTAATGTTTACCAAATCAACCCACTCCAATAATTTTCTTGTTGTAGATGGATTGAGCTGCTCAGGTCTAGACTTATATTGAAATACCTCTGGCAGTAATGGGAGACGATGAATAGCAAGTGGAAGTGGCAGAAAAATGGTTAGCAATTCATCACGAGAAGATGGTATCCATGCTGCAAAATTAAAGATGATAATTAATACAAAAACATTATTAAAATATGTAGTATTAACTAATAAGTACCAGTATGAGGAGATGGTATTGATGGTTCTCTAGAGGATCCGGATCCATGTACAGAATGACCCTAGCCTAGAGTCACTGAGTGTGATCGATCACCTGAAAAATTAAAGAAGATACTAAAGCAAGCAAATATCAAGAATAACAAAAAATTTAAAAATTAAAAAATGAATTACAAATATGAAGAGATGGTGGTGGCAATGTTTCCTCAAAGTAATCATTGCTTGGGGTTGTGGATCATGATAGATCATGCCCCTCAGAAGAAAGCCTATTACCTTCCATCTGCAATTTCAATTAAGTTGTTAAGATGCATAAGAAGAAAGGTGTAAAGGCTTATAGCAGACATTTATTTACAATTTAATTTTTCACTTCTTAATTTTTAACTTAAAAAATTTTAAAATTTCATACCTACTACATCTTGTTCTTTATGTCTTGTATGGTGTCGTGTCTGTATCATCTTGGCTAAATTTGCTATGTGCAGTTGTTTTTTTCTTCTGCCCCTAGACTTTGAGCCAAAATCATTGCCTTCAATTAAAATTAGAATGTTAGTCTAAGTCTCAGGATTAAACATTTCAAGCATGACATTATGTAGACAGGGGTAGTTTTGCCAAAAATTAACCTATTCTCGTCATTTTCTAGCGTTCTAAATTTATAAATATTAATGAGGTGTTCTTCGTATTGTCCTACTTCTTAGTAAGGACATTGAGTGTGAATTTGAATTTCTTTTGATATTGAAGTACGTACCGTCGATAAGCTCTTTTTTGACCTAAACTAAACATCCATCGATCATATTAATAGTTTGACTTAACTAAAAAATGGTTGGGCAATGAAATTTTAAAAACACTTACTTCATTTTTGTTTAAACACACTTACTTTATTTCTGACATAATTTGAGAAATCCTTCCTATGCTTTTTTTCAAATCACATCCCTGTGCTCCACGAACAAGCACCACCAGAGCAACCTCAGCTATGGTGGTCGAAGCATGCGACCCGCATGATCCCCGTAAAGGATAATTCTCCATTCACAGCATGGTCCAGTTCCTAATGCTCCCGAAGCTCCTTCAAGAAAACCATCACGGTTTGTCATTTTCAAGGAGTACAATACCGGCTGGTGGATTCTTTATCCAAGAGAGTTTCCACCACAAAGGGTATCATGTAGTTTCTGGTCGTGTCCTCGACCCTCACATGGAAAACGTCATTCGACATAATTCATGGCGTATGGGCAGTTTCTTTCGCCGAAGCTGACATGCCAACCATTAGCCTTCAAGGCCTTACTGAAGGTTAAAAGAAACCTCGGCTGATGAGATGGCAAATAGAGTTTTGACTCATCCTTGCCATACCAACAAGTTGTCCACTATGAAAGCAAGCAAAATCCAACTAAAAGAGATTTTGTATTAGCGGCCTCACCTACTACAAAATTATCTTTGAAGCAGAGCCAAAGCAAGATCATAAGTGGTTCGACCCCCTTCAAGCATCAAATGTCTACAAAGGATATTTTTCATGATAATGTAAAATATAGAACTGATAGAATGTTATTCGATATGAATTAACTCTGATCTCGCAATGATCAAGGATTCACTGTGGCCAGAGACCTAGATGTCATATAAGACCTAGGCACCACAAATAAGTCATTGGCTCTTTATCAAGGCAATCCCAAGGCACAACAAATGGTCTAATCCTCCAATACTACTCGACCATCATGTCTTGAATATCAAGACCTTGGTACCTCTTCAAGATAAACCTAAGGCACAATGATACCAGACCTTAGTACCTCTTCAGGATAAACCCAAGGCACAACGACTCCTCAGTCGAATAAATAAGTCATTAGCTCTTTATCAAGGTAAGCCTAAGACACAACCCTATGGGGATTATGAAGACGTAGGCACCTCCATAAGACCTAGGCACCCAACCTCAGAGTTGTCATTCTGCCAAAAAGGTATTCATAAGCCTAAGGTATGAATATTAAGTGTATGGCTATTGTTTAATCAATCTAAAAACTTAAGCCATTGTCTATCAAGTTCTGGTCAATTAAACGTTCAACCAAAATAAGGCATCAAGTGAGCTAGTTGTCATAAGTCCCCTGTACAGGTCGACATGTTACAACTAACTCATTTTAGCCGACATCTCAAACAAAAACAAAACTACAAAGCTAAAAGAATGCAAACAATGAAGGCAAGCTCAAGAATGAAGACAAAAGTTAATTTTCATTCAATAAGAGTAAACTTCATTACAAACTTCTTTACAAAAAAAGAAAGAAAGAGAAGAGAAACAAGCAGGTTGTCAAAGCTCTCGACCAGACTCAAAAGTCGGACTTGACGGACTCCTGGTGGTGGAAATTATAGAAGATTACCCGGGGGCCCAGCAACAGGCTTGACCTCATCGTCATTCGCTGATAAATCCAACCCGCCTCTAATTTTCTCGACATCTTTCAACAAATCGAGACAACAGGAGATACAAAAAGGATAGAAGCAATCTGTGAAAGCATTCTAGAGGGGGTGAATAGGGTTTATGCTAATTTAATCTGATTAAATATCGATTAAAACTTATTAACAAATTATTCTTGCAAGATAGATATACAATGTGATATGAGCAAGAATGAATAATGTAAACAAAGGATAATATCCTATCAATGGGATACACAATGAGATATGTGCAAGGACATAAAAACAAGAGAAAATAAACAAGAGTGATAGTGTATACAAATAGTGGACACAAAAAGCAATCCAAACACAATAATATGATCACGGAGTTCGGACCTTCCGTCCTACATCTCCGCTCCCTACTCTCGGAAAGAATCCACTATCACGATACACCCGGTTTGGAAGACGAAACTTTTCTACACACTCGGTTTTCTAGTTCACCGAAAACTCTACAAGTCACTCACAATGTACATACACAAACTACAACCTCAAGTGTTAGTCCTCACGTATTGCCTCCCTCAAGTGCCTAGCTTTACTACCTCTCACTAGGATTTACTATCGACGCCACTCCTCTTGGTATCGACTACGTCCTCACCACACACTCATCTCAGTGTAAATGTGTATTACAAGATGATACTCTCACAATAAGGCTCAAATACAAGATTTGTTCTCTAATTATGAATGAGAATACAATGAAGCTCACTCTCATAATATCACTCACCACAACCCACAATATAATGTATGTAATCCTAAAAGCTCAATAGGGACGTGTGTGTGATAAATGAGTATAAATAAAATCTAACTCAAAAAGAACTAGCAACAAAATTGATATGAAATTCAAGAATAAAAATTTTAGGTAATGAGTTAGGGAAACTTTTCTATAAATACAAAGACTGGATGCTGAGATATTGAGGATGAATTCCTCAGCCAAAGATGTAAGCTCATCTTTGTGAAAACAAACTCCAAACTTAAAATAAACTAAATCAAAAATTTAAACTCTTTTAAAACTTGTTTAAAACTCCCTTGAGTGGTTGGAAATAGTTAATGCAAAAAAGTATTTATAGGCTTGAAGAAACTAGCCTAAGAATCCAACAAAAACACTTAAAATATTAAAATAATCAAAGTTGGAAACTAGCCATTACTGTGCAACGGCTAACTTGGCCGTCGACCGCAGTGCCAAGGTCGGACGATCGCGAGAGGCTGAAAAACAAAGAAAGTCTCTGGACAATTCGCGGTCGACCGCCATGACCACTCCGGTCGAGTTTTAAAACAAAAATGCTGATTTTTAAACTACCTTTAAAAATAGTAAATAAATTCAAAAAAATATAAAACTTTAGAGAATGCTTATAAACATAAAAATGAACATGTTACAAAAACTAGTTTTTAAATAGCACTTTACATTTTTGAAATCTCATTATTTTGCAAAATCGGTTAAAATACGAAATGTCGAAAACACATGATTTTGATAAAATAACTTAAACAAAGCTTTGAAATACTTTAGAATGGATTTATAGACTTATACAAGATATAAAAAAAGCATGAATAAGTCTTCAATCCATAAACATAATATTTTGTAAATTCAATAGAATATGAAACTCATAAATGTGAAAATGAAGATATATATTGTTTCATATCTATATAGCTAAACCAAATATATATGTATATATATAACTATATGCAAAACCAAAACGTGTATGTGTGTGTAAATTTGAGCTTATAGAATTAGTGCACATATATAAACCTATTCTAAGTATACCAAGATTGAATCTTCTGAAGCTTGAATTTGATTGATTGACTTGATTTGCATAAGTTTCAATATCAATGTAGCTCATTTTTCTGTGTATACTAAACAACATAAAACAAAATACTAACTACTAGAAACAGAACTTTTAGCGACGGACAAATTTGTAGCTAAAAGTTGAAAATCCGTCGCGAAAACTTTTAGCGACAAAAAAAATAAAATTTCGTTGTTAAAATATCATCCGTACATTGAGGGTAGCTAAAATCACTTTTAACGACGGAAAATTCAGCGATGAAAAATTAGCAACAGAAAATCCGTCGTTCTATCTTTTCAAAAAAAAAATTTATTAGGGACGGAAAATCCGTCGCTAAAAGTAACATTAGCGACGGATTTTTCGTCGCTAAAAGGGTCTATAGCGACGGCTAATCCGTGGCTAAATAATTCTAATATTTTTTTAAAAATTATTTTGAAAATTAAAAAACATGTACAATAATATAATAAATTTAAAACCCTGTTTAATCAGCAGTATAATATTCATTCTCATGCATATATAACACATAAGTTTTAATAAAAATATCCTAACATAATTAAAATTATTTATACAACACACACCATGATAAATATTATTTATACAGCACACACTCATTGTTTTCAAAGGTAAAAAAACAAATCAGTCCTGATCATCATCATCATCATCCTCATCACCAGCTCCACATTGTCTAGAAGTCCAGACTTGCAAATATAAATCAAATGTTAACAACATGGCATTACATGCAAGTATAACAATAAGAGAGTATCATGACATATTCTTATGTATTATATGTTTCGAAGAGAGTATCATGACATATTCTTATGTATTATACGCACGCACATATTCTTATGTGCACGCACATATTCTTATGTACACGCATGCACACGTATACGCACGCACGCACTCGTACACGCACCAAATCCGCACTCCCCCCCCCTCAACCACGACCAAATCCCCCACCCACACACCCACCATCCACCAAATCCGCACTCATCAATGATGCATTGTTATGAAATTAAATATGCAAATGAACTGCTACTTACAGCCAGATCCTGGTTCTTCGTTTTCTTCTCTTCATCGGCGTAATTCGGGCTCCAGGAAGTCAGAATACAATCTGCAAAATATCCTAGATCTCCCCTTTCCTATTTTATTCAAATATATCATTAATCCATAACACATAAATTATACTCAAATCGACAACTTAAAAGCTAATATATTATATACCTCAAGCTCCAAATGATAATAATGCTAGCTGAAGGACCTGGAGACCCCGTGATTCTCATAACTATGAGGCGTGTTGCGGTTAATCATTGCTATTTCGACTTAAGCCTGCAAAACAATGTCAAATCAAAACAATAAAGAAATTCAAACAATAAATAAAAAAATTTTACTTTAATAATACCTGAATTTCAGGTATGTCCCAGTAATCGCAAAGTGTAAAAAAATCTACTCCATCTACACGCTCGTCAAGCTGTCAGAATCGCTCCTAATCTTCTGTTATTTGAATAAAATATTTTTTCTTCACCCTCACCTTCACCCTCACCCTAACCCTAACCCCCACACTCACCCTCACCTAACCCTAACCCTAACCCTAACCCTCAATCTTAACCTCACCATCACCCCTAACCCCACCCCCACCTAACACTAACCCTCACCCTCACCCTCACCTCCTCACCCTCACCCCCACCCCTAACCCTAACCATCGCATAACCCTAACCCTCGCCTAACCCTTAATGCAGACCCTAACCCTAACCTCACCCTCACCCTAACCCTCGCCTAACCCTAACCCTAAACCCTAACCCTAACCCAAACACGATGATCTCGTATCCGTCAACCATCTCGTACGCGTATGTGATCGATAAATAAAGAGATTATATATAGTATTTATTGGACGGGGAATTCTACGGCTCGAAAATATGTGTGTGTACAGTTTCTATGTAATTAGCGATGTAATAGTTATGCTAACCTTCAACATAACCCTCACTATAACCCTCAATGTAACCCTCACCTAACCCTAACCCTAACCCTCGCCCTCGCCATAACCCCTCGCCCTCTCCCTCACCCTAACCCTAACCCTCATCCTAACCCTCACCCTCGCCTAACCCTAACCCTAACCATGTCGCCATACCTCTAACCCTAACACTCACCCTCGCCTAACCCTGACCCTAACCATATCGCCATACCCCTAATCCTTGCCCTCGCCATAACCCCTACCCTCGCCATAACCCCTCGCCCTTGCCCTAACCCTAACCCTCACCCTCACCCAACCCTCGTCTAACCCTCACCCTCACCCTCACCCAACCCTAACACTAACCCTCACCCTCACCCAACTCTAACCCTAACCCTCACCTAACCCTAACCCTAACCATAACCTACAAGTTTTTAGATATCGAGCTAGATTACTACTAAATAGGAAACCCTAAAATAAAACTAAAAACTGAGCAAAAAATGAGAACTTACTCCAGGGTCGGATCCAAAATAAGTCGGTCCCATAATTTTAGGATGTGATTTTTTACTTATATACCCTCCAAATTAACCCAAATATCATAAGGCACCAACAAAATATATAAACCTAGCCATCTACTGTCTTTGGCAGACTGCAGATTCCATCCTAGCTATGTCTCATGTCACCCCACCCCTACATGCATCCCACACTTTGCAACAAAATAAAAAGTATACACTACAATAGTTAGTCAATAAAAGTACTTCGGACGCTCAACAACCAATTATGAGCCATGAACCCCCCCCCCCCCCCCCGCCATCAACCTCTTTAATTATCCAGCCAAATCACACAAGCATATAGTAAACAGTATGGCCTCACATGAACAAACATCCATACTCCTAGTTGTCTCCAAAATATTACTTGAAGCTATCAAACTCCAATTAATAAAATATAATTAATAAATTCAAAAAAATCTCTCTTTCTCTCTCCCCCTATATCTCCTCTCTGCCTCTCTCTCGTCCGCCGACGCCGACAACCGTTAGTCAGCTGGGCGCCGGCGTCCATTAGTCGGCTGGCCGCCGGCGTCGACCAACGAGAGAGAGGCAAAGAAGAGAGATGTAGGAGGAGAGAGAAAGAGAGATTGAGGGGAAGAGAGAAAGAGAGATTAAGGGGGAGTATCTTGAGAGAGAGAAAGAGAGAGGGAGGCGGTGGCTCATCGGTAGGGCGGCGGCGCGGGTCCGATGCCGGCAAAGAGAACGAGAAGGGGGAGAGGGGGGGAATGAAGAGAGAGAGGGGGGAATGGGAAATGAGAGAGGGATTTAGGGATAAATCCCTCTCTCGGGCGCGGGCTGTCCAAATTTTTTGGGCATGCCCGCGCCTAAATTTTTTTCCAACTTTTGGGTTTTAGCGACGGAAATTCCATCGCTAAAAAGGGTTTTAGCGACGGAATTTCCGTTGCTAAAAAGGGTTTTAGCGATGAAAATTTCCTGATAGAAAATTTCTGTCAGGAAATTAATGGCGATGGAAATTTTCCGTCGCCAATAGTGAAATTTCCGTCAGCAAAAATTTTTTGCCGACGGAAAATTCCGTCGCTATAACATGACTTAGAGCTATGGAATTTTCCGTCGCTAAAGTACCGTCGGTAATAGTTCATTTTCTAGCAGTGTAAAACCAATATTAGTCGTAAATTGTTTGTTAAATCATTATCAAAACAAGAATGCCAACAATCTGGGGTCGGATAAGAGTTGTGAGGCACCAAAGAGGCGAAGTAATCAACCCCGATTTAAATGCTAAAGCTACTTCAGCCTTTCCTATAGGGCCATGACGCCAGTCGTCGACCATTTTTTTATGTTGTTCCGAATCCAGATGAGCGAGTCGATCCTCTAATTTCTCAACAAGGGTCATAGACGCTTGAAGCTTTGATTATAGCTCTTCAAAGTCCCACCTCATCTTTTCGAGAGACAGACGACTTGTTTGATCTTTTGCCTTAGCTGTCATCTTGCGACGCTTCTCGGACTCACCTCCATCTGTAGATGAAACATCTCCCTTTGTAGGTCCTTGATGGTCCCCATCTGTTTGGAGAACTAGATTCGAAAGCTCTTAAGGAGCTCTTCCTTCTCACCCAGACTCCGGCACCAAGCGCCTTCTTTGTGAGTCAATTTGGCCTCCAAGACAGCGACTCTCTTCTTTGCCTTTTCCTTAGCTAACTTCTCCTTCGCCAGCCTTCCTTGGCATTCCAGGGAACACTCAAGTTGATTGAACAGGGCGTGTCCTAGCGAAGTCCCCCGAGCTAAACAAGCTTGAAGAGTTTGGTGTATACCAACACTTGACATATCCTCCAAAATCCTCTGGTCTACATCATTCTCAATCTAGTTTGACAGAATTTCAGCTCTCCCCTCGACACCGTTGTCCATCCCAATCGTCTCCTTGCTAGGACGACGGGACGCCTCAGGATTAGTGTTGGGCCGACAGCATCCTCATCAACTACTAGGGCCGTAGTCTCCCTGCCAGGAGAAGACTCATCTATCAGCCCAATATTGTCCAAGCAGTTAAGCTGAGTTATCAGCGGACCCGTCTCAACTGGTCTAACTAGGCGCCGCCTCTCAACCATTGTCCTTCCCCTCAATTCAGAGGCGATGTTAGCTACTTGAGACATCAAGACAGCCACCTCCTCGGCACTAAAAGCCCTCCTTGGCTTCTTATGGGGTCTAGCAGTAGAGCTCGCCCCCTCGGTCCTAGTATTCCTCTTGTGATTTTTTGCTAACAAAGGAATGGGGCTCGTCCTTGTCTGGAAGCCAGTGGAGGATAAGACCATGGGCATGCTCGCCGGTTGGAGAGACGCATCGTCAAATAGAGCATCGTTCTCTCATGGCCCGGCATAAGAACAGATCTTTTCCAGATCCCTCATCTCAGAATCGCTAAGGGTAACTAGCCTTAAAATGTCTTCATCCGCCATCGGCCAGTCCGAGCAGGCAAAGACGTTGTCGCCGCCATAGACCCATACGAATTGCATCCGCTAGTCCTAATCTAACTCTAAAGAATCAGAAACAAGCTGGAATTCCCCGTGATAATGGAAAGAGTAATACGGGTCCTTAACCGACCCCACGCTGGTCAAATGCCCAAGCAATCTTAAGCTTGGTTGGATTCCAACACGGTGACAAATGATGATATAAGCCACCAGAACTCCCACTGTATTCAGATAAAGTTAGGAATGGGAGACTTCTAGGGCGGGGTGCACCTCCTTAATAAAAAGGTGCAAGGGCAGCCATAAGCCATGCTCTAAGTGAGCCAAGTACAGCGGCACTCGACCCTCACCACAGCCAGAGTTTGAAACTTGGGAAGCCATGAAAGATTTTTTCTTAAGAAGCTTGGAAGAATATCGAGAATTTTTTCAGAGCAAAGGTTCGTAAAAGGACTATCTTACCATCAAAAAGCTATTTATAAGCTTTCAAGGAAGAGTATAGAGGGATTTCAAAAGGCGCGACGATTTTCAGAGCAACCAGACCAGATATCCACGTCGGAATCTGAAGCGGTTCACTCGAAACACGAAGCGCCACTATAGACTATCTAAAATATTATTAGAGATAGCTGATCTCCGTAAATTCAACAGATGATGAAAGATACAATCTGACGTCCTTCACATCAACAAGTGGAAGTTACAATCTGACGGCCTCCGCAAATAGTCAATGAAAGTTACAATGTAAAGACTTTCACAGCAACGTGTTAGAATTGCAAATTGATGACTCTCACATTCCATAAAGGTCAAGTGTAAAGATTACAAAATGATAATCTGCACAGAAGTCAAAGGAAAGAGATTACAATTGACGATCTCTCCGAATCCAAACGCGAAGGTCGCCAGACACAGAGATCGCCAGACGCGAAGGTCGCCAGACGCGGAGTTCGTCCTAAGCTCAGACACAGACGTCGTCAGATGCAGAGGTAGCCAGACGCAGAGGTCACCAGACGCGGAGTTCGTCCCAAGCTCATACGCGGAGGTCGCCAGATGCGAAGGTCGTCAGACGCAGAGTTTACCCACGTTTTTCTCTCTAGAATGCGACCCTTGTGTTTTTGACACTGGAACACTTTTCAAAACTATCCCATCAAGGTATGGGCACAATTAAGGGCCTGTTATGGGGTACCTTACTCCATGATAACCCTATAATAGGGTTAGATCTCCAGCAAGCCAGAGGCTGAGAAAAAAGAGAAGAAAGGGAAGGAGAGAGGCTTCTTGGAGAGGATTCTTGGAGCTTTCTTGGAGTTTTTATTGGAGCTTTTTGTCTTACTCTTTAAACCCATTTGGGTTAGTTTTCTTGAGTTTCATCTTCTCTCCAAAATCAACCCTTCTTGGGATTTAAACTCGGCTAGAGTTTCTTAACTCTCTCACAGAGAGTTTCTAACTTGTTCAAACAAATTTCTTTCAAACTCGCCTAGACTTATAAACTTGCCTCCCAAGTTCTCTTAAGGCGTCAAGTCAAGGAGAGAAGACCAACACCCCACGAAGTTGAAGTGCTCGGATCGTCAATGGCATACAAGATTCAAACTCTCATCATCACAAAAAAGAACCCAGTTTTAAACAAAGGGAGGGTTTCATCCTTCCCTCTTTTGTAAATCGGGACACTAATAAAGAAAACTATAGTTTCTTTTTCTAAGTCAGTTATAGAGGAATTATATTGAGAGGATTGTAATCATTCTTTTTCTAAGTCAGTTAGAGAGAATAACACAGATTCAATTCTCGAGTTTCTCATAATTTCCCACGCGTACAAAAGATGGCGACTCTGCTGGGGACTGGCTCTTTCACTGATGAAGAAGTGGTGGTGTAATCCGATACCTAACTAGTTAGGACTACTGTTGAAACTCTAATCGTGGAATTTGACTAAGCCAAGTATGAGGAGTTTCTCTCCTCCGGGTCCCTTAGCCCAAGGCTATGCGCAAGGCCCGTAAAGTCTCTAAAGAGACTAAAGCTCTACCTATGGCCGACCCACCAAAGGAGAGTCTCTCTCCCTTAGGTTGGACTGTTCAGACAGTCCTTCCTCTGAAGGAGAAGATTTAGCTCTAATGGAACTCGTCAATCGAGTTGACGATCCTACATCCATGCCCAAACAACGGAAATTGGGTCGCAAAAGGCTCATTGAAGTGGTGCAATTGATCTCTATGGAGGAAGATGCTACTGTAAAAGCCTTAAGATAGGCCAAGAAGAATGCTGCTCGTCGAAGAAGGAGATCCCATCGATGAGCACAACTTCGAGCAAGCCGACTCTCTGATCAACGCGAACCTCGTACTTGTGAGCCCAAACGTAGTCCTGAGCTTCGCGTTTCTGCTTCTGAGCGCAAACCTAACGTTTTTGTGCCCAAGCACAAGCTTCGCCGAAGCTAAACCGAACGCAGTCCTCAGTGACACGTTTCATAGTCGAGACGCAGACCTCAAGACTACATTTCCCAGTTCGAGTGCAAATCTCACGACCACAAAGAGCGCGGCCCTCGCATTGCCTTGCCTGAGCACAGAGGCCAGCTCCGCGTTGAGCGTGAACATCAGCTCCGAGTTTCCTCTCCTCAACGCGACCCCTGCGTTTCAATGTTAAAACGTGACCCTCGCGTTTCTAATGTTAAATGCAATGTGAGCCGTCGTGTTCAAGGAGATCGACACGGATTCAAGACCCATGTTCATCAAGAACCTGCCTCGTCTAGCCACAGACAGTGGGTGTCAATCCAAGTCTCCCCTTTAATGAGTAACTCTTCTCAGAGCTATGTAACAGATTTGAGAGAGTTGTCATCGAGAGAAAGACTTATTCAACCAGTCACACATTCATGTTAATGTGAACGATTGATTTTTGTGGTCCTCTCAGGATATCAGTGTTGTTCACATGCATCCAAGCTATCGGTGTTCGACCGATTAACAAATGTCTCCTTGTCAAGGCCGTACAAGCGACGACACTCATAGGAAGAAGGCTTCGAAGGATGGGTTCCTTGGAGCCAGTTCTAATGTGATCGAAGTGAGGAGGTCACCAATCCCCAGCTCTGACGAGTCAGAGGAGGATCAACCTCATGGCTTGAAAGAGGCTTTGAATGGATCTGTTGGAATTTTTTGACGTATTCGGATGCGGAAAGGAGTCATACTCCCCGTTAACTACCAAAGACTAGATAGAGGGATGAAGTCTGACGACGAACATTCAACTATCGCAGAGTCTCAATCCTCTAGCTCCTCTGCAGAACATGAGAGTTCCGCTTATATGTCAGGAGGTCCCGAAGATCTCACAAAGAGACTTGATGAGCAGCAAGCCATGCTCAGATCACAACAAGAAACCATCAATGAACTTCAAAACGTGATGGCCCAGTTGGTCGTAGAAAAAACTAAATCCCAAAGAGCAAACTCCCCACCCAGACATAAGACTTTCTAAAAGGAAAGGTCATCTTCATCAAAGGGGAAGAAAAAAGTGATTGATAATACTGCTTCTGACCAAGAAATCCACAAGACAGGTTCTTCCTCTGAAGAGAAGGAGGAAGCCGAAAATGAGCAAAATCCTTAATCTACTAAGATGGAGGAATTGAAAGCCTGCCTTAATGCCATTGTAAATAGAAACGAACTCCAAGAGGAGGGGATTGTGTCGAATGGGATGCTGCCCCGTATCCTTCAAAATTCAAGGTCCCGACCCTACAGGCTTTTGATGGCATGGGATCCCCCAATCGTCATATCTATTACTTCAAGTCACAAACCGGCAATGTGATAGCAAAAGACGCGGTGTTGACTCGTTTGTTTATTGGCACCCTCAAGGGGATTTCCTTTGAATGGTTCATGAAACTGCCTGCGGGATCTATCCAGAAGTGGACAGACCTGGAGAGATTATTTCTGGCCAGATTCTTCGAATACGACTCGGAAGTTTCGGTCCCTTCTCTTCTTGTCACCAAGCAAAGGAAAGGAGAACCCATAAAAGTCTTTGTTGAAAGATTTCGAAGCATGGCTCTCCGATGCCCAACAGGTATGACGCAATCAACTCTGATGGAAACCTGTCGACACAACTTACAGACCGGTCTCTTAGCTTAGATGGGGGTCACAGAATGCCGTTCATGGAAGCAACTAGTCTCTCAAGGCGAACAAGCTGAGGAAATCGTCGCCAGTGTTAAAGCTGAAGAGGAAGATAAGCAAAGACAATCTGCGCAACGTGGCCAAAATAATGCTCCCCGATCTAAGGGAAAAGATATTCTGGCCGCTGAAACTAACACTCGAGCGCCACCTGCTAAGCAGTGCAAGGCATCGAGCCAGCCGAGAACATCCAAGCAGTACTCCTTCAAAGAGGATCATGTGATCACTCTTTTCAAGCTACTTCAGAAGAATAACAAGTTGAAGCTCCCTGAAGTTAAGAAACCTAAAGAAGCTCCCTGCATATACCATAGAATGCTGGGTCATCCAACGAAGAGATGTTATATCTTCAAGGATATCCTGCAAGCTTTGATTGATGTTGAGGTGGTTCAATTAAGGCCAGAACAGAAGACTGTGTCTGCTAACATGATATCGGTCCAATTCGAAGATTTCCCACCTGTTACAGCTCTGGATGGTGTTGTTCCTATCCATGAAGGGGAGTTATACGTGAGAAACATTGGCCCACATGGTCAAAAGGATAAAAAATTAGTACTCCTTACCACTCCGAAAGGAAAGATAATGTGGGTCCATCCTGATCTTCTTGATGACCAACAGTGGACCGGAGTATCAGGAAAGAAGAAGAGACACAAGGCTAAAGCTTCCAATATGATTAACCCCTCTCTGAATGAGGATGATGCACATCTAGCCCCACTCACTGACTCAGAGGAAGAGAAGAGTACCCTGATGGCCGAGCAAGGAGCAAACCCGAGAGTAGGCACCAGGTCAGGGAAGACATACTTGAAGAGGTATGATCAAACTGCCGAAGAAGTAGAAAAGCCACCCGAGGAGGCTAAGGTTCCATTCTCAAGAAGCCAACCGTTAAAGGGAAACCAAAAGAAGTTCGTTATAACAAGAGCCTCCTCCAACCAGAGGTAGGAGGGTCAAGCGCTCCCTTCCGCTTTAATGTCATGGCGCAACTGGCTAATATCCCTGCCAGAATCACTTTTTATGAGCTTTTGAAACTGTCCAAGTCCACGAGAAGAGCTCTGATTGAAGCTTTAACGGATACAAAGAGCTTTATTACTCCAGTGCCTGTCATCCCAGAAGCTACTGAAGGATCTTTTTGCGCACAATGCTTAAAAGCTACAAGGAGTCTGCCTTGCATATCGTTCACCCATGAAGACATGCAAATCAAACACAAGCATGACCGACCCTTATACTACACAGGGTATATCAGGTCTTCGGAGATCAACCGTGTCCAAGTCGACCCGGTATCTGCCCTCAATATTATGCCATACAGAGTTATGCAGTTCTTAGGGATTCCTCTGCACCGCCTGAACTCAACACAGACCACTATCTTCGGCTTCAACTCTAATAGCACACGACCCATGGGCAAGATCAAACTCAAATGTCAAATCGGGGATCTCAGATCAGAAGTGACCTGCTACATCATAGATACGGACACGTCCTACAATCTATTGTTAGGACGACCTTGGATTCATGCAAATCGTATTATCCCGTCTACCCTCCATCAAGTAATGAAGTATGTTGCTGATAAGGGAGAAGTCAGAACCCTGATAGCCCAGGGACAACTATTCAAGGGTGTGGGAAACTACCACACTGATTTAGTTTTCTACCTGGACTCCCAAGAACCGGAGCAGCCAAAAGAAGATTCTGATAGCGGTAATGAAGCAGATGATGAGCCTGAGCCTGAACCCGAGGAAGAATGTCTATGGGAATTAGATTTGAATGTAATGAGCTAGAATGAGCTTAACAACAATGATGTATCCAGTGAGGACGAGTAGTACATTAATGAAGATTTTAACTTGGCTTACTTGTCTGATGTATCCTCTCATGCAGGTGCAAGAACAAATCCGTGGCATGCATTGTATGCCGAAGCATCGCTTATCCTATGGCTCAAATCATCTTTCACTATATTCGAAGAGATGGAAGACGCCAAGAGAGCCTTCTTCATAGTCCCAACCAAGAAGAGTGGCCAAAGGCCAATCTATTTTAGGAAAGTTAACCCTGGGCCACCTAATCAGGGAAGTTCAGAGGAAGACCTCAGAATCCCACAATTCCATCATTATGGATCCAAACCCCTCAGTATGATGAAGAAAATGGGTTATGACTTTAATAACCCGAAATGTTTAAACTTCGGGAAAGGAAGACGAGCACCAATTCGGTCTTTCGCTCAAGAAGGAAAACCCCCTGATTATTATCATAAAACTGGGAGAGGATTAGGCTACATTTCAACGCCTCTTCAGAAAATGAATGTCTATGTCAAGACCACTCATCTGGAACATCGTCATGGGACTCAGACGTTAGCATTGGTGCAGTCTTCAAGGGCTTGTCTGTGAATATGATCTCATCTAGTCATCCAGACGAAGACAAAGAGGATGACGAGGAGTTGATTAAATCGACTGGCGATCCTTGCATCAAACGCCTTAACATTTTATGGGATACGTGTTTCGAGCAACGCGAGCCACCCACGGAAAATAAGGTGATCCAGATAAACATGAAAGATGAAACCGATCCTAAGCCTATTTTTATAAGTGAAAGCTTATTACCATCCGAGAAAGAGGACCTTATATCTCTCATCCGAGAATATATAGATATCTTCGCCTGGAACTATGAAGAGATGCTTGGTCTTAACCCAAAAGTAGCCGTGCATCGTCTCAACATTGATCCGGATGTGAAACCCGTTAAACAACAACAACGTCGATTCCGTCCAGAGATTATGGAAGCAATTGAACCAGAAGTTTAAAAAATTATCGATTCAGGCTTCATCAGAGAGGAACAACACCCTGATTGGGTCGCTAACATTATCCCCGTAACCAAGAAAAATAGGAAAGTCAGGATTCGCATCGACTTTCGTGACTTAAATGCCGCATGTCCGAATGATGAGTTTCCCCTTCCCATCACGAACGTCATGATTGACAATACTTGTGGGTATGAAAGAATGTCTTTCATGGACAGATTCTCAGGATATAATCAGATCAAAATGCACCCTGAAGATGAAAAGCATACAGCTTTCAGAACACCACTGGGGTGTACTGTTATATAGTAATGCCGTTTGGACTGAAGAATGCTGGTGCAACCTATCAGCGTGCCATGAGCATGATCTTCCATGAACATCTTCGCAAAATGGTAGAGTGCTACGTAGATGACATCGCAGTGAAGAGCCAGAAGAAAGGCGACCATCTCTTAGACTTGAGGATGATGTTTAACATCATGTGAGAACATCAATTGAAGATGAACCCCACCAAATCTTTCCTAGGGGTATCCAGTGGTAAATTCATTGGATTCATAGTCACCACTAAAGGTATTTTCCTTGATGCAGGAAAGGTTCAGGCTATCCAAGAGATGTAGTCTCCGAAGAATATCAAGGTACTCAGAGGCCTACAGGGCAGATTAGCTTACATCCAGAGATTCATATCAAACCTCTCAAGAGGCTGGCAGTCCTTCACCAAGTTAATGAAGAAATGGGTCTCATTTGTTTGGCATGAAGACTGCCAAAAGGCATTTGAGAAGATTAAGCAATATCTCACTCAGTCGTCCGTTCTAGTGGCCCCGGTGATAGGAAAATCATTCCTGTTATATGTGAGGGCCATGAAACATTCTCTTAGAGCTTTATTAGCTCAGAACAATGATGAGGGTCATGAGCAGGCATTCTACTACCTCAGTAGAACCATGATTGGAGCTGAACACCGGTACAATCCGGTGGAAAAAGAATGTCTTGCCTTGGTTTTCGCCATTCAGAAAATACGACATTACTTAGTTGGACAAACTATTCATGTTATCTCCAAAGTGAACCCTTTGAGAGTTCTCATGACGAAACCTTCTTCGCTAAATTGCCGCCTTACAAAATGGGCAATACTTCTGTCACAGTATTCAATGCAGTTCATGCCTCAGAAGGCTGTTAAAGGCCAAGTCCTGACAGATTTCTTAGCTAACCATCCGATCCCTGATTCTTCTAAATTATATGAAGACTTACCAGACGAAATTGCAGAGGCTTATGTAACTCAAGGAGTCATGCAAGTATGAAAATTGTTCTTCGACGGCGCATCTAGAGCAATTCCTAATGGAGGAATCACAGCCGGTGTAGGGGTTGTGCTCGTATTCCCAACTGGTCAGGTGATCCCAAGAGGATTTTCCTTAATCGAGCCATGCACCAACAATGTAGCAGAGTACAATACTTTGCTACTAGGAATGCAGCTAGCCGAGGAGCTCAACATCTAATACCTTGAAGCCTACGATGATTCTCAACTCATCATAAATCAAGTCCGAGGAGAATACGAAATGCATAATGAGGATTTGGTCCCATACCACTTTGCGGCGCTAAAGTTAGCTCAAAATTTTAAGGGCTTCTTTATCGGACACGTTCCACAGGCCCATAACGCCTATGCAGATGCCTTAGCTTCGCTAGCAACTTCATTGGCATTGCCACCAAAGGCAGAAACAAAGATACTCGTGGCAGGCCGTGATTTGTATCACCCCAAGTTCCCTCTAGGAAATCGCTTTCAACAACAGAGATTGTTTGTGAAGCTTCCACAAGTCTTGAACAAAGAGATTGACGATTCCCATTCATCGATTATGTCTTGCACGGCATACTACCCGATGATTCTAAAGAAGTGGTTATTGTCAAACGGAAGGCCCTTTGATTCTATTATGATGCGGCATCTCGAACTTTGTATCGAAAATCACATGATGGAGTTTTGTTTCGCTGCCTTTCCAGAAAAGAGGCACAAGTAGCCCTCAAGGAAGCTCATGACGGAATGTGTGGAGCTCATCAACCCGGAGCTAAACTAGGGGATCAACTCCGTAGGCTCGGCTATTACTAGCCTAAAATGATCGTTGACGCCATCAATTATGCTAAAAGATGCCACGCGTGCTAGGTCCACGGTGATTTCATTCATTAAGCACTAGGGAATCTGCATCCGACATCTCCATCTTGGCCATTCGAAATGTGGGGAATGGATATTATTGGACCTATTTTCTCTCCAACATCCAAAGGGCATCGGTTTATCTTAGCAGTAACCGATTACTTTTCCAAATGGACAGAAGTAGTTCCTTTAAAAGAAGTCAAGGCTTCGGACGTGGTCAAGTTCATCAAACACCATGTCCTCTACCGCTTTGGCATACTCAAACGAATAGTTCATGATAATGGAGCCTAATTTGTTAGCTACAGCTTTTAGAGATTCTGCAATAAGTTTAGAATCCAAAGCATTACGTCAACAGCATATTATCTGTCAGCTAATGGCCTTGCAGAAGCTTTTAACAAGACGATCGTAAAGCTTCTCAAGAAGTTCGTCTCCAAAAGCCGACGCGACTGGGATGAACGACTCTGCGAATGTCTATGGGCCTATCGTACAACGGTGAGGACCCCAACAAAAGCTACTCCATTCTCTTTGGTGTATGGCTGTGAGGCTGTGCTACCATTAGAAATTCAGATCCCATCCCTGAGAGTTACCCTTGCGACCGGGATGACAGGTGAGGACCGTCATCGACTACGCCTTCAAGAACTAGAAGCGTTGGATGATAAGCGACTTCATGCTCAACAATAGATCGAGTTATACCAAGCCCGAATCTCCAAAGCCTACAACAAAAAGGTGAAAGAAAGGATCTTTAAGAGAGGCAATCTTGTCTTAGCAGTCAGACGACCTATGGTCATGACGCACAAGACGAAAGAGAAGTTCAATCCCAAATGGGAAGGACCTTTTATGGTAGAGTCAGTCTACTCGAATGGAGCCTACCGTCTCATCAATTAAAAAGGTGATAGGCTCATGATGCCAATCAACGGGAAATTTCTCAAGAAATATTACCCGTAGAGAATCATGGGACCCCCTTTTTTTCTTCCCCTCAGCTGAGTCTAAAAAGAGAAACTGAACTCACTTAGACTGGGGGTTGGTTGCTTGGAATCCACTGGATTAAGAGTAACAAAATCTTTCACGTCATCAAGTTAATATTACACTTCTGATGATCATCATCCCCATGGAGTATAACTTCAGTCTGTTTCATATTTAATATGACAATCTTCTCTGGTGACAAAATTACTATCATGTTAGCACTACACCTCTGACAGTCAACTTATCAATCCTCTCCAATAGGATGATAGGTCCATAAAGTTGTTCAAATCACAACAAAATTCCTGTCATGTTAAAACTACACCTCTGACAGTCAACTTATCGATCATCTCCAATAGGATGATAGGTCCACAAAGATGTTCAAATCATAAAAAAATTTCTGTCATGTTAACACTACACCTCTGACAGTCAACTTATTGATCCTCTCCAATAGGATGATAAGTCCACAAAGTTGTTCAAATCACAACAAAATTTCTGTCATGTTAACACTACACTTCTGACAGTCAACTTATCAATCCTCTCCGATAAGATGATAAATCCACAAAGTTATTCAAATCATAACAAAATTCTTATCATGTTAACACTACACCTCTGACAGTCAACTTATCGATCCTCTCATGTTAACACTATACCTCTGATAGTTAACTTATCAATCCTCTCCAATAGGATGGTAGGTCCTCAAAATTGCTCAAATCACGATCTTCCCCAACAAGACGCTAAGTCTTCAAAATCTTATTCAAATCACAAGTACAAACCCGTCAAGTTAATATCACACCTCTGACAACCAAACCAGTTTATTGACTCTCTTCAATAGAGCGATAGATCCATAAAATACTATTAGGTTAACATCACACCTCTAACAGTCAAACCCCCAATGAACTTGTTAGGTCTATTTCGAAAAGAAATAGCAAGTCTTCATTGTAGAATCCCCAGCGGATTGAAGATTTTCTGGAGTTATCCTAGTGATAATGAAGAAAATTTCTGAACTTCACTCTAAGTAAAAATTCATGCCAAGTTAATACTACACCTCTGGTACTTCCACTTTCTTTCAGTGTTTCAAATAAAAACATAACACAGGAAGAAACAGCGATAAAGTCTATGTATTCAATTAATATCATAGCACTAAGCCTAAGAGAGTTTATTCTTTTAGCACAACGTTACATGTGGAATGGACTTAGACAATCCACATGCTAGCCCGACTCAAACGGTAGTCGGTAAAGGCTTATCAAATCTGTTGATGGCTGAGGGTTTGTCAAAAATCTTATTGTATGCAGAATCATGAAAATTATTTTGTGATCCAAAATATTTTGAAAATTCATTCCAGTGAACCGTGAACTTTCGAAAACTTTAGAGGGGGTTCTGTAGGCTGTCTAAAAAATTACTACAGATAGCTGATCTCCGCAGATTCAACAGATGATGAAAGATACAATCTAACGTCCTTCACATCAACAAGTGGATGTTACAATCTGACAGCTTCCGCAAACAGTCAATGAAAGTTACAATGCAAAGACTATCACAGCAACATGTTAGAGTTGCAAATTGACGACTCTCACATTCCACAAAGGCTAAGTGTAAAAATTACAAAATGATAATCTGCACAGAAGTCAAAGGAAAGAGATTAGAATTGACGATCTCTACGAGTTCAAACACAGAGGTCGCCAGACGCAGAGGTCACCAGACGCGGAGTTCGTCCCAAGCTCAAACGCAGAGGTCATTAGACGCAGAGGTCGCCAGACGTAGAGGTCACCAGACGCGGAGTTCGTTCCAAGCTAAGACACGGAGGTCGCCAATCGCGAAGGTCGTCAAACACAGAGTTCACCCACATTTTTCTCTCCAGAACGTGACCCTTGTGTTTTTGATGTTGGAACACTTTTCAAAACTGTCCCATCAAGGTATAGGCACAGTTAAGGGCCTGTTATGGGGTACCTTACTCCATGATAACCCTATAAATAGGGTTGGATCTCCAGCAAGCTAGAGGCTGGGAAAAAAGAGAAGAAAGGGAAGGATAGAGGCTTCTTGGAGAGGATTCTTGGAGCTTTGTTGGAGCTTTCTTAGAGCTTTTCTTGGAGCTTTTTAGCTTGCTCTTTAAACCCATTTGGGTTAGTTTTCTTGAGTTTCATCTTCTCTCTAAAGTTAACCCTTCTTGGAGATTTAAACTCGGCTAGAGTTTCTCAACTCTCACAGAGAGTTTCTAACTTGTTCAAACAAGTTTCTTTCAAACTCGCATAGAGTTATAAACTTGACTCCCAAGTTCTCTCAAGGCGTCAAGTCAAGGAGATAAGACCAACACCCTACGAAGTTGAAGTGCTCGGATCATCAACAAGATACAAGATTCAAACTTCCATCGTCACAAAGAAAGAACCCAGTTTTAAACAAAGGGAGGGTTTCATCCTTCCTTCTTTTGTAAATCGGGGAACCAATAAAGAAAACTATAGTTTCTTTTTCTAAGTCAGTTAGAGAGAAATTATATTGAGAGGATTGTAATCATTCTTTTTCTAAGTCAGTCAGAGAGAATAACACAGATTCAATTCTCGAGTTTCTCGTAATTTCCCGCACGTACAGCCACCCTCATTTAATGCCCCACGTCCCAATACTCGAAAAGGGGGAAGATCCTCCCTTCTATCCATAACGCTTCATCTCCTAAAAATACGGTTCAGATCTTTTGATGTCGTCAGTCACGAATAGTGGAATTAACAATGGATGCCCAATAATAGCAAGCCACGTCTCTACGATAGAGACTTCTCAGTTTCTCTCCCTCAGTAGACCTGTATTGATCAAAAGCATATCTTATTTCCCTCGGAATCGACTAAAAGCCAACTCTAAGTGAAAGAGGCTAACTGTTATGGTGTTCACTCACCCAAGATACAGTATTTGCGAAATGATACGCTAAGAGTCCTAAGTAAAACAAGCTCAACCTTTTGGCCGACTCTCATAATCATCTCTCAACCTTAGGGGAGAAAGCCCTTGTCAACTCTTAAGAGTTCTAGAAAAACGACTCCCCAGTCGAATATCAAGACCTTGGTATCTTATCAGGGATAAACCCAAAGCACAATTATAGATGCATCGGCCCCACCGACTCATCAAGCCGACATCCTGGTGTCGACACAAGAGGCGATACTAGCCGATACGAGAGATCCTAAACTCCTAGACAAGATGACATTCCAACCAGTCAAAACAAGCCGACACTCCTGAGTCGACACGAAAGGCGGTGTCTGTCGACTCTATTATTAAGGACGACCCTATTTAGGGTACTCGACCACTCACTAGATATTTCTCAGAAATGACTTAAGGGACGTTCTCTAGTGTCAACTAAGTTGAGGACTCGATTCTGGTCTCAAGCCTCTCCCTCAGAGCAAATGTCGACATCTCAGTCCACCTCGAGCAAGCCTTATCCAGATTTTGGCCTGATAAGTCTCCACGACTTGTCAGCTCAATCACTTCCTAAAAAAATCGGAGACATCCTCTCCAGAACTGAAGTAACTTCCCTCCTCATCGCCAGCCGACACCTGTAAAGCGAGGGACGACTCAGAATGCCCATGTGCCTTCTACCATGCTCGCAAGTTACTTCCCAGAAAATGTAGAGACATCATCTCCTAAGCTGAGATGACTTTTCCTCCAGTCGCTAGCCGATACCTATAGAGCGAGGGATGACTCACCTTCCAGCTTACACTTTGTCACAGCCATTCTGCATGGTCGAAATAACCAGTTTGTCATGGACATTCGCTCTATATATGGAGGTTGTTCACCATCAGAAAGGGGGACCGAAGGTAACCTAATCTATCCTAACAAAAACTCTCGGAGCAATCTAAATCTTTCTCCTAACCCAATTTGAGAGATGATCATATCTAATGCACATAACATAAGAACACATAGTTCTAAACTCATCTCAAGCTCATGTTTATCAACCGACTTGATTGTCGGAGGAATCACGGGGGAACTGGTCCCCACCCTCTCACGAGTTCTTTCTGCCTGTGCAGCACGGACTTGAGACCCCTGTTCAATAACCAAACATAAAGTCGAAAAAGGGAACGAGCCCTCCATCATCCTTCATCATCCTGTAACAATCCTCTTCTGGATTAATATTCTGTTTGATATTGAGCATCAACACTGATGTTTTGAAACTTCTCAAGCAACTTCACAATATCATCTCCTTTCAATATATGTGGCACCTTCCGGTTCTCCACCATGCCATCAAACTTATTAGCAACTTTCTATATATGTGCCCTAAGCGCAAACATCCTCTATTAAACCAATACCAACAATTTTAGTTATGCAGTAAGTGAATCACTCGAAGTTTGGACCATATATCGGACAAGCATATGTGCCTTTCCTTGACCACTTTGATAGATTAGCATAAGCTAGTTGAAATGACTCCTTAGAATGTGCATCATAGGCCCATACAACCTCTAACCACAATTGTTTTAACTCATTATAAGCGGCACCAAATACGCATCATTGTCATTTCCTAGTGCGCGTTTGCCTGGTGTCAATAATGAGAGTATCATATATGGTTGTTTTATGCAAAACGACGGAGGTAAATTATAAGGCATTAACATAACTATCACGTAAGCCAACCTGATCTCATAAGCCGAAATGGATTAAAGTTCTCACTAGATAGACCTAACATGACATGTATACATTTATGTGCAAACTAGGGCAAAGTTTTGTCAACATTCTTTCAGGCCTTTGCATCAGCATGATGTCTTAGTTTGTCATCATCAACGTGACCTTCCTTGTACCACATCATGCTCTTAGCAATGTCTTTGTTCATATAAAGTTGTTGCAATTTGCGAACAAGGGAAAATGATGAAGCATTTTCACTAGAATCTTACTCTTCATGCCCTCGATTATGTTGCCTTTAGTGGTGAAGTGTGTGTACACTGTCGCCACCAACAAACTCCACATATTGAACATTTTTCAAGGTATTTCTTATCCATATAATAGAGGTTACAATTTTTGGGACACGCATCAATCCTATTATAATCAAAAGCCAAATTCAAAACATTCTTCTTACCTGCACGAGTTGTTTCCAGTATGCTATTCTTTCCTCTTGAAATTAACGTTTGCAACAAATGAAGAAGCATTCAAAATATTCGTTAGCCATTTTGGTAAGCGTTTTAATATGTAAGAGTGTCAACAGAAATGAGAATCTAGAGAACTCACTACAACCGTCATACAAGTCCTTCTCACAATCTTATAGTAACTTCATTGTTTCATTCAAATCCTTAGAATTTTTTGAAACCTTCCACACCTTTGAGATCTTTGACCTCTTCATCATCTTCAGTATCATATTCGGTATCATATTCTATGTCATCTTCTATATCATCTTTAGTATCATATTCAACATGAATGGTTAAGATATCATTTAAAATTGTTTATGCGTCATCTATCCTACCATGATGTGATGCATCTGTATGCACATCCAGTTCTTCTTCTTCGATGTAACGTTCTCATGAAATAACCAGTATTTATTACACTCATCAAAATCCTAAATTTTCTAAGTACTTTGGTATATCACTATTATGCACTAACGTCAAATCTCTACATGTATAATATAGGTAGTACATTAGACCATTGCTTCACATCCGTCTTTATATCGATTGTCATGAAATCTTTAAACATGAGGAATGTCTATCCATGTATTATCTGGAATTATCCTCGTATGTAGGCTATATAAAATTATTAGCTTCTCATTATAATATATACATTATAATATATACATGCATCCATTATATACATTCATAAATTATCAAGACAAAACAAATTCTCACTTAAATAAAAACTTATGTTGATTTAGACATTCTAGCGGCTGTCATAGGAAATACTTCTATCCCATTAAGAATATTATGGTGCATATGTCTATCTTTTCATACTATTTGTATTTTCATATCTAGAAATTTCGACAGCATCTACATGATGTTCTCTGTGTACACTATGTCGATGTTATTATGCTTAATGACAATGGATGAAAACGTAAAATAACGTACACTTATTGTACACAAAGATCAATGAGTAAGTGCTGCTGAAACTTCTTAGAAATAAAAATGCACAAAGTAAACAAAGATAGATGACGCACTACTATATTCCTAACCCATCTGAATTGGACAGATCTAATAATTACAATTTCAAACGCCCATCATTGTCTACTTATAACATAAAGTACATGGTCCCTTTTGGATAGAAAAATACAATTTCATACCCAAAATGAATCGTATATCTTGTATTAGTAGTCTTAATGATTGACAGTAATTATTGGACAGAAGTTTACGGATAACATGAACTTTTTAATTCACCTAAATTGGATATATAACAAATTGTAGTGTTATATATCACACAAATTTTGAAAAAACATATTTATTTGATTAAAGCTCATTTTTTTGCATAACAAACAACTTATAAAATGCACGCATTGGATATATAATGCATTGTTATGTTATATATCACACAAATTTTAAAAACATAATTGTTTGACTAAAGCACATTTTTTTAACAAACAAACTTATATAACACACACACAAAAAAAAATTATAGGATAAGGAGGGGAAAGCATGTTTTATTTAATGTCATTAGTGATATTAGAGTTACTAAAATTTACATTATGGGGAATTACATTTAAATTATTGGGGCTAGGCTTAATATGGTAATTAGTATATTTAAAGTAACTAGGACTTGGTTTAGTAATAATAAAATGTTTTGGTTTTTTGAGTTAACAAGTGTTATACCACTGAAATGACTAAGTGTTAATCCTTCCCTAGGATTCGACACATGTCTCATATTAGCAAAACACCAGATCAACCTTGTCCTATATGAGATGACTCGAGCAACATCTACACTCGATCCTTCCTAAGAGAGGTCGAGTCAAAGGCGTCCTTACGATCTTGTTATTAGGATCGACTCTACGCCCCTTCATTCTATCAGACTGAGTTGAGAAATTTCAATTCCAAGATGGCCAACTAAAAAGGCATCATTTATCGGCCCTCTAGCAAGATCGTGATGAGAGGCAATTTGTTCTCGAATCCTCGGCCGATAGTTGGTCACCATCATATCGAATGCATGGTCGGAATCATCATTACTCCAGCTCTGAAAGTCTTTATGACTCATTAGACCTCATCAGCACCATGTTTCTTAAGTCAACAGCACATTAAATGCATAGATGATTCATCTCATCTACAGCCGATACCTATAAAGTATCTACCGACTAAGCCACCTGCTTGGACTCGACCAAAGTTATGCAATTGCCCCTCTAGATCTTCTATAAATAGAGGTATAGTCTGCTTCATAGGGGTAAGCAATCTCTTACTAATAAACACACTACATTCATACACTTTCTCTACTCAAGCTTACTACTGACTTGATCGTCGGAGGAACCATTGAAGATTCCAACTCCAATTCTCTCACGTGTTGTTTGTGTGCAGGACTGAATCCTCTGCTCCATAACCAACCAGTAAAGAAGATTGAGAAATCCTAACACGCTGCAAAAATCCATAGTAAACTTTCCTGTTTGATAACTGACATCAACAACAAAATCTAGTTATTATTTTAACAATAATTAGAGCTAGACATATTAGAGTAATTAGGGTCTACTTTCAGTTAACCTTGTTTTATTAGAGTGCTACATTCTGAAGCAACCAATCTATCACTGATGGTTAACTCAAAAAATATTGAAGAACATCGTGCTACTATAAATTAAATCACAGTGAAGCATATAATATTCAATGTTAGTTCCTCAAAACTTAGTTATTTTAAGTGTAAAATCTCAATATGATCATACAAGTCTCTAGGTAGTCTAAGTTACATGGTCCCTCAAGTTGGCTTAACATACTAACACTCACAATATTTCACCAATTCTAACTTAGAATGTTTTAAGAAATTATTACTGCCAAATCCCAATATCACCAGTTCTCAATGCTCCCAAATCCCAACAATCATTCTGACGATCATTCTTCAACAGAAAACAGCTAAATCATTTTCTTCAACACTTAGGAATTTCATAAAATTTTAACTTGTTAAAAGATATTGTCTTCTTCACAAATTTGAGCTGAAAATGATCCAGAAAGCTCGTGGTTGGCGCAATATCTGATGAAGAAGGAGGTGACAGTAGCGGGATTTGATCGACAAGGAGGAGGCGACCAGATCTGCTTGAAGCGCTGCAGCAGGATTTGTTGAAGACAGAGGCTAAGGTTTGAGATCCTGGCGCGGCGGCCCGCGCTGAGCTTAATGGCGGAGGGCTTGATGGAGTATGGGGGGACTGGAGCTCGTGGAGGAGGAGAAGGCAACAACAATGAGAGGGATTTGTCTTAGAATTAGGGTTCAGGGCATGGAGAGGGAGAGCTATGAGAGAGGACGATGATGACGACGACGGTGAACGTGAGGAGAGGATGATGATGACGCCGGAGGAGGAGGGGAATCTCTAGAGGAGCCGGTGTGGGTTTTGGTGAAAAGTGAAAAGAGACCGCTCTTTTTATTTTTCACCAAAAATTCCCACGCTGTCTAGGATGCCAACCTAGATGGCTGGGCCATTTGTGATGGTGGCCCAATTTACGAAAATTTAAAATAAAAATCCCATCTAGGATGTGCCATCCTAGACGGCCAAACATCTAGGATGCCACATCCTAGACGGCTATTTCTTGACGGTTCTAGTTCGACTATTTGTGATGCATCCGTCTAGGATGGGCCACCTAGGATACAGGGATCTTCACTAGTGATGGCTGATACAAAAATGTACGTATTGCTCATTTGGTAACGATTGATATCTTTTCATTGACTGAAAGGGGGGAAAAGAATTGAACTACATTATAAGGATATTAAAGAGAATTATATTATCTCAGAGCAACATTGCATTCTCTTCAGCAAGAGAGGTGTACAGACATTGATCGGATATTTATAGCCAATACCTGGACATTACTACACGCCATGAACACTAACCCTCAACCTTAATTGCTACCCATACATATTGATAGGCAATTGAAAACTGTAACATGTTTATGACACTAAAAAACTATACATGCGTGTTCATTGTGTTTGTTAGCATGAATTTGTAAGGTTAGAATAGATTTATGTAAACCCAATGATACCTGTAAATGAAATAGAAAACTTAATGTATCCACAAATAAAATTGAATTTTGATCTCATCAGTAACTTACGCCACAGATTTAGCTTCTTAATTACTTGCAGAGACACATACCTGTGGTACATCTACATTATGCTGCAAGTTAGGATATGTAGAAATATATGCGGAGAGTTTTAAGTATTTGA